>CM042139.1:61002622-61071145 GCA_023376005.1 Doryteuthis pealeii
TGGGGGAGTCTTACCCCTCTGCAGAGGTGCAGTCAGTGCATTCTAATGCCCCACTGACAGGGCAGGAGAGTAGTTAATACATACCTTTCCCAAGAGTATTAGTGCTATGTGAAATACAAAGAGCCTCGTCCAGGATGTGAACTAGTGTCAACAAGTCATTTCCTGCAACTCTAACCATTAAACCATGCACCTCCACGTAGGAGCCTTGGTATATCGAACAAGGAGGTGCTCATGGTGTAATGGCTATCATCATAGGAAATGGACACGGTGACCAGAGTTCAAATCCTGAACAACACTGTTAGCATTTCACATAGACTAATACCTTTGGGAAAGGTATGAATCCAACTATTCTCCTTCTGGCTATGGGTAAATAGTAAGGCAAACTGGGCTCTTTAACCTAGGTATGGCAACCAGTCTAGGAGAAGGAAAACTGTATTCAAACCTGTTAAACTACTTAAAAATTTACCTTGTGTCACATCTTGCCCATGTGGAAGAGTAAATAAATACATATATCGAACAAGAGGCACATTTAGTGGGTATATCTCATAAGATCCAAAATATTTAAGTAATGTGAACTAAAATTGCATCTCGCCCTAACACAATAATACTAGCGAGAATATTCACTCTCCAGGCAAAACGATTTTTAATGGAATGAAATATATCAAATTAAATTAGACAGACTAATGAAATTAAATAAGAACACATAAAAATATTACTTATTTTAATTATATTTTAATTGGTTTCTATATAAAATCATTCATAGGATTGATTTTAATACGTTGAAGAATAAAACAATAATATTAGAGATCAATAACACTAAGTAATTATTTATTAATCCCGGCTTTGTTAAAACCAGTATTCACATTAACCACATCATATATTATGTAAACCTTTATCTGTTATGGATATATAAGACATTGCAGGATTTTAAATGCACTAATAACATGGGCTGTTTTGAGGAAAATCTAACTTTTCATAGAGGCATCATTAATAAATTTATAAATAAAGATTTATTCTATGTATGATTTTGACTATAAAAAGGGCTAACCAAAAGTGTTAAGATTATTTACTAAGCTTTATCTTAGTCTGGCACAAGGTCATTGTTTAACTTAAGTTTCATATTATTTTAGGAATCTCAAATATAGATTTCCTTTAAACTATTGATGTTATAAATACTTTGAATAAATATTTATCTAATCACAAGTGTTAGTCAAAACAAGTGGCCATATTTTATGTCAAGTTATTTAAAAAGGAATCTTTTTTTGGTAGATATAACTTGCTTACCGAGAGAAAACCCATTATAAAATTTAAGAGTCACTATGCAACCATTAAAAATAAGTAAAGATTCTTTTCCTTTTCACATTTTTACTAATTCCAATTTCTTGTATGAACTTGTTGTAAAATGACACCTTTCCTAAAAATGTTTCTCCCTTATGAAAAAGACACCTTTTTTATTATTATTTCCAAATAAGGTTGAGGTGAAGAATAAAGGTCAACAAGAAACATGTCTTCCAAGAAGCTTGAGAAGAAAAGAAAAAAAAAATATTTAAAAAAACTAGCTAGAATATGCACACCTGGCATATGTATTTAAGTTTTAATGTAATAAAATATATTAAATTAGAAAGACTAACGAAATTAAATAAGAACGCATATAAAAAGATTACACTTATCTGAATTGGTGTTTATATAAAATCATTCATAGGACTGATCTTAATACGTTGGAGAATAAAACAATAATCTTAGAGATCAATAACATCAAGTAATTATTTATTAAACCCTGTTTTGATAAAAGCAATATGCAAATTAACCACACCATCTATTATGTAAACCTTTATTTCTCAGTGATATATAAGATACATTGCAGGATTTTAAATACACTAATAACATGGGTTTTTTGAGGTAATTCTAACTCAGATTTTCATAGGAACACTGTTAATAAATAAGATTTATTCTTTATATCAATGATCTTGACACTAAACTAAATACTCATTGATAAACTTATGCAGTTCCTGAGGGTATTGTGATGTAAGCAATGACGTAGTTTCAGTTACAGACACCGAAACTCCATTATAAGATTTTAATTTTTAAAATTAATTTGTAATTAAAATGTGTCATTCAGAAACATTTTTTTTTAAATTCAGAAACTTATACATATGAAACTATATCAATAAATCCAGAGGTGTTGGCTAGTTGGATTTTACGGCATGTTAACCCTTATTGGGTTATTTTATGCCAAAGACATTTTGTTTTATTCATTCTCGATGGGTACTCAATTTTAAAAAACAACATTTTTTTAACTCATTTTTTTTCTATTTAGCCTATAGATGTGACCCTAACAGGTACTACCACTCAGGGTCAGGGTGAACCTAGGAGTAATGCAAAGAAAGGGCACTCCACATTCCCCAGAGCTCCAAAATTGGAACTTCACCATTAGATGCAGTTTAATGTCATACCCACGACACTTAAATCCTCAACCACCGCCTTCCTGAACATATATGATAAAAAGGGCTGGGGGAATCATATAGGTGCTAGGGCTTGATGTGACTAGCCAATTGATAGGAGGGGTTCTGTCCAACCGCTGTCTAGCCTAAGTAAGGGCCAAAGTAGAGTGTTGCATGCTATGGACTGCTCAGCCAGCCACCAGAGTTCCTTCGATTAGCATCACGGGTTGCCACCCATGGCCAACAGGTAGTAGGGGGGGGAGGTCTAAATATTCAGAATGATCTATATAATAATAATCTTGTTCCTAAAAAATACGACCGTTATCATCTTGCAACATCCTCTGGTTAAAAATTAGACTGTCCAAATTGTCCAAGATGAAAGTGGCATCACCTCAACTAAAAAATGGACAATTCCGTTTTTATTATAAAGAAAGAAAGGTAAGAAAAAAGATATGCTATACGGAAAAAATGTAATAAGAAAGAAAGAAAGAGTAGGAGAAAGATATAAAGAGGGGGTGAGCACTTGGAAGCAATAATGCTAAACCGTTTCAATCAAATATAATGAATAGATGAAAAAAAAAAAAGAAAGAATAAAGGAGCGAGAGAGAGTTAAATCAAGATTATTATACTTTTTACATATTGAACTATTTCACAATAGCTCTTAAGTAAACATATCAAACGTTGTAATAATTAAATTATCATAATGTGGTATATCCACAGGTCCCACTAGTATTAAGTGAATATGATAGTTCTCATAAAGTGTGTCTGTGTGTATAGTCATCCACAGACACTGTTTCGACGTATAAGGTCTCTTCAGTGTGGCTATAAATTAGCAGGCTACCTCCATCCATGATGGAAAACTGATCGATTTATTATCAGTCAAGCTTTTTAACCACTTGGCCATCAGCACCTAAAGACTGGAACAAGGGTTTTAACTGATAAATACATACATATGTATGTATGTATATATATTTAAAGGCCGCCAGAGAGTGCTCCATCCATTATATATACATATATATAAGTCATCGGAGTGGCTTAAAGTGGGTATCAGCCAGGCAGCAAGGGAGTCTATCCCCTTTTCACTAGCGCTAGACCAAGGAGATTGTTTTTGCGTCTGAGGTGGAGCGCCAAACCTACCATCAGCTCCTTACTTTACCACACAGATCCCTCATACATCGAGTTGGTGAGGCCAGGTATTGAACCTGGAACTTTGTTGTTCCTAGTCTGATGTTCTATCGACTGAGCTAAACCAGTCATATATATATATATATATTATATATATATATATATATATATATATATAATGTAACCAGAACTTACTGATGAGAAGACATTCTTATTTTTATGCGATGGAAAATGTTGGAGTGTTTCATCAGATTTTTGTGCTGTTATAAAGACTTTTTCTAGTGTGTTCTGAATTTTCAAAATATTTTTGAACAATAGCTGATAGAAGATTCCTTTGTTTTGAATTGTTGACAACACAACCTCACAAATCTGACAATGAATGATGATACAGAACCAGATTTTATTTGATATCGAACAAATGATACTCGAAATGTCTGTACGAGCACTTGGAAAATGAATATGCATTGTAAGTAGATATTTGATAAGTTCCGGAACTGTGGTTGGTTGGTTGGTTGAATTTTGTGGCATGTCAACCCTTGCTCAAGATGTTTTGTTTTATTCATTCTTGATGGGTATTCAACAGTTTTTTTTCAAACTCAATTTTTTAAAATAAATTTCTTTTTCACACATTTTTTTACCACTCTGGGTCAGAGTGGACCTGGAAGTAATGGTAATGAATATTGTTGATAATAAAAAAAAAAACATGAAAAAATAATAAAAAAACAGAAAGTAAAAAAAAAAGAATGTCAGCTAGGGAGATGGAGCCCTACCAAGCTGGAAATACTTGCTTTAATTTTATAAATAATCTTTTAAAAATCTAATGACTTGTTTGCCTTTTTTTTTTTTACAAAGAACAGATTTTTATTTCAACTAGCAAAAATATGCGCCTTCCAAACGAAAGTATTTAAGTATTAATGTAATAAAATATATCAAATTAGAAAGACTAATGAAACTAGATAAGACCGCATAAAAAATGATTACGCTTATTTTTATTTCGTTTTAATTGATTTCTATATAAAATTATTTATAGGACTGATTTTAATACGTTTGAGAATGAAATAATATTAGAAATCAATAACACCAAGTAATTATTTGTTAAAACTAGTATGCAAATTATCCACACCATATACTATGTAAACCTTTATTTCTTACTGATATGTAACATACATTGTAGGATTTTAAATGCATCTATAATATGGGCTGTTTTGTGGCAAATATAACTCAATGAGACTTTAAGAGTAGACATTATTTAATAATCATTAAGAATATAATGTAAATAAATAAAGGACATGTGATGAAGTTTCAGTTACAGACAGACACCTAATCTCCATTATAATAAGATTTATTGTTTTCAAAAGTCCATTTTAAATAATTTCTTCTGTAGAGTATAACGTTTTTTAGCGGAACATATTAATTGCAAAAAAGGTAGATTAGATTTTGCCCGACCTTAACTGCCTGTGTGCTCTAAGTTGGTGAAAATCAAAGAAAGTGTGAGCCTTAACCTATTGTCAACTGTGGTGTTGGGTTTTGTTGAGGGGTGAAGAAAGTGGTGGGTAGTGTTGAGGAAATATAAACATATAATAAATTAAACTAAAAAGTCACAGAGAGATACAGACTTTAATTAAATTTCCACAGGTACAGATACAAGCACCAAGGGGACTATTTTGGTTGTTTGTTTTGTTGTTTGGCATATCAACCCTCTTAGGATCATTTAATGATGAATCAAATGATTTTTATAACAGGTTGCTTACAGTACCTACTATTGCTTAAATGGTAACAATGGCACAGGACAGGCTCAGCTTAACTTCTGTGATCTAGTGGGAATCGGTGCTTTCAATGTGACTTGACTGTAAGCAAGACTATTTTGAAAAAAAGTTAATGTTTTATTCATTGTTCATTTCTGTCTTGGTATATAGAGTTTCAGTCTTGATACTTTTTAAATATACCTTGTATTTTTGTGCTGCTACCTAGAAGTACATATATATATATATATATTTTACCACCCCCTCTGAATGAGTAGGATGTGACACAAAGTCAATTTGTTAAGCAGAGTTTAACATGTGTGAATTCAGAGTTTTCTTTCTCCTAGACTGGTTATCTAGGCAAGGTTAAAGAGCACAATCTTCCCTACTGTTAGCTTGAGAGAGGGTAGCTGAATGCATACCTTTCCCAAGGGTATTAGTCCTATGTGAAATGCAAACAGCCTCATCTAGGATTTGAACTCGTGTCAACAAGTTAATTTCCTATGACTCTAACCATTGCATCACACACCTCCTAGAAGTACATGTACCTATTTGGCCTGAATTTTAGCCAAGGAATCCCCATATCTACATCGCTATTGCCTATAAAATGTTGAAATCTATTATTTGTTTGTTTGTTTGTTTTATGGTATATCAACCTTGGTGAGTCATTTAATGCCGACTAAGTTTTTAAATAAATTCATTCTTGATGGGTACACCATTTTTTTTTTAATAAATACATTTTATTCTATTTAACCCATAGATGGGACCCTAACAGGTATTACCACTTCGGGTCAGAGTGGACCTAGGAGGAGTAAATCTAAAAATGCTTTTATAGGTTGGTTGGTTGGATTTTACTGTTGGGTTATTTTATGCTGAAGACGTTTTTGTTTTATTTATTCTTGATGGTACTCAATTTTTTTTAAAAACTCAGTTCTTTTTAAACACATTTTCTTCTATTTAACCATTTAATGGTGATGAAGGGGTACTCCACATTACCCATGCTCCTGAACTGGAACCTCACCATCAGATAGAGATTAACATCATACCTAGGACAAGAAGACCCTTAGCCACCGCCTTCTAGCACATATATGATAAGGGTTTGGGCTTGCTATAAAGGCAATAAGACTGGGACAATCATATAGGCTTGATGTGATCAGCCGATTGATTATAGGGTGCCTCTCCAACCACATATCTAGCCTAAGGGCCAAAGTGGAGTGTTGCATGTCATAGACTGCTCAGCCACCAGGATTCCGTCCTTAAGCCTCATGGGTTGCCATGTATGGCCAACAGGTTGCCCCAGAGGTGCAGTTGGTGTATTCTAAAGCCCCAGCTGATAGGGCTCTCTATTATTTAACAGCCTTGTGGGGGAACTCAGTGTTTCTAAGGGTTAAAGTAATTGTAAAAACATCTTTTCATTTACTTTTTTTGTCTCCTAAATATTTTAAATGATTAATTTGTATTCTATTAGGTCATCCCATAGGTAATGATTGAAATCTGATATCAATAGATAAAATGATATCTTTGTCATTCTAAAATACCTTAATGATAACAATACATGCTATCAGGTCATCACATTATTCATTCCCAAAATCTGATAACAATAGATTGAATGATATTTCCACTATTTGAAAATATCTATATGATAACATTACAGGCTAGCATGTGTTCATACAATTTTAAACAGTTTACTAACTTGACCTCACAAAAGATGTCTGCATCTACCAAGCATATCTATATATTAATACTTGTGTTCCTTAATTGTACAACCGTTATCATCTTGCAACCCCCTCTGAGACCGTCCAAATTGTCCAAGATGATTAAAATCAATGTATAATTTCTTATAAGTACAGCTGGACAGTGAGGAAGTCAGTCTATCCACTTTTTGGTAGTGCTAGACCAGGGAGATTTTTTTTTTCTGAACTGGAGCGCTGCACCTACTGCCAGCTCCCCACTTTACAGATCATGATAATACTGGTGTTCCTAAAACAATACAACTTATCTGGCAACACACTTTTGTTTAAAAATGAGACTGTCCAAATTATCCAAGATGAAATGCAAAAAAGTAAATCCTGATTATCTGGTGCTGCTTATCCACAGAATTCTTATTTCTCATAAGTGTTGTCACTTCAATTAAATAATGGACCATTCCATTTTTATTATAAAGAAAGAAATAGAAGAAAAAGGACATGCTACACAAAAAATAATATAAGAAAGTAAGAAAGAGAGTAGGGGGGAGATAAAGAGAGGAGTGAGCGTGCAGAAGTGATAAAGTTAATCTGTTTCAATCAAACATAATGAAAAGATGAAAAAAAGGAAAGAAAGAAAAAAAAAAGAGAGAGAGTTAAATCAAGATTATTATACTTTTTACATATTGAACTATTTTGCAATAGCTCTTAAGTAAACATATCAAATGTTGTAATGATTAAATTATCATACCATGGTATATCCACAGGTCCTGTTAGTCGTTTTATAAAAAAACATATCCTACAACTTTCTATATTAATAAATCAGTGGGCCACCAGGAATCCGAATTCCCACCACATTTAAATTCGAAACATAATTTGAATGATAAGATAATTTTGAGTTGTTATCATACATAAATATTTACATAACTTGCAAATGATAACCCACTTTTATCTGAACTTGAATAAAGAAAAAAAAAAAAGAAAAAAAAAAAAAGTACTCTCATGATTGAAATATCAGTTTGACGATAGTTCACATACCTAGATAGTAATATCTCATCTACAGAAAGTGATTTCAATATATGCATAGGAAATATTTACATAATTTGCAATGATAACCTTTTATCTGAACGTGATTAAAAAAAAAAAAAAAAAAGAAGAAAAAAAAGTATTCTCATGACTGAATTATCATTTGTCTAAATTTTTTAGATGAGGCTTGATGTGCATTATTTTGATTTTTCAGACTGTTGCCCTCATCTTTATTGTGTAATATAAAAACACAACATTTCAGCCACTGTATCGTCCAGCCTTCTTTAGGTGTTCCCTGTTCATCCAAGCATAACAATGATCCAACTTGAGAGATTATTTTGAATAGTTTGACTGTTGATACAGCGTCCAAAACATTGTTTTTACATTCCACAATAAAGATGAGGATAACAGTCTGAAAAATCAAAATAATACATTAAAATAGCAATTTGACAATAGTTCACATACCTAGGTAGTAATATCTCATAGAAAGTGATGGCAATATATGCATAAAGAAGGTATGGACTATTATAGACAGATTATAAATCATATGGAAATCTGATCTCTCTGACAAGATAAAGTGATAATTTTTGCAAGTTGTAGCTGAATCAGTGTGACTGTACAGCTGCACCACTTGGATTAACAAAACACAAAAAGTGAGATGGAAACTAAACAAGTATTAAATTGCATCTAGTAGTGAAGTTCCAATTCAGGAACTCTGGGGAATGTGGAGTACCCCTTCATCACCATTACCCCCAGGTCCAATCTATGGGTTAAATAGATAAATAGATGAGTATTAAAAAATAGTTTGAAAAAAAATAATAAATAGTTTGAAAAAAAAATAATAAATAGTTTGAAAAAAATAAATAAATAGTTTGAAAAAAAATAAAAAAAAATAGTTTGAAAAAAAAAATAGTTTGAAAAAAAAATAGTTTGAAAAAAAAAATAGTTTGAAAAAAAAAATGAGTATTAAAAAAAATGTTTAAAAAAAATTGGTTTGAAAAAAAAAATAAAAAAAATAATAAAACAAAATGTCTTCAGCATAAAATAACCCAACAAGGGTTGACATAAAATACACCTAACTAAACCAAATCAAACAAGCATGTACCAAAATATTGTAAAACTTTTGATTATAATCAAGACAGTATAACCAGACAGTATAGATTTCATTTCTTAAAAAAACAAAAAGATTCTGTAACTTGTCGTGGGAGTGTTACTCATGTAGTGTATCTTGGGTAGGAATAGCCTGGCAGAGCCCATCCCTCTCCAGGTCTGGTTTGAATTTAGAATTTATCTACTTCTAGACTAGTTGTCATAATAAGGTTAAAGAGCCCAGTCTTCCCTACTATTTACCCATAGATGGAAGGAGAATAGTTGGATTCATATCTTACACAGGGTTTTAGTGCTATGTAAAATGCAAAGAGCCTTGTCCAGGATTTGAACACAGATAGCCAAGTCCACTTCCTATGACAATAACTATTATACCCATGAGCTCCTAATTGCTTTACAAGGGTTAAAAAGCAATTCCATAGCATCACCTATGTTACACAATATACTGTAGGCAATGCCAGTGTTTGGGGCGCATGCGCCTCATCAATGTATGCTATGGCATCCCAACCCTACTACATGTTAATTTTCATAAAGTAGTATTTACACAAGATACCAATTTCTTCAGGTGAATTGTTAAACCAAGTATGACTTCTTGGTAGAAAAATTGTTGGATCTCTCCTGGGTATAAGCTATACTAACAACCACAACTTATATTTATAGACTGTTTCAAACAGGAGCTGAATTAACTAATGAAAAACGTCCAAATATGTATTTAATGGCGTTGATAAATTGTCCTAAAATTACTTACTTGATGGACTACTTTGGGGACTGATCAACAGACAAGGATTAAAACTGATATTAGATCTTTCTACTTCAAGGAAGGATCAACAGACTAGGAGTAAAACTGATACTACATCTTTCTACTTAAAGGAAGAATCAAACTTTATGCCACAAATAATATCCACTGTGAAATTGCATTCAATTACAGGCCTAAAATAGCAACTTGAATCGTAACAAAAATAAATGTTGATAAAAGTGGTTGAGGCTCCCCAGGTGTCTGTTGACCACTCCAAACAACCCAGCAGGATTAAAGCCCTTCAGTTGTGGGGGGGGGGAGAATGTTAGTGCCGTCACTGACTGTAGGGACTCATGGATCAAGCCAAGCTAGTATAGATTTCTTTTCTTTAAAAGGACTGCATATAGAATATGGAATAGTCTTTGTTATAGGGGTTGACATAATGGGTTGGTATGGTTAGTATATTTGTCACCTTTTTCTTTCTTTTTTTCTGTTGGCTACCAATTTCTTGTTTGTGATCACAAAGAAATCTCTCCCCCTTCCTATATAGATTATACACCTGAAGAAAAACAAAAACAAACAAAAGCCAAATTGGGACAAAATGTGATAACAAAAAAAAAAGAAAAGAAAGAATGAGATCAATGGTCTGAAACACTGGGATGGTAATGACTCATTGGAAGATTATTAAGTGTGTGCAAAACTTCCCAGCCCAATCTTCTATGAAAACTTGAGACTAAATACACATTAGAACCCTCCCCCACCAAAAAAAACCCCCAAAAAAACACAAAGCAAACTTTCAAATTGTGTGTGTATATACATACATATATATAAAAAAGAATAAATATATATTAGTATGGGTCCGGTTTAGCTCAGTCAGTAGAGCACCTGCCTAGGAATTGCAAGGTTCCGGGTTTGATACTGGTCCCTGCCAACTTAGCGCATGAGTAATTAGGTTACTGATCTGTGCGGTAAAGTGTGGGGCTGACAGTAGATAAATATCAATACATAGGCATGATAGGTACACGTCCTGCATCCCTGACTCACAAAAATCTAAAAAGACGCAGTAAAATCATATCCATACGTCCCACTGTTTTCTTTTTTCTCCCCTTGACATTTCAAGATATCTGTAAATGCATTTCAATAGTTTCTTAGAAATGAATTACACAGGATAGGTTACAAGGTAGGAATTAGACAGCTTTAGTTGGGACCCATAAATTTCCCCGGGGACTCATTCAAAGCAAATATGTGCGTCCCAGGACGCACTAAATCAAAAGCTATCAGCATCACTGAATAGGAACATAGGGCATTTCATCATGGTGTAATGGTTATCAAGCTAGTCTTGCAGATCCAATAGTGAATTTGATCCTCACTGGATGCCTCATACTTGTAACCATGTGTCATATCCTCCCCCATGTTTAACTGGTTAGGTAAATACATACTAACGTATAGTAGTTTATTCATAAGAAATTGTTATTTAATAATGAGTCTGACACACTGGCCTTCAGGTTGTTTAAACAACCTGCTGTTTTTAAGTGGTCACCCATCACATTACTCTACCCTATTGACAGGGTTTAGAATATGCTGGCTGTAACCCCTGCAAGGGGGGGGGGTTTAAGAGACCTAACACACACAAAAATTACAGTAAACTGCATCTGATGATGAAGCTCCTGTTTTGACTTTTCTATTTGTATTAAGACTAGTTACTTAAAACAATAATTGTTTGCTAAGGATTATTAGTTACTTTAAACCATATACATGGGAAAACAAATGATAATTATTAAATAGAAATAATTACTTTAAATCATATAACTATGTCCAAACAGATGACTATTATTGAATAGAAATAATTAAAACAATATAATTATTAGTATACACTGACTGTTTCCCCTGCAGAGGGGGTAAGCCCCCCCCCAATTACTCTAAACTGTATCTGATGATGAGGCTCCAGTTCTGACTATTCCATTTGTATTAAGAATAGTTACTTGATATACTTGTTTATTGTTTAATAATTATTCAAAAAGTTTTAAATGAATTTTTTAGCATAGGCAAACCCACATATTAACATAGCATGCTCTACAAAGATTTTTCTTTCACGGATCAGTGAAGAGGTCAGAATTCCTTGTTGATTCTTAGTTATGAATGGGTCTTGTCTTTTCATTTTTTCAATTTAACCCATAGATAGAAAACTAACAAGTACTACCACTACATTTCAAAGTGGACCTGGAAATAATAGTAATGAAGGGGTACTCCACATTCCCCAGATCTCCAGAACTGGAACTTCACCATCAGATAGAGTTTAATGTCACACCCAGGACATTAAGATCCTCAGCCACAGCCTTCTAGCACATACATGATAAAAAAAGGGTTGGTGCTTGCCATAAGGGCAACGGGGTTGGGACAATTATATAGGTGCTCTGGCTTAACATGACCAGCCGATAGATTGGAGGGGGCCTCTCCGACCGACCATCTAGCCTAAGTAAGGGCCAAAATGGATTGTTGTATGTCATGGACTGCTCAGCCACCAGGGATCCATCCCCAAGCATAACAGCTTGCCATCCACAGCCAACAGGTGGCTCAATTGGAGAGGGGGTCTTACCCCACTGCATAGGTGCAGTCGGCATTTTCTAAAGCTCCAGTTGACAGGGCTTATAAACTTTGTGTTTGTATTATCAGATAGCATTTAATTAACAACATTAACTCATCATTTACTAACATTAGTGTCATTGCTAATATGTTGATCTCACAAGAAGTTGATAGTAAGTTTATTTCTAACAGGTTAAATCTGAAGTTGGAGATTTGAGATCCCTGGTACACAGACAGTATAAAATATACTTTCCTAGTTGAAGTTATCGAAAATAAACTTGTACATTTTTTTTTTGTATTCTTGAGACAAGTTTTTATTATTATACA
The DNA here is from genome assembly GCA_023376005.1 of Doryteuthis pealeii. Taxonomy (NCBI): domain Eukaryota; kingdom Metazoa; phylum Mollusca; class Cephalopoda; order Myopsida; family Loliginidae; genus Doryteuthis; species Doryteuthis pealeii. The sequence continues at coordinate 61,015,395 of CM042139.1, forward strand.
TTGTTTCCATTAGACCAGTTTCCTGGTCTTTGTTATCAAAGAAACGGGTCTGAATAAATTAACATATAAAATTACTAATTGTTTAAATAATTCATGAAAAAGAAAGAAAAAAAAAGGTGGAAAAAACAAAAAGACTATTCAAAATTGATAATGACAGTGCTTCATCTAAGACATTCAAACCACTCACAACTATTATGGGATGGAGGCGTTCTTTGTGTAATGGTTATTGTTGTAGGAAATGGAATTGGTGCCCAGAGTTCAAAACCTGGATGAGGTTGTTTGCATTTCACTTCACACTAATGCCATTGGGAAAGGCATGAATCCATCTCTTCTTCCACCAACTATGGGTGGATAGTAAGGAAGACAGCCTAGGTTAGGCAACCAGTCTAAGAGAAAGAAAACTGAATTCAAACTATGTGGTACCATTATAGTATGTGGCCTACAAAATCATGTCTCTCTTATAGTACGTGGCCTATCATAAAAAGCACATTATAAGGTTATAATAATAACTGCTGCTAACCCTAACCCTATTTCAGAATTTTAGAATATTTTAGAATTAAATAGGTCTCTGATTCATGTAAACTATGGATAAATTCTTTTTTAATTATTCTTAATTACTATATACAGCTTATGACTGATTTGCATTTCTTGAAATTGAATATGTGAAAAATAATTAGTTTCAATAAATTGTCATCTACTTATATCTATAAATATACTCTTACTGAGGTAGGACACATTCAAACCGGGTAGGCCATATACTATAACAGCACCAATTATGTTTTAAAAAATGACTTTGCATCAAATAGTGTTTGTAGTAGAAGGATTGGGTAAATACACGTTTACTACTCCTGGCTGGTGTGAAGTAAATATTAGATAATGAAGAATGTGTGTGTGTATATATATATATATATATATATATATATAATATATATATATATGTGTGTGTGTGTGTGAGAAAAATGGAAGTGAATCTGACAATTATGTTGAAAGATAAATGGAAAGAAAATGTATAGATGAAAATTTAAAATCAAAATATTCTGCCCTGAAGAAGACCTGTTTTTTTGTATACTCAAATTTCATGTTTCTCTATTATTATTATTTTGTTTTATATTTAGAATAATACTAAATAAGATACTATGTATACAAAGACAAATTCTTGGTCGAAACACATGTCGCCAATTCAATAAATTTTCATTCATACAACATTTTATATATATATATATATATATATATATATATATATAAAAATGAAGAAAAAACAATGACTTGGGGAAAGAAAAAAATGAGTCTATTGCGAGTAATTTAAAAACAATTTGTCTGGTCTTCTATTCTCACACAAATGTCATTGGTAAGACCACCACGGACAACCGGTTCTCCCAGCTAGGAACAGTAATTCACCCTCCGAGAGGAACTGTCTCTGCTTTTATGTGTCCTTACCGACCAAACCATTCTAACCAACAGGGATGACAGGACGCTCACCAAGAGTCACCACACACAACCTGGAGGCTGTGAGTTCAATCTGTCGCCTTCACTTTACCTCCCGCTACAAGTCATAATACTAATTTGAACTTGCATCGACAGTCCATTTCCCACGACTCTAACCATTACACCATATGCCTCCAACGGGAGCCATATAACTTTTTTGGGTCCAGGCAAGCAAAAAATATTTAACTATAAAAATACAATAGGATTTTTAAACATCGAATGGCTGGAAGGGGGGGGGGCATCATAGTAAAATAGGCATCAATGGGGTTCATAAGTAAAACAAATACAATTAAAAAAAAATAGGGTTGAGAACCACTAGCTTAAAGCAGTGTTTCCCAACCTATGGTCCAAATGGGCAATGTCAAATTTCAGGTGGGCAACAGAAATTTTATGATTTTTACTGGACCACCGGGTTGATACATGGGCCACAGCTCTATGGACCATTCAATGAGTGGTGGTCCAGAAAAAATTAGAACATTTTTTGTGGCCCACCTGAAATTTGACATGGCCCATTTGGACCATAGGTTAGGAAACACTGCTCTAGATGGCATCCAGTGTTCGCCTGATGTTCAGCGATCTTGGCCTCAGGACTGGTAGATATAAATAAATCAGCGTGAATCCCGGAGAGCCATCCCCTTAGCCAGCATCTGCCCCCTTGTCTAAAAGGAGCAGGGCTGGGTTGTTTGCCCAGTGCCTGAGGCACCTCAAAAGAGGAATACCGGGTGGATTCACGCAATTTTTAAGCACTAGCCACACATGAGCTTCGATTTATGCATGGTTCCCCACTATAATGATCCTTGTGTTCAACTGACATGGTGGGATGTCAGTAAATACTTACCTACCTATCTTTTGTTCATATGTGTCACACTTTCAATTATATACATTTGTCTGCCCTGTCGGTGGGGCGTTAGAATGCACCGACTGCACCTTTGCAGAGGGGTAAGACTCCCCCAATGGGGCGACCTGTTGGCCGTGGGTGGCGACCTGTGATGCTTAAGGATATAACCCAGGTGGGTGGATGAGCAGTTCATGACTTGCAATACTCCACTTTGGCCCTATCTTGGGCTAGACGGGCGGTCGGAGATACCCCCTCCGATCAATCGGCTGGTCACGTCAAGCCCTAGCACCTATATGATTGCCCCAACCCTATTGCCCGTATGGCAAGCCTTAACCCCTTTTTATCATATGGGTGCTAGAAGGCGGGGACTGAGGGTCTACATGTCCTAGGAATGGCGTTAAACTCTATCTGATGGTGAGGTTCCAGTTTTGGAGGTTTGGGGAATGTGGAGCACCCCTTCATCACCATTGCTCCCTGGTCCACTCTGACCCGGAGTGGTAGTACCTGTTAGGGCCCCATCTATGGGTTAAATAGAAAAACATGAGTTGATAAACAAAATTGTATTATCCATTAAGAATTGATTTATTTAAAAACTTTATCGGCATTAAATGACCCACTGAGGTTGATATGCCGTAAAACAAAATCAAACAAACCAAATATATACATTCGTGTTGGGTAAATAAATACATGCTAAGCTTACCTTAGTTTGTTTGATTAGTTGGATTTTACGGCATGTCAACTCATTGGGTTATTTTATGCCGAAAATGCTTTTGTTTTATTCATTCTTCATTGTTACTCATTTTTTTAAACTCAATTTTTTTTCAAACATTTTTTTGGACTCATTTTATTCTATTTAACTAACAGGTACCTAACAAAGTGGACCTGGGAGTAATAATGATGAAGAGGTACTCCACATTCCCCAGAGCTCCAGAATTGGAACTTCACTAGCAGATAGAGTTTAACATCATACCCAGGACATTAAGATCCTCAGCCACCTCCTTCTAGCACATATATGATAAAAAGGTTTGGGGTTTTCCATAAGAGCAATAGGGTTGGGGCAATCATATAGGTGCTAGGGTTTGATGAGCTTAGTGTGATGAACGAGCTTACTTACCTCCGGCGAAACGCATCTGCTTAGCTTGTCAGGTTTTGCCTGAACTAAGCTAAAGAAGCATAGTCGCCATTGACGAGCAGATTTATAAGGTGTGGTCTCGTTCTGTCTCGTTCGTGGCGTGAATATAGCGTCGCCCATGCAAATTATGCCGAGAGTATAAAAGGAGCTCGTTTCCCCCCCCCCCAGAGCACAGCAGCAATCTAAGTAGGAAGAAAGACTGTAAGCGTGACGTTATTTCTACTAGAACTCACACTTAGTTTAGCACAAGACCAGAGGTATGGGGCACTTAGTGAGAATCGAACTCACTAACAATCTTCTAGCCAAATCTGCCAACTATTTTACCAAGACAGGCACCCTCAGACCATTGCTAGTGGGTTGATATTAGTTATTGTACCTATGTTCACCATGACCTATAGCAAGTAATCCATCTCATTATCTTGGAAGTTAGGATATATATATATATATATATATATATATATATATATATATATATAACAAGTTCACAAAAAACACACAGACACATTATTTGCTAGAATACTGCGGACATAAGTAATCCATTCCTCAAGCAACAATCTAGAGCCTTTATCCTCACCTAACAACCCAACCCCCCATCAAAACCACAACTCTTTTGCTCTGTTCACAAGTTTCCATGGCTACCGGGTAACATTAGTGGCACAAAAATGTCCTTCCTGATATATACTGTAATTAATTTAAGGTTGAAAAGAAACACATGCATAGGTATGGAGAAAAATACTCTCACTCACTTTTTACCCCATTTCCACGTGTCCTCAAGCAAACAAGAATAAATCGGTTTCCAAGCCATTTGAAAAATAAATAAATAAATAAATAAATAAAATAGTAGTAGTGATTATTTCAGCTTCTGATCTAGCTTGTAATCTAAAGTCAAAATGATACATAAATTTACTGGAGGGTTATTCATACTCTTAAACCCAATTATAATTTGTAACAAATAAAATATGATAAAAGTATTTTATATGGGGAATTCCATTATACACTGGTACCTTGACTAACAAGTTTAATTTGTTTCGCTAGTTATTCAGTTTCCTGGAAATCAATTTTCCCCATTGAAATTAGCCGAAATGACATTTAATCCGTTCCAGCACACCCACGAAAAAGATATTTTTGTTACGTTTTTTAAATTAAAAAAAAAAAAAGAAAAGAAAGAAAGAAAAAGCAGTGTATTAAAAACATAATAAAATAGAAAGTAATGAATTATGTGCTGTAATATGTTTTAATGTTTATCTATTATTATATACTAAAGCTGAGCGAATAATTGTTTGTCTCTTAAAGATTTTTTTACTGTTTAGTTTAATGACACGAAAGTTATACTGAATTATTCCTTAGTTTTAGGATTGAGTTATGTGTGAAAGAAAATTCCATTTTAATTGGTTCTAATTAGTCGCAATTTGCAATTAAGTCAAAACTAACTCGTCTTTTACTTCACATTCTACCTGTCACTTTCCCTCTCTTTATGTATATATCGATTACCTCCTCGTTTTATATGTTAGTTTCCCAGTGAGTATAGAGAGAAAGAGATGGGAGCGTTTGAAATGTATTTGTATGTTAAGTTTCATAAGCAGTCAACCCATAGCTTAAATTAGGTTAAACATTCCCTTTCTTAGAAATCTTACTAAATGATTTTAATGTGTTTTTGTTCTTTTTTAAAATTGTCTGGCCGTATTTATTAAAAAAAAAATATAATTCGCTTTGCAAACTCACTTTTCCCTAATCTCAATTATCAACCCAGAGCTCAATGGGTGACCTAACGCGTCACGTTTTGTCTAGTTTTTTTTGTTTTTTTTTATAAATGATAGTTATTTACTGGCACTCCATCATGCCAGTCAAACACAAGGATCATTAATGTGGGGGACAATGTGGGAAATTAAGAAGACCATCTAACACAAGAATAAATAAGTTGTTAGGGTGGCCTAATGTTGGTAATCAGCCAGACAGCAAGGGAGTCTATCCTCTTTTCACTAGTGCTAGACCAAGTAGATTGTTTTGTGTCCGAGGTAGAGCGCCACACTTACCATCAGCTCCTCCCTTTACCACACAGATTTTTGTTTTACTCATGTGCTGAGCTGGCAAGGGCTAGTATCGAACGAGGAACCTTGTGGTTCCTAGGTGAACACTCTCCCAACCGAGCTAAATTGAAAACTTGTAAAATCCAAAATATTAATATTGACCCTTTTGGTATGGCACATTTAGCAACACACATTTAATGGTTGGTTGGATTTTACTGCATGTCAACTCTTGTTGGGTCATTTTATGCCAAAGACGTTTTGTTTTATTTATTCTTGATGGTATTCAAATTTTTTTTTTCAAACTCATTTTTTTCTATTTAACCCATAGATTGGTCCCTAACAGGTACTACCACTTCGGGTCAGAGTGGGCCTAAGAGTAATGGCGATGAAGGGATTTAATGGCTGGAATTCACTTTTGACCATAAAAGCTTGCATTACTGTGAAGTGAATTTGAACTTCTTTTAATGATAACAGTTATGTCATTTGAATATACTTGTTTCGTTGAGCACTTAAATTCTAATATACAGATCTAAAGAATCAAATAAAGATTTATCAAGCAAAAATGGCAACAACATTCGAATAGTAGTACACCAAACAAATTATTTTCAATTAGGCAATGGCAAGCCCCAACCCCTTTTTATCATATGGGTGCTAGAAGGCTGTGGCTGCGGGTATACATGTCCTGGGAATGACGTTAAACTCTATCTGATGGTAAGGTTTTGGAGGTTTGGGGAATGTGGAGCACCACTTCATCACCATTGCTCCCTGGTCCACTCTGACCCGGAGTGGTAGTACCTGTTAGGGTCCCATCTATGGGTTAAATAGAAAAATGTATTTATAAAAAAATTGTATTATCCATTAAGAATTGATTTATTTCAAAACTTTATCGGCATTAAATGACCCACTGAGGTTGATATGCCGTAAAACAAAACAAACCAAATCAATTAGGCAAACAGTAGGAGAATGGAAGCTGGGATAGAGAAAATCCCAAAAGGAAGAAGTAATACTGGCTTGGCTGCGCATTGGCCATACTTACACACTCTTATGCTCAAGCAGGAGGATCAACCACAGGGTGGATCATGTCAAACACTATACACTGTCAAACATTTCCTCATGGAGTGTGGAGTTTTTGTTCCAATTAGAAATATTTCAATGCATATAATAGAAGGGATCTGTTTGAAAATACTAACATGGATGACATTTTATCCTTCTTGAGAGAAATAATATATCAAAAATTATAAATCAGATATAAAATACATCTACAAAAATTACACCTGTAAAAGAAACTTGACAACCAACTTTTATCTTACACTCTAAAAGTTTTGGGCATTAAATAACCCACATGCTTATTATACCATTAAACAAACCAAACCAAACGAAGTTAATAAAAAATTTATACCAACTTGAAGATATTAAGAACTTAAAACATAGAAAATTTTTATCAAAATGGCTTGTTTTGGCATTAAATGACCCGAAAAGGGTTGATATGCCATAAAACAAATAAACCAAACCTAATTTGATAATTTCTAAGTTAAAGAGAATAAATAAAATTTTAGTTACTTTATTTGACAACTTATCAGGCACACTTTAAAACAAACAAATGTCCCAGAACATTAGTTTGTATCTTATAAGGTTAATTCTTTGCCTACCAAATTTCCCCAACACCTGTACCAAATTCTTTTGGTATCTTTTACCTGTTTGATGGGATATTTCAAAGTTTACTAACTCTTCACATCAGAACTCATTCTATTCAAATAAAGTCCTATTATTATTGTAATCAGAGTCCTTCTGCTCAATAATAATGAAGTAACCATCAGTTTTTATACTTTGCTTGGGTGTGGTATGCATAGAAATGGAAGAGCAGCTGTGAGCGTCCTAAAGTAGCCAAAGAGTTAAGAGTCAGCATTCACTTCTTTGGCAAGGTCTAAGCATTTGTCTATCTTTACGTTTTCTTTCATTTTCACTATGTGGTCCACCTGAACGGCAAAATTAAATAGATGACAATTCTTTTTTTCTTGTTAATTAACACTATGTTTGGTCTTCTGACCAGGATTAGGTGATCCGTTTGTATCTCAAAATCCCAGAGAATTTTATGTGTCTCGTTCTGTTTTGTGCATATATATTTACCAACTGACAATCGACTTTGTGTTACATCCTACTTGTTCCCTCTGCACAAGCAGGATGTGACATAAGGTCAATTTCTTAAGCAGAGGTGAACTGGTTTTAATTCAGTTTTCCTTCTCCTAGACCTGTTGCCTAACCAAAGTTAAAGGGCCCAGTCTGGCCTACTCTTTACACATAGCTAGAAGGAGAGCAGTTGGATTCATACCTTTCCCAAGATTATTAGCACTACATGAAATGCAAACAGCCCTGTCCAAGATTTGAAATTGTCTTGCTGTGTCCATTTTCTACAACGGTAACAATTTCATCATGCATCTCCACAATATACCATATTTGGTTGTATAATCAAAATTTAGTTTCTTGCACACTTTCCAGTAGATCACCTGTCCCACCCAGTCATGCACTCCTTTTGTACTAGTTTGCTGTATTTGCTTATCATCATTAATGCTACAGTGGCCCCCCTTGAATTAAACTGCACACATCTCAGCAAATGTGAACAAAATCTGAATACATATGAAACTTTTAAAATGACCTTATAGTGATGCCCCCCGCCCCATCACTATAAGGTCAAGCAAAATCCCTTTACCTAATATTCGTAGTTTAAACACATCTACACACTTGTGCAAATTAATTGAAACAAAACGAATAAATCCATTATCATAATAACAGTGATCTCTTTGTAAGGCTTGCCGGTGTGTTTTGTGCAGCATTACAATTTTTATCTGACTCCTTATAGTAACATCCATTGCAGATAATGGTCGTAGGACAACTAATTGATAGTCAAGACAATAGTGTCTGGGTGTTATAAATATCTGATGCAATCACAGATGATGCAATATTTTTCAAGGCAAAACAAATTTCATCATGCACCCCAAAAATAGATTCACTCCACTGCAAAAGACCTAATTTGAGGGGAAAAAGAAATCAAATACACCCTGTCACTCCAGTGGGTCTAAAACGGACTATATAATGAAAGAAAGGAAACTAAAGTGGTTGTTTGAATTGATTTGGACAAGGCTGTATTTTTTTTTTTAAATTCCTGCACAATTTAAGGTGTGTCTTATAAGCCCATGCATCTTTATAAGCTGTCAAATGGTAATTTAAAACCATGAGTATATAGTTTTATATCAAGAATGCTCATAGTGCAATGAATAATCCTCTTTATTTACTTGTTTTCTTTAGGATAAGTCTTGAATTTTTTTTTTTTTCCTTTTTTTAGTAAAATGACAAATTTCTATTTGTTCTTAACGTAGATACATTTATAGGCATAACTGGAATGTTACAAAATTTATGAACCTGTCATTATATTAAGCTTTTAAAACTTCTCGTTTATATTTGTCAACCTGTCCAAGCAAAAAAACAGCCATTCAATTCATCTGGGTTAGACAAGTTGCAAAATATAAATGATAGATTAAATTGATAATATAGTTATAAATTCTGTAGAGAAATACATTTTGTATGACTTTCATTTATTCTTTTATGGATAAAAGTGTTGACTCTTTCACAACTTACAATACCAAAAGAAAAAAAACAAAAAAAACAAAAACATTAAATTTCATGAAGGCAATGCAAATCTTATTATAATGGAGATTGTTTGTTTTTCTGTCTATAACCAAAACTATATCATTACTCAAGTCATAATTCCCTTAGTTATTTACGTCACATTCTCCATGATTTTATTTTCATTTAAACCTCAATTATTAATAAAATTGTTTTACTTTATTAATACTGTTGGCCATATCTACAGGTATTTGCCTCCCATCCCACTAATGAGCGCCGGACACAAGGTCTCGTTTTAACGTGGACCCACCCATAAGCCGTAGCTCATGGGTGGTAAGCACAAAAATTGAGTCGATCACGTCGGCATTCTCCCTCAAGGGGGGCGTCTCAGGCGCTGGGCAATAAACCCAGTCCTGCCCCTTTAAATCAAGGGGGCAGGTATTGCCTGGAAGGATAGCCCCCTGGGATCGACGCTACTAACTTGTAAAGATCCCAGGGACGAAGCCACTGGATCCCCGGCGTTAGCCGGATCTACATATTAATAATATGCAATTGTATTTATATATACAACAAAATAGCGGTCTACAGTGAGAACAGGAAGGCTAATTTGTATATTGATATTAAAAATTTGATTTTAATAAATATGTGCTTGGTGTTATTGATTTCTAATTGTTTGGTTTTATCTTAATGAATATGAGCAAAATTTTCAGGGATAAATCTTAAAAGAAATCCATTAACAAGAAGAAATAACTAATTATATTCTTTACTTCCTATTTTAACTAAATAGTTAAATTAGGAAAATTCAGCTATGAAAGACTGGAATGATGGAAGAGTAAGTTTTAGTTGTTCTATTTTACCTCCCTCTGTTTCAAATCTTTTTATCTGCATTCTTATTTAGTTTCATTAGCCTTTCTAATTTAATATAATATTCTATTACATTAAAACTTAAATACTTGCACCCTGAGGGTGTATATATTTGCTAGTTATTCTAATTTCTGTTGAGCATCATTAACCATTTTTGTTGTTGTTGGTTGGTTGAGTTTTCTGGCACATCAACCTATTGGGTTATTTTATGCCGAAGACATTTTGTTTATTTGTTAATTTTTGTTAGGTATTCAATTTTTTCAAACTTTTTTAATAACTCATTTTAATCTATTTAACCCATAGATGGGACCCTAACAGGTTTTACCATTCCGAGTGAACCTGAGAGTAATGGTGATGAAGGGGTACTCCATACTCCCCAGAGCTCCAAAATTGGAACTTCACCACTAGATGCAGTTTAATGTCATACCCAAGACACTAACCCTTTTGGTACAGAGAACAACTTGAGCTGTTTGGTTGGACGGCATATCAATCCATTTTTGGGTAATTTAATGCCGAATCAAGTCATTTTTGATGAATAAAGTACCTAAAGTACGTTGCTTAAGTGGTCACCCAATTAAATATTGAACAGGCTCATCGCAGCTTAGCTTGGTGATCTAGTGGGAACTGGTGCTTTCAGCGTAACTTGACCATAATAACTTGAGTCGGACAAATATATTTAATGCAACATATATATTCTTATCTAATCTATATATTAATACTCGTGTTCCTTAATTGTATGATCGTTTTCATCTTGCAACATCCTCTGGTTAAAAATGAGACTGTCCAAACATAAAAGATGAAATGCAAAAATGTAAATTCTGATTCTGATTATCTGGCGTTGCTCATCCGCCGAATTCTCATTTCTTATGAGTGTCGTCACCTCAACCAAATAATGGACCATTCCATTTTAATTATAAAGAAAAGGAAAAAAAAGGACATGCTACACAGAAAAAATATAAGAAAAAAAGGAGAGTAGGGGAAAGATAGAAAGAGGGGATGAGTGCGCAGAAGTGATAATGCTAATCTGTTTAAATCAAACAATGAAAAGATGAAAAGGAAAGAAAGAAAGAAAGGAGTGAGAGAGAGTTAAATCAAGATTATTATACTTTTTACATATTGAACTATTTAGCAATAGCTCTAAAGTAAAAATATCAAACGTCGTAATAATTTAATTATTATACTGTGGTATATCCACACTTCCTGCTAGTAGAATAATAGTGTGTGACCATGCAACAATTGCAATTAGTTGATAAGACTAAAACTAAATAGAAGTCAGGCAATTGTTTCAACTAATATTATTATTGACTTGTTATATGTTTGTATTCTTTTATAGAAGCCTTACATAAAAAAAAGTCATAAAAAAACTGGTATGACACTGGAGTGAGGTTATATGCAATATCAATGAAACAATTAAAAAGAATTCATTGTTTTGTTCTTTCATAGAATAACAACTTTGAAAATATTCACTCACCTGAAAGTTTAATGTAGCATGAATAACGAGATACTGCACAGGTATCATTTAGTTACCTGGCTGTGGACAACATGGCAGGACTGTGCTGGAATTAGAAGAAGAAAAAGAAATTAAGCTATTAATCAATGATTTCAGAAATTCTCAGTCAATTCTTCTATATTCAGAATACTTGATTAGAAAAACTATATACTTTTGAAAGGAAGGAAAAACTAAATAATCCGTCATCCTGTAATAAATTTATTTCGACCAAAACTTAAAAGGCTTTTAAGTTTTGGTCGAAATAAATTTATTATAGGATGACGGTTTATTGAGTTTTTCCTTCCTTTCAAAGGTAAATATTGCTCTGTATTTAAACTAAAATAGATTATTATACATTGAGCTCTCTTTAGGGATTTATAAAAATCCTTGTATTTGCACCTACTAAAACATGCAATAATTATACAGTGAGATTTTGAAGATCCCTAGATGTAGAATCATCCCTTACTACCAGTTTTGGATACCTTACATATATAATATATTCTACACTTACAAATTAAACAATCATTCAATAACTGATCATCAAGTCTGATGATCAGTTATTCAATGATTGTTTTAATAACGTTTAGTAAGGTTTTAATATTCTCAGAGATAAATAAAATGCTAGTGACAAAGGTCATTCAATAAATAAGGTGAATTTTTGAATAAGGAGTTGGAAATAGGAAGCAATGTTTACAGTTGCACCTTTTTCAAGTAAATCAATCATGATAGGTCCTTTCATTTCCAAGAACACTGTCAGCATGACCATCTTTACTGACCACTGCACCCTGAACATTTTCTTTAGTGGAGAATCGGTGTGTTTTCACTCCATAAACTATCTTTTTGATTAGGGCTTGTAGTGGCAAAACAATGACCCTATATATATATATATATTATATATATATATATATATATATATATATATATATATATTTTTTTTTTTTTTTGTAAACATTTTTTTGACTAACACATGCTTTTGTAAATTTCACATAGTTTGCACTTCTCAGCCCGCAAAAATTTGATGACAGACCTCTGTTCAGGCCTGGAATACAGTTTGATTAGCTGTCAGTCTGTACAGCCTCAAAACAAATAGTTGTTGATTGCCTGATGGATTTTAATGGCATATCAATCCATCTAGGTTTATTTTATGCCTAGATTTGAGGGAATAATATATGTATGTCTATATTTACATTTTTATAGTTAACGGTTTTAACAATATGTTAGCATCCTTGGAGATCATGTTGAGGGATTACTTTTGCATGGTATTAATCAGGTTTATGTTTATCTTTTTTGGTATAATTTTGTTTCCCTCAGAAAAAGGACAGAATGTAATCTATGTTGACTATTCAAATAGATCTTTCATTTGGGTTAAAATGTGTTTTCTGATGAGAGAGTTTGGTTTGGTTTGGTTTGTTTTACAGCATATCAAACTCAGTGAATCATTTAATGCCGATAAAGTTTTCAAATAAATTCATTCTCAATGGATATTAAATTTTTTTTTATAAACACATTTTTCTATTTAACCTATAGATGGGACCTTAACAGGTACTACCACTCCGGGTCAGAGTGGACCTGAGAGCAATGGTGATGAAGGGGTGCTCCACATTCCCCAAACCTCCAAAACTGGAGCCTCACCCGATGAGAGAGAAAGCTCCACATTCTATGAGGAAGTGTTTAACAGCACAGGATGTTTGACATGTTTTACGCTGTGGTTGTTCTTGTTTGGGTGTCAACAAATATGTTCTGCAAGATTAAAATAATTTTTGCTTTAAATCCCACTTAAAAAAAAGGAAAAATAGCTTAACGTTTTCTTTGAATCATCATTATATTTTGACTAGAATCGGCTACCCAGCATCATCTGGGTAGAGTGGGGTGGGGAAAAAACCTGGTATATTGATTTGTTTACTTTTGAGATTTACAAATGCTGGACTATTTTAAGTAGAATTTCAATGCTATTTCTATGTATATTTTAATTTTTAAATATCTTCGAACATAAATCAAATCTTCATAATTTTTGCACAAAAAGCAAGAACTGGTGATATTTAATGTGTATATATATTTGTTGTTAATTGTTTTATTTTTGTTCTTTCATCCGGACATATATACATACAAACCAACTGCCCTTTATATTATATATGTGGATAAACAGTGTCGCCTGGGTCGAGAGGAGACAAAAAAAACTTGGTGTAATGGTTAGCAAGTTAGTCCTGCAGACCCATTATTACTGAATAGTAAGTTGGATCCTTGCTGGATGCCCCATAAAAATCCCCACATAAAAAAGACCTTGTGTTAAAGTGCATATATATTTATTTTGTCGTTTTATTTTTGTACTTTCATCCAGACATATATACATACATACCAACTGCCCTTTATATATGTATAATTAGATATATAACAAGACTGCTGTTTAAATGTCCTATACCACCTCATTTCATCCTGCCAGAAGTCACATTCATTTTCCTAATATGCCCCAAACGATAGCCTTTAAATGTAATATTAAACATATTTTGAAGTCTTTGATTTGAGGGAAATAACAGGTAACTTTAAATGAAAAGTCCATTTTTATCCATTTTTTTTATAAATCCTTATAAAAATGGGGCTCTGAATTTGGAAAATTCTGAACAGGATGTTAAGAGTTCAAATATAATACCTGTAAATATTTCATGAATAAATAAAGCATGACAGGGTTTTATTTTTATGACTTAGAATCATGAATGGTTTTTTGTTTTATTGTTTTGTTTGTTTGCTGATATATTTATGAATGATCCAAAAAGAGAGAATGGTTATTGTTGGCCATAAAAGTATAATTAAGTATCATTGGTAAAAAAGATGCAATGGAACAACAATTAACATTAAATCATTCAAGCATAACATACACAAACAATTGAAAACATTAAAAGGGGGAAAAAAAATAGGGAAGAACAAAATAGTCCTTTTCATTTCTATCGTGCATTAATGCTATATTCATTTACATGAAACACATTATATATATATATATATATATATATATATAGTAATAAGGGGCCGGTTTAGCTCAGTCGGTAGAGCACCCACCTAGGAATCGCAAGGTTCCTGGTTTGATACTGATCCCTGCCAAATCAGTGTATGTGTAGCACGGATTGGGTAATCTGATCTGTGTGGTAAAGTGAGGAACTGACGGTAAGTGTGGTGCACCACCTCAGCGAAAAAAAAGAAAACAAACAATCTCCCTGGTCTAACGCTAGTGAAAAGGGGACAGAGTCCCTCCTCACTGTCCAGCTGATACCAACAATAGGCCTCTCTGCCAACTTTACTCACACAATTTTTACAACTGGTTTGACTTCAGAGTTTTTCTTCTCTTAGATTGGTTATCATTAAGGCTGAAGAACCCACTCTAACAGAGTTAGATTCATACCTTTCCCAAAGGTATTAAGTGAAATGCAAACAGCATCGTTCATTTTCAACAAGAAATGATATAAGTTTCATTATAAGCTTTTTGAGTCATTGCTTATATTTTCTTGCAAAATAAATTTAATGTTTGTTATATTTGAACTTGTTTTTGTTCTCTAAAGTAATAAATACAGTGGTACCTTGACTTACAAATTTAATTCCTTCTACTCCCTTGTAATTCACATTGAAATAAACTGAAATGCAATTAATCCATTTCAGCCACACCACTAGAAAAAAACCTATTTTTGTATCATTTGGATTATTCGGACTATTGTCCTCATCTTTATTGTTATCTACACGTTTCAGCCGATGTGCACTCTGGCTTTCTAAAGGTATTTCTTGTTGGACTTGGGAACCTTGTCGAACTTGCTATCCTTCATGTCGAGAAGTTCCATGAAGGCTCCAGATTACAATTATCAAGCCTAATCTAAAAATTTCAGAGAAATAGAACCTATTTTTTGTTACATTTTTTTTAGATAAGAAAAATAGCAGTGTATTGTATAAAAACATAATAAAATAGAATGTAATTAATTATGTGTTGTGATATGTTTTAATGTTTATTTTGTTTTTTTTATAGATTTTTTTTTTTTTGTTAATAAATTTGGAAACTTAAATGTTTTTAGTGAACTTACAAGCATGTAATGAAATATATTAAATTAGAAAGACTAACAAAATTAAATAAGAACGCATATAAAAAGATTACTTATTTTGATTATATTTTAATTGGTTTCTATATAAAATCTTTCATAGAATTGATTTTAATACGTTGGAGAATAAAACAATGATATTAGAGATCAATAACACCAAGTAATCATTTATTAAACCTGGTTTTAAAACCAGTATGCAAATTAAGCACACCATATATTATGTAAACCTTTATTTCTTAGTGATGTATTAGACACATTGCAGATTTTAAACGCTGATAACATGGGCTGTTTTGAGGGAAATCTAATTCAGATTTTCATAGACATCATTAATAAATAGGATTTTTCTATGTATTAATGATTTTGACTATAAATTAAATACTCATTGATAAACTTAAGCAATTCCTGAGGGTATTGTGATGTAAGTAGTGACATAGTTCCAGTGAGAGAGACAGACATCAAATCTCCATTATAATAAGATTTGATTATTAAATCTTATAACAAATGCCTTATTAAATTCTAATAAGTCATTTGTTTGCACACAGTTTAATAGTTAATATAAGGATAATAATCCTTAGCAATTATAACTTCAAGTAACTATTCTTAATACAAGTAATTTACAGTTGTATGGCATCAAGTAATCATATCAAATGCAGATAATTTTCAAATAGATCTATAGGACCCATAGATGGGGCCCTTTATCTTTTTATTTATATATTTAAAAAAATGCCTTATTTTTCTTTTGTTTGGGGTTCAACGGATACAAATTTTCATGTTTATTATTTTACACTTGTTTTCTGTTTCCAGTCTAGTTAAGTTACTCATGTTTCTCAAAGCTTTGTGGTCAGTCAACCCTTCTGAAGATCTTGACCTTATTCGTAACCTGAAAATATAACCACAGGGGTTTTTTTCTTTTCATTTATCTTTTCTATAAAATCTAAACATTCACTAGTTCATTCCCAGATAAAGATCATTGTTGTTCTTTCTGGCCTTTCCACCTATTGTTATATACCCCTTTATATATATATATAAGTGAATGTTATATACCCCTTTACCTCTATATATATATATATATATATAAATGGTGAGAGAGAAACAGATGAGGAGGAGATGATAGATTTGTTCTTACATGTTTTCTCTTGCTAAGTCGTCGGCCGCCATATTCTTCAGGGCTGATTCTGTGAGTTGCTTTCTTCTTTCTTGTTCGGATTGGGTATCTGTGCATTCTTGTTTGCCAATTAATAAAGCAAGACTTTTTATTTTTCTATTTAGCTTTTATTAAAACAACCCCAGCCCCAAAACCGCATGGATTGAGAAGCAACATCTCGAAAGAACGTCTTATCTCGACAAGTAACTGGTCGCAACTAACTAACAAATGTCACACGCTTCTAATCATGCATTTCTGGAAGGAGTTAAGTCAAGGTCTTTACCTGTCAATAATGGTTGACTGTAATTTTCCACCTAACTCCTTCCGATTTTTAATTTTCTAACGAATCTTGATTCAAATATATCTAGCTACAGTACTTACATAATTCATAGGCTATCCATGAATTATGTAACACTATCTATAAACGTCTGGGGTCTTTTCTGTAACTTTTCTACAATTTAAATCTACCGGTTATTTTAAATGCTGGGATAGTGTTTATTTTTAAGGGTTTTTAAATATTGGATTTTTAAACAAATACACAAAGAATTAACATTCTAAATCAACAAAATTTAACAAAACTTATTTGATCTAAAAGGTAAACTTGACTGAAAATTTTTGAAAATGAAGACAGTACTTTAAAAAATTAAGTTAGCAATATTAATGGACAAAAATCCCATCTGATATCAGAACACTGCGGTATTGAGGCAAAAAGAAAAGGATTTCATATTATTATTATATGATAATAATATCTTTTCAGCTAGTATATTAAGTCAGAGACCTGTCAATTGTTCCTTATATTTAAAACATTTATCTTATTTCCACTGAATATTTATATTCTTTCCACAATTCATCCAATTTTGCCTGTTACTAAAATAATTTTGTCTTACATTTGTTTTGCAAAATATTTTGAAAGTTTTAATTTATAACCCCATGTATTGATTTTTTGAGCAATGTTCAATAGATTAAAATTTGTTGAATAAAATCCATGAGTATATTTATACACTTCAATCATATCTCCTCCGATTCATCGATAAGTCAAAATTGGTAAGTCAATCTTCAGAAGTCTTTCTTCATATGAAAGGTTTTTGTTCAAATCATTCATCACTTTAGTAGCTCTCTTTTGCAGTCCTTCAATGAGTCCTTCAATGAGTCCTTGATTATCATTGGAATCCAAACCACATTGACAAATTCCAAATGAGGTCTCACCAATGCAATGAATAAATTTTTTAACATTTCCTCATCCATGTATTCATATGACCTACGATATCCTAATATCTTGGTTGTTTTATTTACTAGTATTTTTATATGTTTGTAAAATTTTAGTTCAGGGTCCATATCCACACCAAGTTCTTTTTCTAATTCTGTATTATTTAGTAATTCTCTTTTAGAGAATTTTTTCTCATTGAGTATAAGTTTTTAAAAATTATTTCTTCCCACATAAAATACTTGACATTTGAGAAGGGATCAGTAGGTAACACCAATTTTCCCTGTGAAATTTACCCCCCTATATTTAACACAATCAAACTTGCATAAAGTTTAATATTATCTTGAAAAATTTTTGTCCATTCGAAAGAAGAAACATTAAAAAAACTCATGATTTAAAAAAAAAATTTTCAGCTTATAGAAATATTGAAAATTATAAACGGAAAACAATGTTTACATTTTTGCATTTTGCATCAATTGAAATTTAATCTAGCCAAAAACAATTTATAACTAGTGGCATTTTTTAAAATTCTATGAAAAATCAATTAATGGTCCGATTTTCACGAAAATTTCCATAATTACTTAACTTTGGATGAAAATATGTCTGAAATAGTTTTTTCCTAAAATATATTTGGGGAAATATTTTTTTTACGAGGTCACATGGGGGGGTGACCTCATATTTTATTTTATTTTATGAAATATGAAAAAATGAACCGACAAAAAACGATTTTTACTTTTTTCTATAAAGATAAGAATCTGAAAATTATATCAGAAGATTTTTATAAGTCTCAATGCGAGAGATTTTTTAGTAAAAGAACAATGAATACAAAATTCAGCTAAAAAAAATATCAATAAAGAAACTAACCGTGTCGAAAAAAAACAGACTATTTTACTTATTTTTCAAGATAATGGTGAGTAATTTTTCCCCAATCGGATAATTTGATCTTTGAATTAACAGGGTTTTTTTTGTAGCAACTCTTTATGTTCGTTATTTCTTTTTTGCGAAATTTAAAAAACAAAGGTAAAAAATATTTACATTTCTTCCTTCAATATAGCCTAAACTGATCGCGTGACCTATTTTGGTGGTACCTAGGGTTCAGATATTAAATTTTTTTTACTAGTCAAAAAACAAACAAATAAAAAAACACCGGTGACTTGTATTTCTGAAATTTTAATCATGATTTTACAAATTATACAATTTTTCTCCTCCACCCCCTCCTCCTCATTATTATCCTTTCTAATCTGTCATTTTGAATCCTAAGTTGTTCCTCCTTTCTTCCTACTGGCCTGGGAAAATAAATCCACTCCCTTAAAGTACTCATTTGATTAAATAAACTCCCACCCTTGGGTAGTGTGACAGAATAAAGTTCACAACAAACTAACCCCACATCATTTACTGCTCATCATTCACCAGGTAATATACATTTTTTTTATTTTGTCTCATTTTTCTACTCAAATTTCTGGACATTTATTCTAAATATCTATAGATTTCATTTCCTCTTTTATATTTGAACTATGAAAAGTATGCAACCTCTGGGTATAAGTATTTATATTTTAATGTTATAAAATATATTAAATTAGAAAGACTAAAGAAACTAAATAAAAACGAATATAAAAATATTACACTTATTTTAATGTTATTTTTATTGATTTTATATGAGAATAACATGATAGTATTAGAAATCAGTAACAGCAATTACTTATTAAACTCAGTTTTGTTAAAATCATTATGCAAATTATTCCTACCATATAATATATACATTTTTATTTCTTAGAGATATATAACATATTTCAGGATTTTAAATGCATTAATAATATGGGTAGTTTTGCTAACTCAGCTGGACCTTTATAGCAGACATCATTAATAAATAAGATGCTAATTAATATTATTAATAACTATTTCATGATAGTTAAGAATATAATTTAAATAACTAAGGAAATCATGACGTCAGTGGTAAGGTAGTTTTGGTTACAGACAGACAATCTTCATTATAATAAGAAAGATTCAACTATGAAATATAGAATATCTTTTATTTATTTAATATTTATTTTACTGTATTTTTTAGATTAACATTAAATTCATACAAAAATGCACATTAAATTTGTAAACAGAAATATACAATTTATCAGATGGACACGCACAATGTTGAAAATAATTAGAATTGTTTGACTTGTTTTGTTTTGAAAAGTTTGTCTTGATATTAGTTAATTTTTAAAAATGATTCTAATCTACATCTAATGTCATATTCACAAAAATTATGTTCCACTACAATGGGTTAGCTCAGTTGGTAGAGTGTTCGGCTAGAAACCACAAGGTTCCTAGTTCGTTACCGGTCCTCGCCAACTCAGCGTTATGAGTAGCACAGGGATCTGTGCGGTAAAGTAAGGAGCTGATGGTAGGTGTGGCGTTCCACCTCAGATGCAAAAACAATCTCCTTGGTCTAGCGCTAGGGAAAAGGGTATAGACTCCCTCGCTGATTGGCTGATATCGACATTAGGCCGTCCCGATGACTTTACTTTACTTTTACAATACAGGTAAATGAATATATATGTAAAACAAATGGAATTTTTTTTATAAAAAAAAATATACATACAGGTGAAAATGTGTGTATATACACACCAACACATACAAAGTAACATGTATATTGACACAAATATGTGAATACACATATACACCTTTATTTACACAAACCTGTATATATTCACACAAGTATACAAATACAAATATATGCATAGAAACACACATATACATACACATGTGCATCACAAATATACACAAAAACATGCATACAGACTTCAATTATAAATATACACAAACATGCACAGAACACATGCATACACAAATGTATGCATTTTCTGACCTCTTACTATGTCAGATCATTGTTCATTTCTATATTGGTAAATACAGCTTCAATCCTTGCACTTTTATAACACACCTTGTATTCAGAAAAAAAAACCTTCAATTCATTCTTCATTTTTGTCTTGGTAAATACAGCTTCAATCTCGATACTTTTATGACACACCTTGTATTCTGAAAAAAAAAATAACGTTCCGTTCATACTTCATTTTTTTCTTGGTAAATACAGCTTAAAGAACGGCACTTTTATGACACACCTTGTATTCTGAAAAAAAAAACTCACCTTGTACATACATTCATATGTAAATTCATGATAAACATTTTCGTAATATCTAGATAATTGAACAGTCTCCCGCCATTTCTCTTGTGTTGTCAATGTTCTTAGCGCTTAATATGTAATCGATATACACACACAAGTCACGTGTCTAATTAAGCATAATTCGCATGAATTGTTGCTTTGATTAGGTTTCTGATTTTAATTTCATCGGTCGGGTTTTCAAATTTTCTTCTTCAATGATTTAATCTATGTCAGATGAACACAAAGTTTGATTATTGTGGGGAACCACACACAAACTGAAGCTCATGCAGTGGCTAGTGTAAAAATTGCATGTATACACAAATGTATGTATAATACATACATACATACACATTCATGTATACAAATATACAAATGACACATGCAAACATATAGGGCCGGGTTAGCTCAGTCGGTAGAGCGTTTGGCTAGAAACCACAAGGTTCCTAGTTCGATACCCACCCTCGCCAACTCAGCGTATGAGTAGCACAGGGATCTGTGCGGTAAAGTAAAGAGCTTATGGTAGGTGTGGCGCTCCACCTCAGACACTAAAATAATCTCCTTGGTCTAGCGCTAGTGAAAAGGAGATAGACTCCCTCGCTAATTGGTTGATACCGACTTATATATATATATATATACACACACACAAACACATACATGAACATACAAAATATACACAAACATGTACATGCACACATATACAAACACGAATATACAATGTATACATACATGTACACAAATGAACGCACAACAAATATATACAGATAATCGTAGTGGCCAACCCCTGTTTAGCTCATTTGTAATTATTTTTTACTAAAACATACTTTTCTTCACATGGTTTGCACTTCTCAGCCACCAAAAATTTAATGACCAACCTCTGTTCAAGCCTAAAGCATTGTTTGATTCGCTGCCTATTTGAATAGCATCAAAAATATAAATCAATCCCAAACAATGCAGAGTTTTTAAAAATTGGGTACCCATCAAGAATGAATAAAACAAAAATGTCTTTGGCATAAAATAATCCAATAAGGGTTGACATGCTGTACAATCCACCCAACCAACCAATGTAATCAACATTGTTAAGATCAGCTAGAATACACAGAAGAGTCTGAGAGACCTGAGGAGACTTGTTGTCTCTCAGACTCCAGTGAAAGGCCATCAGCTTACGTTGAAAAACTCACAAGGAGTGAAATAATAATTCACAAGAAACTGAAAAGAGACTGGGGGAGTGGTAAATTCAAAGAAGAATTGAGACTGTCTAGATGACAAGAATACTTAGAAGAGTCCTGGAAATCTGAAGAGACTTGCTGTCACTCAGACTCCAGTGAAGGTCACCAGTTATTTCTGGTGAAAAAAAACTCACAAGGAGTAAAGTTCCTCATCTTAGAAATTCAGATAACAATTTTTAGATAAGTAAATAAATCAGCTTATTTCTTTAGAATAAAGTTAATTTTGATGAAATAAATGCAATTTGTTGTTGTAAGGGAATATATTTTCCCCTAGAAGAAAGTTGGACTCTTCCAATGAAACACACAAAATAATATTGACTACATGAGGGTATTGGTTGAGTAATAGCTAGTCTTGCTACAGAGATTTAATTACTGTTGTTAAAGTGCTGTATGTTGGACTACCTTATTTATATCTTTTGTACCAAAGGGTAATAAACCTATGCTAACTTTTCTTCTGGATTTCAATGTTGTTGTTTGATAACTCCGACACAACATTTTTACATTAAAATTCAAAGACAGATGATAATTTTTTTCTCTCTTGTAGATGTGGGATATAGATAAATCTTTTTCATATCGATAATCTAGCGGTATGTTTTCTTTGATTTAGAAAATTAACTTTTTATAAAAGACTGTTATATATAGGTGATACTGTATCTTATATAGTAATGTTATCTTTGTTCAATCTTTAATTAGCTCTGTCGGCTGGGGGAGTAGAATACACCAACTGCACCTCTTGTTGGCTGTGGGTGGCAACCTGTGATGCTTAAGGATGGAATCCTGGTAGCTGAACAGTCCATGACATGCAATACTCAACTTTAGCCTTTATTAAGGCTAGGCAGTTGGTTGGAAAGGCCCCCTTCAATCAATTGGGTGGTCTCATCAAGCTCTAGCACCTATATGATTATCCTGACCCTATTGCCTTAATGGCAAACCTCCAACCCGATATATGTGCTAGAAGGCAGTGGCTGAGTGTCTTAGTGTCCTGGGTATGATGTTAAACTGCATCTAGTGGTGAAATTCCAATTCTGGAACTCTGGGGAGTTTGGAGTACACCTTTATTGAATAATGACTCCCAGGTCCACTCACAGTGTGTTAATACCTGTTAGGGTTCCATCTATGGGTTAAATGTTTTAAAAAAATGTGTTAAAAAGAAAAAGAAAAAATGAATATTCAACTAAAACAAAACGTTTTTGGCATAAAATAACCCAACAAGAGTAGACCTGCCATAAAATCCAACCAACCAACCATAATAGTTGTTATATTTGCATATAAATTTCATATCCTAAATGTAACAACTATTATGGGACAGACATAGTAAAACATACAACCTCTGTCCCATAATAGTTGTTACATTTGTATATAAATTTCATACACTAAATGTAACAACTATTATGGAACAGATTTGATAAGAATAAAATAACTGATGAGAAAGATCTGAGACCTTTTAAAGAAGTTAATTAAAAGAGGTTCATTGGTGATAGAAGAGCTGTCATTACCCTGGTTGTGTTTTTTCATTTTTATTTTGGGCAAGCACAAACGTGTAGTTCTCCACACAGATTTATCTTTCCAAACATGCATACACTCATGAGCAGGAGAAGTGAAGTGGTTAGACAACCCTCTCCCCCTATCTATCAGGATTTTATACCAAATAGCATCTAGCATCACTAATTGGTTTATTTTACTTCCCTAAGATTATTATTCTTTGTTAGATTTTGATAAATGTTTTTAAAAATTTTAATTACATTAGAAAAAAAAATTTGAAAATTAGATTAGAAAACTTTTTAATTACATTAAAAAAAAAGATTTTGTATTATTTGGATTATTCAGACTATTGTCCTCATCTTTATTGTTATCTGTACAACGTTTCGGCCGATATGCACTCCGGCCTTCTTCAGATATCTCTTGTTGGATTCAGGAGCCTTCTTGTTATAATCGGGAGCCATCATGAAACTTTGAACCCAACCCTTTATTCAATCCACGGGGGTATCCTGTTCTCATTCAACTAGCCAAGCTGGGTACAAGTGTTAAGTTGTGTTAATTATTCTTCTATATTACTGTTGCCCTTGACCAGGATTGAACCTGCAGCCTAGCTGTCACTTAGAACTGTCTTAACCCAATGCCTATATCCACTACACTATGTGTCCAATTGGAAAAAAGATGTTTTTTTTTTTAAGTAAGTAAAGTTGGCAGAGTGGCCTATTGTCGGTATCCCCTTTTCGCAAGCACTAGACCAGGGAGATTGTTTTTGGCTGAGGTGGAGCGCCACACCTACTGTCAGCTCCCCACTTTACTGCATAGATCAGATTATCCAATCTGTGCAACTCATGTACTGAGTTGGGGGGGGGGACAGTATCAAACCAGGAACCTTGCGATTCCTAGGCAGGTGCTCCACTGACTAAGATGAATCAAAAGTTTTGTAATCAACAATAGCCAAAGGGAAAATATATGTTCTAGACAGGAAGACATTAGGGTTATTTATATTTACATTTCTTGTGTTGTTTCTTAAAGTGTTTTTCACAGAGCTATGTGATATCAAAACTATTCCTATTTAATACAAATAATTTGCATATAAGTATAGTGGGTCGGGTTAGCTCAGTTGGTAGAACGTTTGGCTAGAAAACACAAGGTTCCTAGTTCAATACTGGCCCTCGCCAACTCAGCGTATGAGTAGCACAGAGATCTGTGCGGTAAAGTAAGGAGCTGATGGTAGGTGTGGCGCTCCACCTCAGACGCAAAAAACAATCTCCTTCATCTAGCGCTAGTGAAAAGGATTGGCTGATACAGACTTTAGGCCACCCTGACGACTTTTTTTTTTTTACTTATAAAGGTAAATATTCTCGGTAAAACAAGACATTAGGTTTATAAGTTCCCAAAATTCCCTCTGAATTGTCCAATTGGACATATGGCATAGTGGATATAGGTGTTGGGTTAATACAGTTCAAGTTATCTCTAGGCTGCAGGTTCAGGTGAGACGACAGTAACAGAATAACTAACATAGCTTAACACTTATACCCAGTCATGGTTAGCAGAATGAAAACCCCCGTGGAATGAATAAAGGGTTGGGTCCAAAGTTCCATGAAGACTCCCAAGTCTGAAAAGAAATACATGAAGGCCAGAGGGCACATCAGCCAAGACGCTGTACAGATAACAATAAAGTTTTTTATTGTCTTAATCCTCTACAGGGGGTACAGTCAGCATATTCTAAGCTCCGCCACCAGGATGAAGATATATTTGAGGATCTTTAAAAAAAATATAATGAAAATGGTTTTTTTAAGAGAAAATTTGATATAAAAGAAAAATTATTATAATAGTAATTTTTTTTTCTTCTCTCTCTTTTATACATTCTTATCAGTAGAGGCACATGGTGTTATGGTTATCATTGTAAAAATGGACTCTGGGACACTAGTTCAAATCCTAGATGAGGTAGTTTGCAAAGTAAGGAGCTGATGGTAGGTGTGGCACTCCACCTCAGACGCCAAAACAATTTCCTTGGTCTAGCGCTATTGAAAAGGGGATAGACTCTCTCGCTTATTGGCTGATACCGACTTTAGGCCACCCCAACGACTTTACTTACTTTTACTTATAGCGTTAATACCCTTGAAAAAGATATGCATTCCAACTATTCTCCCTCCAGCTAAGGATAAATAGTAGGGGAGACTGGCCACTTTAACCACAGTTAGGCAAACATTCTAGGTGAACTGAATTCTAACCTGTAAAAATCTGTGTAGAAATTGACCATGTGTCTTATCCTGCTCATGCAGAGGGGTTGGCAAGTAAATTCATTCTTATCAGTATATTTTTTAAATTCCTACCCGACACAGATGGGTACTTTAATTTTTTTGAATTCTTATCTGACATAGGTGAATACTTCAGCTAGTTGCTTATAATTTATAGAGCTCTTTTTAATCAAGGTAACTCCAGGAAATTCAACTCTGGTTTCCAGATTTAAAGAAAATTAACCAGATGGTCCCAGGGAGTCATCATCCCAAGCAACACCTACCCCTCGATTTAAAACGGTAGGGCTGGGTACTCCAAAGCAGTATGCTTGAGGTACTCCAAAAGGGGAATACCGACTGAACCACATTTTTGTACTAGCCATCACATGAGCTTCAGTTTGTGCGTAGCTTCCCACATTAATAAGACCTTGAGTTGCATCGGAACCTGGTGGGATGTCAGGAAAATAGGAACTCCAGGGGAATAAGATCTAAAAAATTACATTAATCTTAATTTCCATTGTAAATCTTTGGAATTAACCAAACATTTTTCTTTTCTTTAGTCCTATGAAAATAAACTTTATCAAATGAAAACTATTTCAAACAGCTAAGAACTCTACAACCAAATGTAGCGTAATGGTAACTAGCAGGACCTGTGAATATACCACAGTATAATAATTTAATTATTACAACGTTTGATATGTTTACTTAAGAGCTATTGCCAAATAGTTCAATATGTAAAAAGTATGATAATCTTGATTTAACTCTCTCTCTCTCACTCTATTTTACTTTGTTTCTTTCTTTTCATTATGTTCGATTAAAACAGATTAGCGCCATCACTTCTGTGGGCTCACCCTTTCTCTATATCTTTCTCCTACTTTCTTTTTTTCTTATTACATTTTTTCTGTGTAACATGTTGTTTTTCTTCCCTTTTTTCTTTATAATAAAAACGGAATGGTCCATTATTTAGCTGAGGTGACGACACTTAAGAATTCGGCGGATAAGCAACAACAGATAATCAAGATTTACAATTTTGCATTTAATCCTGGATAATTTTGGATGGTCTCATTTTTAACCAGAGGGTGTTGCAAGATGATAACGTAGTACTTTTAAGAAATGGATTTAGTAACCAGTGTTCAAATGCTAAATATATACATTCTTATCAGTATATTTAAAAAACAAAAAAAATGCTATTATAATCTTTCACATAATGAAATTATAGATTGGTTAAATATCTAGATTCTATTAACTGTTTTATCACACAGTCAAAAATGAAAAAGATTTCATTAAAAAATATTATAATAATCTTATAATAATCAAGATAAATCTAATGAGTCAGACGAACCTACTAAAAGTTTTGCTTAATGCTCTTCAGGGCTAAGATCTGACTGATCTTTTTATATATTTATTTTTTATATTTTTACAATCAAACTATTTACTGTTTTTTTCTCACCGCGAGGATTTACCAATAAGTTTGGTATATTAATAATAATAATCTATATATTAATACTTGTGTTCCGTTATCATCTTGCAACATCTTTTACAACAGAGCTCCACATCATGGGTAGTAATTTAATCTTATAGACCAGTGATTCGAAATCCAGGGCCATATGCCGCCCCGCGAACCATATAACATTTTTTTTTTTTTTTGGTTCAAGCAAGCAAAAAATATTTAATTATAAAAATACAATAGGACTTTTAAACATAGAATAGATTTGGGAGGGTCCACTAGAATAAAATAGGAATCAAAGGTTTCCGCAAATTAAAAAAATCAAAAAAAGTTGAAAACCGCTGTTATAGACCATTACCACGGCAGTGAGTTCGATCCTCACTAAGTGTCCCATACTTAGGCTTAGTGTCTATTCTAGAAAATCTCTATAAAACATGTCATGAGAGTAAAAACTAATCATAAAAGAAACAGATAAAAAGGATAAAATGTTGGTGATAAAGGGTATGATTTTCAGCCACCCTTAAACAGAAAATATTGAGATAAGAGTGGAGAGTGTGACAACATCTCCATCTACCCATTTTCTTTAGATAGTAGACAGCCATCCTGCTGTTAAAGTGTAGGAATTGAATAGATATTAGCCACTAGACTCCACAGGTTCAACTCGGCTTCACTTGGGTAGCCTCTACCCTACTTCAAGGTACAATGACTTGGCTTTGATGTTAAATGTCAGGTTACAGGTACCCACTGACCATAGAAATTAAATAAACTAGTAAGAATATGCGTCCTCTGTGCATAAGTATTAATGTCTTAATGCAATGAAATATATTAAATTAGAAAGACTAACGAAATTAAATGAGAACGTAAATAAAAAGATTACATTTATTTTAATTCTATTTTAATTGGTTTCTATATAAAATCATTCATAGGATTGATTTTAATACGTTGGAGAATAAAACAATAATATTAGAGATCAATAACACAGTAATCATTTATTAAATCTGATTTTGTTAAAATCAGTATGCAAATTAACCACACCATATATTATGTAAAACCTTTATTTCTTCGTGATATATAAGACACATTGCAGGATTTTAAATGCACTAATAACGGGCTGTTTTGAGGCAAATCTAACTCAGATTTTCACAGAGACATCGTTAATAAATAGGATATATTCTATGTATAATGATTTTGACTATAAATTAAATACTCATTGATAAACTTACGCAATTCCTGGGTGTATTGTGACGTAAACATGTAGTTTCGGTTACAGACAGGTACTGAATCTCCATTATAATAAGAGATAGGGGCAGCACACAGATACTACACTGATCCCAGACAAGTTGTAGAGTGACACTTTAATCCGAGACAGAAATGTTGATCCATACATAATCCCATTATTTTTCATGGGCATTATGCTAATTAACATTGACATTATCTTTTCATCATTTTATTTATTGTATGAAACACAAAGATAAAGAATAATAGTGGTTTATGTTCGATTTTAATGGCATGTCGTGTGGGGTTATTTTATGCCTAAAGATTAGGGAATTGTGTACATAGTACATTTAAATATATATTTTTTTCTTTAAGACTTAAACTTAACAAATTTTTTTATTTGCACACGTTTATGATATCAAGTGTTCCTATCTAATACAAATACTTTTCAAACAGATCTATTTGACCCTAACGGGTCAGAGTTGATCTAGGAGTGACCGCAATGAAGACGCATTCCATACTCCTCAGAGTTCCAGACCTGGAGTTTTGTCATCAGATGCAGTTTAGTGTCATAACATGTCACCCCTCCCTTTTTTTGAGGTGGGGGGGGGGTCTTACCCATCAACTGGTGATAAAATCAGCGTATTCAAGACCTGTTGACAGAGTGATCTGAGCTTATATATGTATTTACTATTTACCAACTCCACCACACGAGCAGGATGTGACACAAGGTCTATTTTAAGCGGAGTTTACTAGGTTTGAAATCAGTTTTCCTTCTCCTAGACTGGCTACCATACTAAGGTTAAAGAGCCTAGTCCGCTCTAGTATTTATCAATAGTTGGAGAGAGAATGGTTAAATTCATACCTTTCCCAAGGCTATTAGTGCTATATGAAATGCAATCAGCCTGTCCAGGATTTGAACTCATGTTGCCGTGTCCATTTTCTATGACGACAACCATTACACCGGCACCTCCCAAAGCCAGAAAAAGCGTGTGTGTGTGTGTGTGTGTGTGTGTGTGTATATATATATATATATATATATATATATATATATATATATATATATATATATATATATATATATATACCAAACTAGTTGGTAAATCCTCGCGGTGAGAAAAAACCAGCAAATAGTTTGATTGTAAAA
The DNA here is from genome assembly GCA_023376005.1 of Doryteuthis pealeii. Classification (NCBI taxonomy): domain Eukaryota; kingdom Metazoa; phylum Mollusca; class Cephalopoda; order Myopsida; family Loliginidae; genus Doryteuthis; species Doryteuthis pealeii. Next base: position 61,045,177 of record CM042139.1, read on the forward strand.
ATATACAACCAAACATCACCCGGGGAGAAAAAAATTTTTGGGAAAAAAAGAAAAGACCAAGATAATCGTACCAACCAAAAATAATCTATTGGTACAATATTTGGCCAAAAGAAAAAACAATTTATATGTATATATATATATATATATAAGATATATATATATTCATACAAAACACATTTGCCGACCATGTTCGTAATCTGCTTTTGACTAAGCATACGTTGTAATGCCCCTTGGGTGTAAAAAAAAACCCGCTCGAATAAAAGGATGCATCCCGACCGTATTAAACGTGTGCCTCTCTGACTGCTCGCCATATAAAGGGGGTAATGACAGCAGTGGAAAATAAAAAAACCCATAGTCCTCAGGGGTTTGGTAGCAAGAGTGGAAAGGTGTATTGGTTTATATGCCAGCAACAGGAGCCAGGCCCGATCCTCAATTCGTTTGCTGCTTCTCCCATGATGGCTTTCGGGATGTCGAGGTTCTCCCTAGTTTAAGTCGCAACGATAAACCGTATAACTACATGCAGAGATGCGGACTGCCGTCGGCGTGCTGGGTTTCCATTCGTTGGCGGGTGGGGATAACGATAGCGACGGGGTACCTGTTTGTAATATGGGATAATAGAGTTATTTAGGGTATACATTAGAACTGAAGTAGTAGATTCAAATTTACTTTTTAAAAAAATTTAAATATAATAAAATAATAGATTTAATGGTGTCCTGTCTGCTCCAAGTCTCTTTAGTTGGATCTTAGCCCTGAAGAGCATTAAGCGAAACTTTTAGTAGGTCTATCTAACTCATTAGATATATATATATATATATATATAAACCCCTCCGCACGAGCAGGACGTGACACCAATTCCATTTCTTAAGCGGAGTAACAGGTTTGAATTCATAGTTTTCCTCCTTCTAGACGGGTTGCCTAACTAAAGGTTAAAGAGCCCAGTCTGCCCCATATGAGGGATAACAGTTGGATACATACTTTTCCCAAGGGTATTAGCGCTATGTGAAATGCAAAGTGCTTCGCCCAGGATTTGAACTCGTCTCATCGTGCCCATTTCCTACGACAGTAACCATTACACCACTCGCCTCCTTGTGGCTTATATAGGTTGGTAAGAATTCAAGCTTAGATTAAAATTACAGAATTTTAAATGCCAATTTTGAAGATAGATAAACCCTCATCTTTTGAAACAATAGTAGAGTCTGTCAATTTTGTTGTCATAGGGGTATTTTACAAAATAAATTCACCCACCCTCCGATTGACCCCCCCCCCCCAAAAAAAAAAAGAATTCAGGGAATTATCCGATTTTAAAGAAATTTTCAGTGTTGATTTATCAATGAAAAATGAATGCAGTTATTTTATTTCAAAACTTTCTGATTTTTTTCAGGTCACTTAACTTTGACCCCCTAATTTTGGGGCGCTAAATATCAGTAGGGTTATATACTTTTGTAACTAATTACAGTATAAATAAAAAGACCAAAAACCGAAGGTGTGAATAGAAGAAAGGAAAACAAACTAAAGGAGCGACTCTGGTAGAAAATAAGTACTGAAAATTAAATGTAAAAAAACAAAAACATTCTTCCTACCTAGATCCAATAATTCAAGGAATTTATTTTAATAAGATTATATTTAAAATATCAAAACGGTCAAGTCACAGGTGGTAAATAACTTTCTGATTATGGATCAGGAATGTTATAGATTTCTTTTAGTGTTGTAGACAAGGTAGGTAGTGGGGTGTCTATTGTAGGAGTGACAAATTAAATTCAAATAAAAATCCACAGTGACATGACAGGAGCGTGTCAATAAGCAAACAAGAAAATAAAATAAATTTTAAATTCAAGAGTGACACGCATATCTTCTTCTTATAATAGGGATTCGGTGCCTGTAACCAAAACTACGTCCCTGCTTACGTCACAATACCATCAGGAATTGTGTAAATTTATCAATGAGTATTTAATTTAATTTATAGTCAAAATCATTATACATAGAATAGATCTTATTTATTAACGACATCTGTATGAAAATCTGAGTTAGATTTGCCTCAAAACAACCCATGTTATTAGTGCGTTTAAAATCCTGCAATGTGTCTTATATATCACTAACAAATAAAGGCTTACATCAGTAATCTAATTACTTGTATCTCCTAACTTAGAAAATATATGCTCCATTACTGATATTCGTAAATATAGCAAACAATATTATCAATACTAGCAAGAATATGCGCCCTTCACCGGGCGTAAGTATTTGTTTTAATTTAATGAAATATATTAAATTAAATAAGAACGCATACAAAAAAAAATTGCACTTATTTTAATTATATTTTAATTGGTTTCTATATAAAATCATTCATACGATTGATTTTAATATGTTGGACAATTAAAAACAATAATATTACAGATCAATAACACCAAGTAATTATTTATTAAACCCGATTTTGTTAAAACCAGTATGCAAATTAATCACACCATATATTATGTAAACCTTTATTTCTTTGTGATATCTAAAATACATTGCAAGATTTTAAACGCTCTAATAACATGGACTGTTTTGAGACAAATCTAACACAGATTTTCATAGATTATTAATAAATAAGATATACTCTATGTATTAATGATTTTGACTTCAAATTAGATATTCATTGATAAACTTAGGCAATTCCTGAGGGTATTGTGACATAAGAAATGATGTAGTTTCGGTTTCAAACAGACACTGAATATCCATTATAATAAGATATATGATTGGAACCAAAGTCCTGTCTGATATAAAATAGTATTTATTTAACCAATAAAGACACGTTGTCTTTATTGGTTAAATAACTGTTACTTTGTATCGGACAAGACTTTCGTTCCAATCCTTAAGTTAGGGGTAGCGTGGACATGGAATCAACGGTGCTTGGTTGCTGATAGTTTCTCGCCTATGCCATTCTCAATATAATAACTAGCAGTAAAATAACAACAGCCAATTGATTTGTACTTTTACGCAGGATGGATGCAGTTATTTTGTCATATAAACCCTTTTGTCACCCACTGATATTATTCTAAATCCTGTTTTCTTTTTCTCAATTCATCAACTAACTGCGAAGTATTTTTTTATTTTTTATTTTTTTCCTAACACTCATTTAAGCACCTCTGTAAATGAAGAGAACCACCTGCAGCTCATCAATAATCAATATTCTCTCTTGGCTGTCAACAATGGCTGCATACCTGCAGAACATCTATCTCCATGGGTGTGACATGAGCAATAATGTCAACAAGGTGGAAGGAGGGAAAGGGTGGCTCAAAGTGAGAGAGGGGGGGGGAAGCCGAAATGCAGATCACTAGGATTGAGAAATATATGTGTATGCTTTCTTTCATCTATCTATAATATATATATATATATATATATATATATATATATATATATATATATATATATATATATATAAATAAATGGCAGTTGTTGTGTATCTATATACGTCTGATGAAACTAGGAAAATAAAAAGAATTAACAACAAAGTAAATATATATACACATTAAGTATCACCAGAACTTGCTTTTTGTACAAAAATTATGAATATTTGATTTAATTTTAAAAAATTATGATTTGAATAGGAAGAGAAGGGAAAATCATTGATGGCGTTTGTGATTAACACACAAACAAATCAAATATGGAAGACCAAAACAATTAATGGATCTGTGAGACTAACTTTTTGTTTATCTCCCAGGTGACACCGGGTAGTCGCTTCTAGTACATATATAAAGGGCAGTTGGTGAGTATGTATGCATGTCTGATGAAACTACGAAAATAAAACAGTTAATGACTAAGTATATATATATATATATATATATATATATATATATATATATATATATACACATTGAATATCACAAGAACTTGCTTTTTGTACAAAAATAATAGTTTATTTATATTTGGGGAAAGAATTCCTGACATCCCACAAAGTCTTTTTTACATAGGGATTTTTATGGGGCATCTAGTGAGGATCCAACTCGCCGTTAGTAATATGGATCTGCGAAACTAGCATTTTTTTAAATCCCACCTCTTCCCAGGCAACACCGGATAATAGCTTCCAGTAAATATATAAAGGGAAGTTGGTGTGTATGTATGATGAAAGTACAAAAATAAAACAATTAACGACAAAGTAAATATATACACACATTAAATATCACCGGTTCTTGCTTTTTGTGCAAAACTTATGAAGATTTGATTTATAGTCGAAGATATTTTAAAATCAAAATATACATAGAAATAGCATTGAAATTCTACTTTAAAATGTCCAGCATTTATAAATCTCAGAAATAATCAAATCAATACACCAGGGTATTTTTTGTTCCCTCCTCATACCCAGACGATGCTGGGTAGCCGCTTCTCGTATAAATCATAAGTGCTAGCGCTTGACGTGACCAACCGTCTAACCTAAGTAAGGGTCAAAGTAAGCTGCTCAGCCACCAGTAATCCACCCATAAGCATTACGAGTCGCCACCCACGGCCAACAGGTGGCCCTATTGGTGGGTGGGTGGATTATATTTTACTCCTCTGTAGAAGTGCTGTCAGTGTATTCTAAAGCCCCACCGACAGGTGGACCCCACCCTTGAGAAGCTATTTGAACATCCTCCCTCAAAACAAAGGGGGTGGGATTTTTATTTGCAAATCATCACACTTTACGGAATGTTAACAAAAACTGGAAAGAGATAGGAATTTAATTTATCTTTGGAAATGTCAAACTAAATTTACATTGGTTTAGCGGCTCCGGCCTATAAACCTTTGAGTAAAGTAAAATTAATTGCGTGGTCCCAGGCCCCGTGATGCTTAAGGACGGACTACTGGTGGCTGAACAGTCAACTTTATTCCTTACTTAGGTTATAAGGGCGTTCGGCTGGTCATGTCAAGCGCTAGCATCTATATGATTGTCCCGGCCCTATTGTCCTTATGACTACCCACAGCATCTTATTGCTCGGTGTCTGGGGCTCCCTAAAAGGGGGATGCCGACGGGAACCACGCGCTTTTTGCACTAGTCATCGCATGAGCTTTGGTTTGTGCGTGGCTTCCCATCTTAAAAAAACCTTGTGTCGCACCCCGGACTGGTGGGAGCTTAGGTAAATACATACTTATATAGAGCTTTTGGGATACACTCATTTGGGAGTCGGGAGCGGGCAAATAACTCCCCCACCCCGCTATACTTCTGTTTATTATAAGAGGCCTGTTTAGCACAGTCGGTAGAGAATCCGCCAAGGAACCACAAGGTTTCGGGTTCGATACCGGTCTCCGCCAACTCAGCGTATGAGTAGCACAGCTTGGGTAATCTGATCAGTGCGGTAAAGTGGACAACTGACGGTGTGGCATTCCACCTCAGCACAAACAATCTCCCTGGTATAGCGCTAGCGAGAAGGATATAGACTCCCTCGCTGTCCGGCTGATACCGACAATAGGCCACTCCAACAACTTTATTTGGTATAAAATGGCTACTCACTGATCCTGTGACCCGTTTTGGTTGTCGAGGCGCTATTCATGTAACGTGTCTTGGGTGGGAATATGCTGACGGAGCATATCCCTTTTCAGGTCTACAACTAGTTTGAGTACAGTTTTTATACTTATAGACAGGTTGCCATGCTAAAAGCTAAGACTGACTTACTATTTACCCATAGCTGAAGGGAGAATAGTAATTTATTTTCCATAAGTACTTGTATTATTAATCATAGTTTCAAAAAATACTAGCAAAAAATTAAAAAAAATTTGAAAGATATTGCATGAGAGGATTGGGAAATTTAAATGAATAAAATTAAACGTTTAATATTTTTAAAAAAATGAATTACTTACTTAAAATGCATCATATTCCCTCCACTACACCGAAATATTTGTTTTGTTTTACGACAGTAAGGACCTCCAAAACGTTTCTAAAAATTTCTGATTTAATTATTCAGATTTATCTTTATAGAACAATTTAGAATATATTTTGTTTGGATTTCATAAAATGAAATAAGTGGGGAGGGGATGACCGAGCAAAAAATATTTCCCCTAATATATTTTAGGAAAAATATTTTAAACATAAATTCATCTAAAGTTGAATAAGTATCAACATTTTCGTGAATATTTGACTATTAATTGATTTTTCATAGAATTTTAAAAAAATTACTGTGACGAAAATAGTGACGTAGTTTCGGTTACAAACAAAAAGATACCGAATCTCCATTATTAATAGAAGATACTCAGCCTTTGATGGTCTTTAGGATGTACTTAGACATAGAAAATGAAAACCCCAAATAGTGTATCCAATCAATAAACTGGTATCTATCTGTATCTGTGACGGCATTCAGCTTGGTTCAGGTGAGCCGGCTCCATCCAACGAATTCCCCGTATCCGGCGATCCAACGCAATTGATGATATGAGCGTCAGCCATTTGCTGTTCAATCGACGAACTTCATAAAGCCCTGGGCCCAGGATCAGCTTGGCATCTTGCTTGATTGTTTTGAGCTAGGTTTTCAGTTGACCCCCTTGGAGTTTCTTCCATCGCTGAGGTGGTAAACTCAGATGATGCCATTGGGTTGTCGACGTAGGGCATGACCGAGCCAGCGAAGACGTCTCGCAAGAAGAGCCTACTGGAGGGAGGAGATGCTGCATCTTGCCCGAACTGGTATGATAAATAGGAGGATAACTATCAAAGACAAGCTAATTTCCGTAAAATTTGCAATGACCAATAAATAAAGGGGAAAAAAAGACTTGGACTACATTAGGAGGCGCACTTAACGTAACGGTTATCGTTGTGTGAAATGGAATCATGAATTCAAATAACAGGGTAATAGATTCATGGAATAAACTACCATTATCAGTAGTGAATGTTCCATATCTGAACTCTTTTAAGACCAAGTTGGATGAATTGTGGAAAGCTATAGATATTCAGTGGAAATAAGATGAATGTTTTAAATATAAGGAACAGCTGACAGGACTCAGACCTAATATATCTAGCTGAAAAGATTATTATTATTACTAGCAAATATATGCACCCTCCGGGTGCAAGTATTTAAGTTTTAATGTAATAAAATATTGTATTAAATTAGAAAGGCTAATGGGATAAAAAGATTTTGGAACAACTGAAGCTTACTCTTCCATCACTCTCGTCTTTCATTGTATTTTTTCTAATTTAAGTATTAGTTATAAGAGGAAGTAAATAATAAAATAGCAGTTATTTTTTCTTGTTAATGGATTTCATTTAAGATTCATTGAAGATATTTTTGCTTATATTCATTAAAATAAAACCAAACAGTTAGAAATCAATAATACTAAGCACATATTTATTAAATTCGATTTTTTAATATTAATATGCAAATTAGCCTTCCCGTTCACACTGTAAACTGCTATTTTCTTGTATATATAAATATAATTGCATTTAGTCAGTATGTAGACATAGTTAACAGTATTAATAATGTAAGACAATTTTATTAATAATTGAGGTTTAGATAAAAATAAAATCATGGAGAATGTGATGTCAATAACTAAGAGAATTGTGACTTGAGTAGGAATATAGTTTCGGTTACAGACAGAAAAACACACAATCTCCATTATAATAAGATTATTAAGATATTATGCTTTGTAGTGATTAAATCATTATTTGTATGAACTTTTGAGATGAGGCTTGATGATTTTGTATTATTTAGATTTTTCCAGATTGTACCCATCTTTATTGCCATATACTAGGTAACACCAAAATAGATCACGTGATCAGTTTAGGCCATATTGAAGAAAGAAACGTAAATATATTTTTTTTAAATCTCACAAAAAATGAAATAACGAACATAAAGAGTTGTTACAAAGAAAAACAGTTAATTCAAAAATCTAATTATCCGATTGGGGAAAAATAACTCATCGTTATCGTGAAAAATAAGTAAAACAGTCCGTTTATTTACAACACGGTCAGTTTTTTTATTGATATTTTTAGCAGAATTCTATATTCATGGTTCTTTTACTAAAAAGCTCTCGCCTTGATAGTAATATGGGGGGGGGGGTAAATTTTACAGGGAAAATTGGAGGTACCTAATACATAGACTTAAATATTTCAAAGACTTTCAGACTGTTTTTTAGGTGGGTCTGTCTCTCACCTTTTATCTGTGCCTTGCTGTAAAAAATGGTGTTGGTCTTATGCACAGAGTCAGTAACCCACGTGTAGGATGTGACACAAAGCCAAAAGTATGGGGCACCCAGCAGGATCGATCTTGCTATTCGGTAGTAATGGATCTTTCAAACAAGATTGCTAACCATTACACAGTCAGTAATTCACTATGAAGATAATCGTTTTGGGAAGCAGATTGCTCAGCCCCCCCCTTCTCTATACAATTAGTCTCTCTTGGTTGAGGGTCAAACTAAGACCAAATCTATTTCATCTCAACTAACTGTAAGCAATTTTATGTTTTAACAATTGATAGTGGAAAATGTCATTTTTTTTCACTTTGGAAAAAATTCATGATAGTCAAATTTACCTTTATCAAAATTAAAATTAATTAAATAGATTTTTTTGTCTAAGTCGAAAAGAAGCATCAGTGAAAAAAAAAGCAAAATAATATTAGACATGTAATTTATTTTTAATACATTTAAAACTATTTTTGGGTCAATTTTGCTCAAATATGGCCGTAAAAGATGGTGTAAAATCCATGTTTACAAAATAAATTTAACCCTCCTGATTGAAAAAAAATTCCAAAAAATCAGGGAATTATCCGATTGTAATGAAATTTTTAGTGTTGATTTATCAATGAATGAATTTTATAATGCATCAGTTATTTTTATTTCAAAACTTTCCGATTTAATTAGGTATTCCTGCTATGATAAATTAATATATAAAATTCATTTAAAATATGAATATCATAAGTTTAAAATGTCATTTTTTTTAGATTCTAAAAAACATTTAATAACTACTTTACTTAAGTATCGAATTCTAATATTTTTTGTCGAAAACTCTATTGAAAATTTAGCCCCCCCCCCTTTTAAACAGAACAAATATCGATGTATGATTTTTTTTTCTTTTATAAGATGATAGCCAATTAAATAATTATCGAAATGAGTAAAAAAAAAAAAATCTCCAAAATTATTTTTTTAGTTTTTATTTTCATTTTATTATCCGATTTTCGGTACTTATTTTCTACCAGAGTATCATACTTAAAATGTTTTTTCTTCTATTTACACCTTCTGTCTTTTGTCTTTTTATTCATACTGTTATTAGTTTCGAAAGTATATAACCCCACGGATATTTTGCGGCACAAAAATAAGGAGGGATGACCTGAAAAAAAAAATCAAAGTTTTGAAATAAAATAACTGATGCATTATAAAATTCATTAATAATTCAACACTGAAAATTTCATTAAAATCGGGTAATTCCTTGATTTTTGGTAATTTTTTTAAACAGAGAGGGGGGGGGTAAATGTTTTGTAAAAACACGGATTTTTCGACAAATTGGGTATACCTAGATTATATTATGTCCTTTTTAGAACGTTTGTTAATGTTTGAAATTGTCTAAGTTCTTTAAACCACAATACCCAGTCTAAACACAGACTCTTGAAGAATCAACGAAGTGTGTTTATTCTAATGTCTAGTATATTGTGGATTGTGTCAAGTAAGCATGTCTATCCACCACTTGTTTGACAACAATGTATAATAGATTGTTTTTTAGCGAAGCATATGAAACTAAATAAAACGCACACGTGCTTAATTTAAAGAAAAATGCGTATTAACTCAATATGCGTTTTATTATTTTAGTCAGGTGTGAGATATACAAGTTCTTATTTATTCTGATGTACAGGTGTTGGTCGAAAAGTAGGCTTTTTTTATTTTTATTTTGAAAGGAGATGAAATGACAATGGATTAGAAAATTGTTGAAATTGTATCTTAAAATACCTTAACATTTGTGAAGACAGAGGTTAATCTTCGCATTCACTTTAGTGGATCAAAGGATAAACACCTGAGACACAATACCGCCACGTCGCACCTTTTGATTTGTGGAAGTAGATTGAAAAGTGGATATCTCCAGCGAACCCAAACTAGACGACGCTTAAGATAGAAAAACTGACTGAATATTCATATGGTTTGGTTTGTTTTACGGCATATCAACCTCGGTGGGTCATTTAATGTCGGCAAAATTTTGAAAGATTCATAGCGATAGTTTCGAAGAAAATGTTTAAACTCAATTTTTTTAATAAACAAATTTGTATTTAACCCATGGATGGGACCCTAACAGGTACTACCACTCCGGGTCAGAGTGGAGCAGGGGGCAATGGTGATGAAGGGGTGCTCCACATTCCCAGACCTCCAAAACTGGAACCTGGCCATCAGATAGACATTAACGTCATACCCGAGATATGAAGACCCTCAGCCACCGCCTTCTAGCCAAATATATGATAAAAAGGGCCGGGGTTGCCATAAGAGCAATAGGGTTGGGACAATCCTATAGGTGCTTGGGCTTGACGTGACAAGTCGATTGATCGGAGGGCACCTTCTCCGCCCGCCCGTCTAGCCCATGTGAGGACCAAAATTGAGTGTTGCATGCCATGGACTGCTTAACCATCAGGATTCCGTCCTTAAGCATCACGGGTAGCCTTCCACGGCCAGTAGGTGGCTCTCCATCTGCAGAGTCAGTGTATTCTAAAGCCCCACCGTCAGGGCTAAATATTCATGTTAATATCTTAAAAAAAAATATATTTTCCATAATATCAGCTGAGAATGATAGCACTTGGTGGAGTGGCCTATTGTCGGTATCAGCCGAACAGCGAGGGAGTTTATCTCCTTTTCGCTAGCGCTAGACCAGGGAGATTGTTTTGTCGAGGTGGAGCACCACACCTACCGTCAGCTCCTCACTTTACCGCACAAATCAGATTACCCAATCTGTGGTACTCATAAGTTGACGAGGACCGGTATCAAACTAGGGACCTCTAGTGCTCTACCGACTGAGCTAAACCGGTCCCTAGGAATCAATTGCGCTAGAATTTGATGCTTGTATTCGTTCTTAAAGATATGAGTAAATGATTTGTATATATATATATATATATATATATATATATATTATATATATATATATATAGCTTACCTTTTCATATGACGGGAGTAGGAAGAGTTTGTACTTCACCTTATTTAATAATAATCATTTACAAAAAAAAACCATAGCTTCAAGAAACTATTCTTACTAGCAGGACCTGTGGATATACCACAGTGTGATAATTATTATAACGTTTAATATGTTTATTTAAGAGCTATTGCCAGTTCAATATATAAAAAAGTATAATTATCTTCATTTAACTCTCTCTCTTTTTCTTGTCATCATGCTTGATTGAAACAGATTAGCGTTATCGCTTCCTCGCTCTCACCCCATCTCTATTTTTCTATGTAGCATGTCCTTTTTCTTCCCTTTCCTTTAGGATAAAAAAAAACCCCGGAATGGTCCATTATTTAGCTAAGGTGACGACACTCATAAATAAAAATTCAGCGGATAAACAATACCAGATAATCAGGATTTACAGTTTTGCATTACATCTTGGATGATTTGGACGGTCTTGTTTTTAACCAGAGGGAGTAGCAAGATGATAACGGTCGTACAGTTAAGGAACACGAATATTAATGTATTAAAAAAATAGATTGTTGAATATTTGGAAGAAAATGAACAAAATTCTAAAGGATTACAGGACAAAGCATTCAATATCGATTCAACCAATTAGTTTTTATCATAATCATAAGTGACCTAGATAAAAAAAAAAAAAAAGTTGTTGCTCTGATGTTATTTACATAGATTATGCAAATGTTTTCAAAAACAGTTGACCATGAAACATTACTGAATAAATTAAACGAAAAATCAGTGAAAAAAATTAGAGCATGAAAACCCAACGTTTTGAGCCAAAGAACATAGCAAGTTAGTGTAAATGGAGAGCTTTTCTGAAGAAATGCTTGTGACATCTGGAGTATCACAATGAACCAGTGATACTGATAGAGTTTTTTTTTTTTTTTTTTTTAATTTAGTGCGTCCTGGAACGCACGGATTTGATTTGATTGAGTCCCAGGGAAATTTGATGGGGCCCAACTAAAGTTTCTTAATAAATTGCAGAATTTTTATCTATGAACAACTAAAGCTGTCTAACCCTAGATTAGGGTCAGAAATTGGATTTTGGACAAGCTGGAGTTGATAACTTTCTCAACAAAGGTTTAACAAAGACACAACAAGAAGTTATATTTCACCAAGGAGACATGTAGTGTAATGGTTATCATCATAAGTAATGGGCACTGCTAAGTTGAAAATCTTGGAGAAGGCTGTTTGCATACCATGGGAAAGGTATGAATCCAACTATTCTTCCCCAGCTATGGGTAAATAGTAGGGCAGACTGGGAACTTTAACCATAGTTATGCAACTAATCTAGGAGAAGGAAACCCTGAATCTAAGGGCAATAGGGTTGGGACAATCATGTTGGTGCTAGGGTTAAATGTGACCAGCTGATTGATCTGAGGAGACTTCTCCAACCATCCGTCTAGCCTAAGTAAGAGCCAAAGTGTAGTGTTGCATGTCATGGACTGTTCAGTCACCTGGGTTCCATCCTTAAGCATCACTGGTCACCACTCATGGGCAACAGGTGGCCCCATTTAGTATAGAGTAATTGTTAGAAAATTAGTCTAATAGATCAGATACTACTGTAGTGACTTCTATACTGAATGCTCCACACTTTTGGCATGTGCCAGACAAGGCTAATTTTATTCAGTTAATACTCAATATCCAAAGCCCCAGTTGACAGGGCTACAATTCTTTTTGTCAAATACTGTATATTTAATGATCTATATATTAATACTCTTGTTCCTTAATCTTCCAACATCCTGCAACACCCTACGGTTAAAAATGTGACTGTCCAAATCCTCCAAGATGAAATGCAAAAATGTAATTACTGAATTCTTATATCTTATGAGTGTTGTCACCTCAGCTAAATAATGAACGATTCCATTTTTTATTATAAAGAAAGGGAAGAAAAAGACATGCTACACAGAAAAATATAAGAAAGAGAGTAGGGTAAAGATAGAGAAGTGGGTGAGCGCGTAGAAGTGATAAGGCTAATCTGTTTCAATCAAACATAGTGAAAAAGTCAAGATTATACTTTTTACATATCTAACTATTTATCAATAGCTCTTAAGTAAACATATCAAACATTGTAATAATTGAATTATCATACTGTGGTATATCCAAAGGTCCTGCTAGTTCTGTTGAATATGACCAGCTTTTCAAGGTTCAATTGAACATGATGAAAAGACGGAAATAAATAAAAAAGAGTGAGAGAGTTAAATAAAGATTATTATACTTTTTACATAATGAACCGGGTTACTCAGTCGGTAGAGCGTTCGGCTAGAAACCACAAGGTTCCTAGTTCGATACCGGTCCTCGCCAACTCAGCGTATGAGTAGCACAGGGATCTGTGCGGTAAAGTAAGGAGCTGATGGTAGGTGTGGCGCTCCACCTCAGATGCTAAAATAATCTCCTTGGTCTAGCGCAAGTGAAAAGGGGATAGACTCCCTCGCTGATTGGCTGATACCGACATTAGGCCGCCCCAACGACTTTACTTTACTTACATAATGAACTATTTAGCAATAGCTCTTAAGTAAACATATTAAATGTAGTAATAATTAAATTATCATACTGTGGTATATCCAAAGGTTTTGCTAGTTCTGTTGAATATAACTAGCTTTTCAAGGTTTATTTAGTGGAATTTCGTTCTAAAAAAAACCTGTAATATTATTATTGTTGTTATTCTTCTTTACTCCTTTTGAAAAGAGCAATCATTTTTAATGATCATGTTCAGTGGTGATAATTATTGTCCTTCACTGGAGATTTGCAGTAATAACAGAGGACTTTTTTTTTTTCTCTAATTTTATTTCTCTTCCTTCCCCTTTCATTACACTCATTGCATTATAGCTTCACTGTTAACCTTTAAAGTTGAGATCAAATTATATGCTTTATAATTCTTTCTCATGCTTTTGATTTATGGTCTATAATAATCAGTAAACCTGGTGCATTATACTGACATAATGCTACTACTACTACTGTGTAAAGAGATCTGCTGTATTACCTGCAGATTTGGTTATATAACTGAGTTTTCTCATGCATTCTTATGTAAGTATTTCAGGTCTCAGGTAAATACTTTTCTGACCAATGGTCATGTTAATGTCAGCCTTTAGTGGAGTAACTAAACTTGTTGATTATATAAGTTACAATAGTTTTAAGTGAGGAGTGTTACTATGTTAACTCAATGTGACAAGGAAATTTTAAATTCTGGAAAGTAGGGTTCTCTATTTTAAGTTCTATGTTCTGGAAAGTAGGGTTCTCTATTTTAAGTTTTAAAATTCTGGAAAGTAGGGTTCTCTATTTTAAGTTCTATGTTCTGGAAAGTAGGGTTCTCTATTTTAAGTTTTAAGTTCTGGAAAGAAGGGTTTCTCTATTTTAAGTTTTAAGTTCTGGAAAGTAGGGTTCTCTATTTTAAGTTTTAAGTTCTGGAAAGTAGGGTTCTCTATTTTAAGTTCTATGTTCTGGAAAGTAGGGTTCTCTATTTTAAGTTTTAAGTTCTGGAAAGTAGGGTTCTCTATTTTAGTTTTAAATTCTGGAAAGTAGGGTTCTCTATTTTAAGTTTTAAGTTCTGGAAAGTAGGGTTCTCTATTTTAAGTTTTAAATTCTGGAAAGTAGGGTTCTCTATTTTGGTCTCTTATCAACAAGTATTAATGGTTGTAATATCTCATCTACAGAAAATGATGTTAATGCATGTATAAAGAAAGCAGGGTCTGCCATAGACAGATTATCAGTTATATGGAAATCCGATCTCATTGACCAGTTAAAGTGACAATTTTTCCAAACCGGAGTTGTATCAGTGCTACAGTAAGGCTGCACCACATTAACCCTAATGATGCACCTAGAGAATAAGCTAGATGGGAGCTGCACGAGAATGCTGCATGCAATCTTAAACAAAATGGGGAAACAACAACCCACAAGCTATTTGCTCCCTATCACACAAACCATCTGAGTGAGACGAACAAGACATGCTGAGCACTGGTGGAGAAGCAAGGATAAACTCATAAGTGATGTTCTGCTGTGGAAACTAGCACATGGGCACGCCAGTGGTGGCCATCCAGCAAAGACCTATATTGACCATCTCAGTGTGGATACTGGATGCTGTGCCCAAGAGCAATGAATGATAGGGACGGTTGGTGAGAGATTGTCATGGATATCCGTGCTACTAGTGTGACATGATGATGATTAATGTTTAAGTACCTTTCCTTGGCTTCCCACCTCTGCAAACTATATATTTCATAAGCTGAAATTGATTTGAATGGCATGTCAACCTGTCTAGGGTTATTTTATGCCTAGAGGTTAGTGAATCATGTTCATTGTACATTTACCAATCCCTCCACACAGGTTAGATATGACAGTTTGAATTCACATATATCCTTCTCCTAGACTGGTAGACTGGTAGCCTAACCAAGGTTAAAGAATCCAGTCCACCCTACTATTATATCCACAGCTGGAAGGAGAATAGTTGGATTTCATACCTTGCATGGTTATTAGCAGTATACAAAATGAAAATAACCTCGTTCAGGATTTGAACTCATTTCACTGTGTCCATTTCCTAAGATGGTAACCATTACACATGAGCAAACCTCATTGCGACATTTACATTTTGTATACTGCCTAATTAAACCATGCAAAGGTACTGAAATCCCAACTATTCTCCTCCAGCTGGTGATATAATAAGTAGGGGTGGACTGGGATTCTTTAACCTTGGTTAGGGGCTACCAGGTCAGGAGAAGGATATTATCGTTGAATTCAAACTGTCATATCTAACCTGTGTGGATGGGATTGGTTTAAATGTACAATTGAACATGAGTTCACTAACCTCTAGGCATTAAAAAATAACCCTAGACAGGTTGACATGCCATTCAAAATTCAATTTCAGCTTATGAAATATATAGTTTGCAGAGTGGGAAGCCAAGAAAGGTACTTAAACATTAATCATCATCATGTCACACTAGTAGCACGCATACCATGACAATCTCTCACCAACCGTCCCTATCATTCAATTGCCTCTTGGGCACAGCATCCAGTATCCACACTGAGCTATTGGTCAATATAGGTCTTTGCTGGATGCCACCACTGGCGTGCCCAATGTGCTAGTTTCCCACAGCAGAACATCACTTATGAGTTTATCCTTGCTTCTCCACCAGTGTCAGCATGTCTTGTTCGTCTCACTCCAGATGGTTTGTGTGATAGGGAGCAAATAGCTGTGGGTTGTTTGTTTCCCCATTTTTGTTTAAAGATTGCATGCAGCATTCTCGTGCAGCTTCCCATCTAGCTTATTCTCTAGGTGCCATCATTAGGGTTAATTGTGGTGCAGCCTTACTGTAGCCACTGATAACAACTCCGGTTTGGAAAAATTTCGTCACTTTAAAAACTGGTCAATGAGATCGGATTTCCATTATAACTGATATCTGTCTATGCAGACCCTGCTTTTCTTTATACCATGCATTTACATCATTTTCTGTAGATGAGATATTACAACCATTAAATACTTGTGATAAGAGACCCAAAAATAGAGAACCCTACTTTCCAGAATTTAAAAACTTAAAATTAGAGAACCCTACTTTCCAGAACTTAAAACTTAAAATAGAGAACCCTACTTTCCAGATTTAAAACTTAAATAGAGAACCCTACTTTCCAGACTTTTATTAAAACTTAAATTAGCAGAACCCTACTTTCCAGACATAGAACTTAAAATAGAGAAACCCTACTTTCCAGAACTTAAAACTTAAAAATAGAGAGAGAACCCTACTTTCCATTAACTTAAAATTAAATAGAGAACCCTACTTTCCAGGACTTAAAACTTAAAATAGAGAACCCTTCTTTCCAGAAACTTAAAACTTAAAATAGAGAACCCTACTTTCCCAGAACATAAACTTAAAATAGAGAACCCCTACTTTCCAGAATTTAAAACTTAAAATAGAGAACCCTACTTTCCAGAACATAGAACTTAAAATAGAGAACCCTACTTTCCAGAATTTAAATTTCCTTGTCACATTGAGTTAACAAGTAACACTCCTCACTAAAACTATTGCTAACTTATGATAATCAAACAAGTTTAGTTACTCCACTAAAGGCTGACATTAACTATGACCATTGGTCAGAAAATGTATTTAACCTGCAGACCTTGAAATACTACATAAGAATGCATGAGAAAACTCAGTTATATAACCAAATCTGGGCAGCGTAATACAGCAGATCTCTTACACAGTTAGTAGTAGTAGCATTATGTCAGTATAATGCACCAGGTTTTACTGATTTATTATAGACCATTAAATCAAAAGCATGAGAAAGAGATTATAAAGCATATAATTTGATCTCAACTTAAAGCGTTAACAGTTGAAGCCTAATAATGCAATGAGTGCCTAATGAAGCGGGAAGGAAGAGAAATAAAATTAGAGCAAAAAAAAAGTCCTTGTTTTACTGGCAAATCTTCCATGAAGGACAATAATTATCACCACTGAACATGATCTTTAAAAAATGATTGCTCTTTCAAAAGGAGTAAAGAAGAATAACCAACACATTAAAATATTACAGTTTTTTTTAGAACGAAATTCCACTAAAATAAACCTTGAAAAGCTAGTTATATTCAACCAGAACTAGGCAAAACCTTGGATATACCACAGTATGATAATTTCAATTATTACTACATTTAATATGTTTACTTAGAGCTATTGCTAAATAGTTCATTATGAAGTAAAGTAAAGTCGTTGGGCGGCCCTAATGTCGGTATCAGCCCAATCAGCGAGGGAGTCTATCCCCTTTTCACTTTGCCGCTAGACCAAGGAGCATTATTTTAGCATCTGAGGGTTGGAGCGCCACACCTACCATCAGCTCCTTACTTTACCGCACAGATCCCTGTGCTTACTCATACGCTGAGTTGGCGAGGACGCGATCGAACTAGAACCTTGTGGTTTTCTAGCGAACGCTCTACGACTGCACAGAAACCCGGTTCATTATTGCTAAAAAAGCTATAAAATTCTTTATTTTAACTCTCTCACTCTTTTTTACATTATTTCCGTTCTTTTTCATCATGTTCAATTGAACCTTGTAACAAGCTGGTCATATTCAAACAGAACTAGCCAGGGACCTTTGGGATATACCACAAGATGATAATTCATTATTACAATTTGATATGTTTACTTAAGAGCTATTATAAATAGTTAGCCATATGTAAAAAGTATAATCTTGGACTTTTTTCACTATGTTTGATTGAAACAGATTACCTTATCACTTCTACGCGCTCACCCACTTCTCTATCTTTACCCTACTCTCTTTCTTATATTTTTCTCGTGTTTAGCATGTCTTTTTCTTCCCTTTCTTTATAACTAAAAAAATCGGAATCGTTCATTATTTAGCTAGGTGACAACAAACTCATTAAGATATAAGAATCAGTAATTAACATTTTTGCATTTCATCTGGAGGATTTGCGACAGTCACATTTTTAACCGTAGGGTGTTGCAGGATGTGGAAGATTAAGGAACAAGATTATTAATATATAGATCATTAAATATTACAGTATTTGACAAAAAGAAATGTAGCCCTGTTCAACTGGGGCTTTGGATAATTGAGTATTAACTGAATTAAAATAGCCTTGTCTGGCGACATTGCCAAAAGTGTGGGTAGCTGTCAGTATCAGGAAGTCACTACATGTGAGTATTCTGATCTATTAGACTAACTTTCTCTAAACAATTACTTCTATACTATAATGGGGCCACCTGTGCCCATATGCCAGTGGTGACAGTGAAATGCTTAAGGATGGAACCCAGGTGCTGGAACAGTCCATGACATGCAAACACTACACTTTGGCTTCTTACTTAGGCTAGACGGATGGTTGAGAAGTTCTCCTCAGATGTCAATCAGCTGGTCACATTATTTAACCCTAGCACCAATCTATGATTGTCCCAACCCTATTGCCCTTAGATTTTCAGGGTTTTCCTTCTCCTAGATTAGTTGCATAAAACTAGGTTAAAGTTCCCAGTCTGCCTACTATTTACCCATAGCTGGAGGGAAGAATAGTTGGATTCATACCTTTCCCCATGCGTATGCAACAGCCTTCTCCAAGATTTTCAACTTAGCAGTGCCATTACTTTATGGATGATAACCATTACACTACATGTCTCCTTTGGTGAAATATAACTTCTTGTTGTGTCTTTTGTTTAAACCTTTGTTGAGAAGTTTCAACTCCAGCTTGTCAAAAATCCAATTTCTGACCCTAATCTTAGGGTTAGAACAGCTTTTAGTTGTCATAGATAAAAATTACTGCAATTTTATTAAGCAACTTTTATGTTTGGGGACCCATCAAATTTCCCTGGGAACTCAATCAAATCAAACGTGCGTTCCAGGACGCACTAAATTAAAAAAAAAAAAAAAAAAAACTCTATCAGTATCAACTGTTCATTGTGATACTCCAGGATATGTCACAAGCATTCTTCAGAAAATGCTCTCCATTTACACTAAACCTTGCTATGATTCCTTTGGCTTCAAAACGTTGCGGTTTTTCATGCTCTTAATTTTTTTCACTGATTTTTCGTTTAATTATTCAGTAATGTTTCATGCAGTCAACTGCTTTTTAAAACATTTGCATAAATCTATGTTAAAATAACATCAGAAGCAACAACTTTTTTTTTTTTTATCTAGGTCACTTTATGATTATGATTAAAAACTAATTGGTTTGAATCGATATTGAATGCTTTGTCCTGTAATCCTTTAGAATTTTGTTCATTTTCTTTCCAAATATTCATCAATCTATTTTTTTAATACATTAATATTACGTGTTTTCCTTAACTGTACGACCGTTATCATCTTTCTACTCCCTCTGTGTAAAAACAAGAACCGGCTCCAAAATTCATCCAGGATTGTAATGCAAAACTTGTTAATCCGGAATTATCGGTTATTGTTTATACGCTGAATTTATTTATGCAGTGTCGCCATCACCTTTAGCTAAAATAATGGGACCATTCCGGGGTTTTTTTATCTAAAGGAAAGGCGAAGAAAAAAGGACATGCTTACAAGAAAAATAGAGATGGCTGGTGAGAGCGAGAAGCGATAACGCTAATCTGTTTCATCGAGCATGCATGCAAGAAAAAGAGAGAGAGTTAAATGAAGATAATTATACTTTTTGTATATTATTGAACTGGCGCAATACTCTTTAAATTAAACATATTAAACGTTATAATAATTATCACACTGCTGGTATATCCACAGCTCCTGCCTAGTAAGGAATAGTTTCTTGAAGCTATGGTTTTTTTTGTAAATGATTATTATTAAATAAGGTGAAGTACAAACTCTTTCCTACTCCCGTCATATGAAAGGTAAGCTATATACTATATAATATATATATATATATATATATATATATATATATATATGTACCAATCATTTATCATATCTTTAAGAACGAATACCAAGCATCAAATTTCTAGCGCAATTTGATTCCTAGGGACCGGTTCTTAGCTTCAGTCGGTAGAGCACTAAGAGGTCCCGTAGTTTGATACCGGGTCCTCGTCAACTTATGAGTTACCACAGATTGCGGTAATCTGATTTGTGCTGGTAAAGTGAGGAGCTGACGGTAGGTGTGGTGCTCCACCTCGACAAAACAATTCTCCCTGGTCTAGCGCTAGCGAAAAGGAGATAAACATTCCTCGCTGTTCGGCTTGATACCGACAATAGGCCACCCACAGGAGTTGCTATCATTCTCAGCTGCATATTATGAAAATATATTTTTTTAAGATATTAACATGAATATTTAGCCCTGACGGCTGGGGCTTTTAAGAATACACTGACTTCGCAGATGGAGAGCCACCCTACTGGGCCTGGGCAAGGCTAACCCGTGTGCTTAAGGACGGAATCCTTGATGGTTAAGCAGTGTCCATGGCAAAAATGCAACACTCAATTTGGTCCTCACATGGGCTAGACGGGCGGGCGGAGAAGGTGCCCTCCGATCAATCGACCTTGTCACGGTCCAAGCCCAAGCACCTATAGGCATTGGTCCCAACCCTATTGCTCTTATTTGGCAACCCCGTCCCTTTTTATCTATATATTGCGCATAGAAGGCGGTGGCTGCAGGGTCTTTCATATCTCGGTATGACGTTAATGTCTATCTGATGGCCAGGTTCCAGTTTTGGAGGCTCTGGGAATTGTGGAGCACCCTTCATCACCATGCCCCCTGCTCCACTCTGACCCGGAGTGCGCTAATACCTGTTAAGGGTCCCATCCATGCGGTTAAATACCAAATTTGTTTATTAAAAAAATTGAGTTTAAACATTTTTCTTCGAAACTATCCGCTATGAATCTTTTTCAAAATTTCTTTTGCCGGACATTAAATGACCCACCGAGGTTTGATATGCCGTAAAACAAAACCAAACCATATGAAATTCAGTCAGTTTTTCTATCTTAGCGTCGTCTAGTTGGGTTTCGCTGGAGATATCCACTTTTCAATCTACTTCACAAATCAAAGGTTTGCGACGTGGCGGTATTGTGTCTCAGGTGTTTATCCCTTTGATCACTAAAGGTGAATGCGAGAAAAGATTAAACACTTCTGTCTTCACAAATGTATAAGGATATTTTAAAATACAATTTCAACAATTCTAATCATTGCATTTCAATCTTCCTTTTCAAAATTAAAAAATAAAAAAAGCCTACTTTTCGACCAAACACCTGCTACATCAGAATAAATAAGAACTTGTATTTCCACACCTGGACTAAAATAATAAAACGCATTATTGAGTTAATACGCATTTTTCTTTAAATGAAGCACGTGTGCGTTTTTTATTAGTTTCATATGCTTCGCTAAAAAAACAATCTATTATACATTGTTGTCAAACAAGTGGGTGGACTAGACATGCTTACTGACACAATTCCACAATATACTAGACATTAGAATAAACACACTTCGTTGATTCTTCAAGAGTCTTGTGTTTAGACTGAGGGTATTGTGGTTTAAAAGAACTTAGACAATTCAAACATTAACAAACGTTCTAAAAAAGGACATTTAATATAATACTAGGTATACCAATTTGTCGAAAAATCCGTGTTTTTACAAAACATTTACCCCCCCCCCTCTCTGTTTAAAAAAATTACCCAAAAATCAAGGAATTACCCGATTTTAATGAAATTTTCAAGTGTGAATTATTAATGAATTTATAATGCATCCAGTTATTTTATTTTCAAACTTTGATTTTTTTCAGCCGTCATCCCTCCTTATTTTTGTGCCGCAAAATATCCGTGCGGCGTTATATACTTTCGAAAACTAATAACAGTATGCAATTAAAAAAGACAAAAGGAACAGAAGGTGTAAATAGAAGAAAAAAACATTTTAAGTATTTGATACCGCGTAGATAATAAGTTACCGAAAATCGGATAATAAAATGAAAATAAAAACTAAAAAATAATTTGGAGATTTTTTTTTTTACTCATTTCGATAAATTATTTAATTGGCTATCATCTTATAAAAGGAAAAAAAAATCATACATCGATATTGTTCTGTTTAAAAAGGGCGGGGGGCGGCTAAATTTTCAATAGAGTTTCGGACAAAAAATTTATTTAGAATTCGATACTTAAGTAAAGTAGTTATTAAATGTTTTTTGAATCTAAAAAAAAAAATGACATTTTTAACTTATTCGATATTCATATTTTTAAATGAATTTTATTATATTAATTTATCATTAGCAGGAATACCTAATTAAATCGGAAAGTTTTGAAATAAAAATAACTGATGCATGTATAAAAAATTCATTCATTGATAAATCAACACTAAAAATTTCATTACATCGATAATTCCCTGGATTTTTTGGAATTTTTTTTCATCAGGAGGGTTAATTATTGTAAAACATTAGCATTTACACCATCTTTCGGCCATATTTGAGCAAAAATTGACCCCAAAAATAGGTTGAAAATGTATAAAAATAAATTACATGTCTAATATTATTTTGGGCTTTTTTTTCACTGATGCTCTTTTCGAACTTATTACAAAAATCTATTTAATTAATTTTTAATTTTTGATAAACGGTAAATTTGTACTATCATAAATTTTTTCCCAAAGTGCAAAAAAATATGACATTTTCCACTATCAATTGTTAAAACATAAAAATTGCTTACATGTTAGTTGAGATGAAATAGAATTTGGTCTTAGTTGACCCTCAACCAAGAGAGACTAATTGTATAGAGAAGCGGGGGGGCTGAAGCAATCTGCTTCCAAACGATTGAATCTTCATAGTAATTACTGACTGCTGTTAATGGTAGCAATCTTGTTTGAAAGATCCATTACTACCCCGAATAGCAAGATCGATCTGCTGGGTGCCCCATACTTTTGGCTTTGCTGTCACATCCTTACACGTGGTTACTGACTCTGTGCATAAGACCCAACACCATTTTTTTACAGCAAGGCACAGATAAAAGGTGAGAGACAGACCCACCTAAAAAACAGTCTGAAAGTCTTTGAAATAAAATTTAAGTCTATGTATTAGGTACCTCAATTTTACCCTGTAAAATTTACCCCCCCCCCCATATTACTTATCAAGGCGAAGAGCTTTTAGTAAAAGAACCATGAATATAGGAATTCTGCTAAAAATATCCAATAAAAAATGGACCGTGTTGTAAATAAACGGACTGTGTTTACTTATTTTTTCACGATAACGATGAGTTATTTTTCCCCAATCGGATAATTAGATTTTGAATTAACTGTTTTCTTTGTAAACAACTCTTTATGTTCGTTATTCATTTTTTTGTGAGCATTTAAAAAAAAATATTACGTTTCTTTCTTCAATATGGCCTAAACTGATCACGTGATCTATTTTTGGTGTTACCTAGTATTATGGCAATAAAGATGGGTACAATCTGGAAAATCTAAATAATACAAAATCATCAAGCCTCATCTTCAAAAGTCATACCAAATAAATTGTTTATCACTACAAAGCATAATATTCTTAATAATCTTATATAAATGGAGATTGTGTGTTCTTTTCTGTCTGTAACCGAAACTATATTCCTACTCAAGTCCCAAATTCTCTTAGTTATTGACATCACATTCTCATGATTTTATTTTATCTAAAACCTCCAATATTAATAAAATTGTCTTACATTATTAATACTGTTAACTATGTCTACATACTGACTAAAATCAATTATATTTATATTATACAAAGAAAATAGCAGTTTACAGTGTGAACGGGAAGGCTCAATTTGCATATTAATATTAAAAAATCGCAATTTAATAAATATGCGCTTAAGTATTATTGATTTCTAATCTGTTTGTTTTATTTTTAATGGAATATAAGCAAAAATATTCTTCAATGAATCTTAAATGAAATCCATTAACAAGGAAAAAATAACTGGCTATCTTTATTATTTTACTTCCTCTTTATAACTAAATACTTAAATAGAAAAAATAACAATGAAAGACGAGAGTGATGCGAAGAGTAAGGCTTCAGTTGTTCCATTTTTATTATACCCCTCTGCTTTCAAATCTTTTATTTATACTCCCTCTGTTTTCAAATTCTTTTTATCTGTATTCCTTTTATTTAGTTTCATTAGCCTTTCTAATTTAATTACAAATGTTATTACATTAAAACTTAAATACTTGCACCCGGAGGGTGCATATATTTGCTAGTAATAATAATAATCTTTTCAGCTAGATATATAGGTCTGAGTCCTGTCAGCTTTCCTATATTTAAAACATTCATCTTATTTCCACTGAATATCTATAGCTGTCCACAATTCATCCAACTTGCGTCTTAAAAGAGTTCAGATATGGAAACATTCACCTTACTGATAATGGTAGTTTATTCCAGAATCTATTACCCTGTATTTGAATCATGATTCCATTTCAAACACAACGATAACCGTTACGTTAAGTGCGCCTCCTAATGTAGTCCAAGTCTTTTTTTCCCCTCTTATTTATTGGTCATTGCAAATTTTACGGAAATTAGCTTGTCTTTGATAGTTATCCTCCTATTTATCATACCAGTTCGGGCAAGATGCAGCATCTCCTTCCCCTTCCCCCATCCAGTAGGCTCTCTTGCGAGGAGACGTCTTCGCTGCTCGTTCATGCCCTACGTCGACAACCCCAATGGCATCATCTGAGTTTACCACCTCAGCGATGAAGAAACCCAAGGGGGTCAACTGAAAACCTAGCTCAAAACAATCAAGCAAGATGCCAGCTTGATCCTGGGGCCCAGGGCTTTATGAAGTCGTCGATTGAACAGCAAATGGCTGACGCCTTCATATCATCAATTGCGTTGGATCGCGGATACGGGGAATGTCGTTGGATGGAGCCGGCTCACCTGAACCAGCTGAATGCCCGTCACAGATACAGATAGATACCAGTTATGGATTGGATACACTATTTGGGGTTTCATTTTCTTATGTTCTAAGTACATCCTAAAGACCATCAAAGGCTGAGTATCTTCTATTAATAATGGCAGATTCGGTATCTTTTTGTGTAACCGGAAAACTACGTCACTATTTTTCGTCACAGTAATTTTTTAAAATTCTATGAAAAATCAATTAATAGTCAAATATTTCACGAAAATGTTGCATACTTTTATTCAACTTAGATTGAATTTATGTTTAAAATATTTTTCCTTAAAATAATATTAGGGGAAATTTATTTTTGCTCGGTCATCCCCTCCCCACTATTTCATTTTATGGAAATTTCCAAAACAAAAATATATTCTAAATTGTTCTATTAAAAGATTAAATCTGAATAAATTAAAAAATTCAGGAAAAATTTTTTTAGGAAAACGTTTTTTTTGGGGAGGTTCCCCCCTTTTTTTTTTTTTTTTTTTTTACTTGGTCCGTTTTTAAAAAAAAAACAAAAAAAACCAAAATATTTCGGTGATAGTGGAGGGAATATGCATGCATTATAAGTAAGTAATTTCATTTTTTTTTAAATAATTATCTCTCCCTCCC
>CM042139.1:61071245-61113745 GCA_023376005.1 Doryteuthis pealeii
CTTGTATTATTAATCATAAGTTCAAAAAATACTAGCAAAAAATTTTAAAAAAAATGTAAAGATATATGCATGACAAAGATACGTCACAACAAAAAAAAAAACTACAGCAAACCAGAACAAAGAAAGAATACGGGATTGGAATTTAATGAATAAATTTAAACGTTTAATATTTAAAAAAAATGAATTACTTACTTATTTAATGCATCATATTCCCTCCACTACACCGAAATTAGTTGTTTGTTTTACGACAGTAAGGACCCTCCAAAACGTTTCTAAAAATTTCTGATTTTAATATTTCAGATTATCTTTATAGAACAATTTAGAATATATTTTGTTGGATTTCATAAAATGAAATAAGTGGGAGGGAATGACCGAGCAAAAAATATTTCCCTATATATTTTAGGAAAATATTTTAAACATAAAATTCATCTAAAGTTGAATAAGTAATCAACATTTTCGTGAATATTGACTATTAATTGATTTTTCATAGAATTTTAAAAAAATTACTGTGACGAAAATAGTGACGTAGTTTTCGGTTACAAACAAAAGATACCGAATCTCCATTATATAATAGAAGAGACTTCAGGCCTTTGATGGCTTTAGGATTACTTAACATAGAAAATGAAAACCCCAAATAGTGTATCCAATCAATAAAGACTGGATCATATCTGTAATCTGTGACGGCATTCAGCTTGGTTCAGTGAGCCGGCTCCATCCAACGAATCCCCGTATCCGGCGATCCAACGCAATTGATGATATGAGCGTCAGCCATTTGCTGTTCAATCGACGAACTCATAAAGCCCTGGGCCAGGATCAGCTTGGCATCTTGCTTGATCGTTTTGAGCTAGGTTTTCAGTTGACCCCTTGGAGTTTTCTGCCATCGCTGAGGTGTAAACTCAGATGATGCATTGGGTTGTCGACGTATGGCATGACCGAGCCAGCGAAGACGTCTCGCAGAAGAGCCTACTGGAGGGAGGAGATGCTGCATCTTGCCCGAACTGGTATGATAAAATAGGAGGAAACTATCAAAGACAAGCTAATTTCCGTAAAATTTGCAAGACCAATAAATAAAGGGAAAAAAAAGACTTGGACTACATGGAGGCGCACTTAACGTAACGGTTATCGTTGTGTGAAATGGAATCATGAATTCAAATAACAGGGTAATAGATTCAGGAATAACTACCATTATCAGTAGTGAATGTTCCATATCTGAACTCTTAAGACCAAGTTGGATGAATTGTGGAAAGCTATAGATATTCAGTGGAAATAAGATGAATGTTTTAAATATAAGGAACAGCTGACAGGACTCAGACCTAATATATCTGCTGAAAATTATTATTAATACTAGCAAACTTAGATAGCACCTCCGGGTGCAAGTATTTTAAGTTTTAATGTAATTAAAATATTGTATTAAATTAGAAAGGGCTATGAAACTAAATAAGAATACAGATAAAAGATTTTGAAACAGAGCGAGAGTATAAAAAAAGATAATAAAAAAATGGAAAACAACTGAAGCTTACTCTTCCATCACTCTCGTCTTTCATTTTATTTTTCTACATTTAAGTATTTAAGTTCATAAAGGAAGTAAATAATTTAAATAGCAGTTATTTTTTCTTTTATGGATTTCATTTTAAGATTCATGAAGATATTTTTGCTTATATTCATTAAAATAAAACCAAACAGTTAGAAATCAATAATATAAGCACATATTTATTAAATTCGATTTTTTAATATTAATATGCATTAGCCTTCCGTGTTCACAGCTGTAAACGCTATTTGCTTGTAGATATAATATAATTGCATTTAGTCAGTATGTAGACATGTTAACAGTATTAATAATGTAAGACAATTTATTATAATTGAGTTTAGAAAAAATAAAATCATGGAGA
Organism: Doryteuthis pealeii; assembly: GCA_023376005.1. Classification (NCBI taxonomy): domain Eukaryota; kingdom Metazoa; phylum Mollusca; class Cephalopoda; order Myopsida; family Loliginidae; genus Doryteuthis; species Doryteuthis pealeii. The sequence goes on from CM042139.1 coordinate 61,073,135, forward strand.
ATGTGATGTCAATAACTAAGAGAATTGTGACTTGATAGGAATATAGTTTCGGTTACAGACAGAAAACCACACAATCTCATTATTAATAAGATTATTAGATATTATGCTTGTAGTGATAAATCATATATTTGTATGAACTTTTGAGATGAGGCTGATGATTTTGTATATATTTAGATTTTTCCAGATTGTACCATCTTTATTGCCATTACTAGGTAACACCAAAATAGATCACGTGATCAGTTAGCCATATTTGAAGAAAGAAAACGTAAATATATTTTTTTAAATCTCACAAAAAATAAAACGAACATAAAGAGTTGTTACAAAGAAAACAGTTATTCAAAATCTAATTATCCGATTGGGAAAAATAACTCATCGTATCGTGAAAAATAAGTAAAACAGTCCGTTTATTTACAACACGGTTCAGTTTTTTATTGATATTTTAGCAGAATCTAATCATGGTTCTTTTACTAAAAAGCTCTCGCCTTGATAGTAATATGATGGGGGGGGGGGTAAATTTTACAGGGAAATTGAGGTACCTAATACATAGACTTAAATATTTCAAAGACTTTCAGACTGTTTTTTAGGTGGTCTGTCTCTCACACCTTTTATCTGTGCCTTGCTGTAAAAAATGGTGTTGGTCTTATGCACAGAGTCAGTAACCCACGTGTAGGATGTGACACAAAGCCAAAGTATGGGCCACCAGCAGGATCGATCTTGCTATTCGAGTAATGGATCTTTCAAACAGATTGCTAACCATTACACAAGTCAGTAATTCACTATGAAGATAATCGTTTTGGGAAGCAGATTGCTCAGCCCCCCCCTTCTCTATACAATTAGTCTCTCTTGGTTGAGGGTCAACTAAGACCAAATCTATTTCATCTCAACTAACTGTAAGCAATTTATTGTTTAACAATTGATAGTGGAAAAATGTCATTTTTCACTTGGAAAAATTCATGATAGTCAAATTTACCTTATCAAAATTAAAATTAATTAATAGATTTTTTTCTAAGTCGAAAAGAAGCATCAGTGAAAAAAAAAGCAAATAATATTAGACATGTAATTATTTAACATTTAAAACTATTTTGGGTCAATTTTGCTCAAATATGGCCGTAAAAGATGGTGTAAAATCCATGTTTACAAAATAAATTTAACCTCCTGATTGAAAAAAAAATTCCAAAAAAATCAGGGAATATCCGATGTAATAAATTTAGGTATTTGATTTTATCAATGAATGAATTTTATAATGCATCAGTTATTTTATTCAAAACTTTCCGATTTATATAGTATTTCCTGCTATGATAAATTAATATATAAAATTCATTTAAAATATGAATATCATAAGTTTAAAATGTCATTTTTTTTTAGATTCTAAAAACATTTAATAACTACTTTACTTAAGTATCGAATTCTAATATTTTTTGTCGAAAACTCTATTGAAAATTTAGCCCCCCCCCTTTTAAACAGAACAAATATCGATGTATGATTTTTTTTTCTTTTAAGATGATAGCCAATTAAATAATTATCGAAATGAGTAAAAAAAAAAAATCTCCAAAATTATTTTTTAGTTTTATTTTCATTTATTATCCGATTTTTCGTACTTATTTTCTACCAGAGTATCATACTTAAATGTTTTTTCTTTTCATTACACCTTCTGTCTTTTGTCTTTTATTCATACTGTATTAGTTTCGAAAGTATATAACCCACGGATATTTTGCGGCACAAAAATAAGGAGGGATGACCTGAAAAAAAAAATCAAAGTTTTGAAATAAATAACTGATGCATTATTAAAATTCATTAATAATTCAACACTGAAAATTTCATTAAAATCGGGTAATTCCTTGATTTTGGTAATTTTTTTAAACAGAGAGGGGGGTAAATGTTTTGTATAAAAACACGGATTTTTCGAACAAATTGGGTATACCTAGATTATATTATGTCCTTTTTAAACGTTTGTTAATGTTTGAAATTGTCTAAGTTCTTTAAACCACAAACCCAGTCTAAACACAGACTCTTGAAGAATCAACGAAGTGTGTTTATTCTAATGTCTAGTATATTGTGGATTGTGTCAAGTAAGCATGTCTATCCACCACTTGTTTGACAACAATGTATAATAGATTGTTTTTTAGCGAAGCATATGAAACTAAATAAAACGCACACGTGCTTAATTAAAGAAAAATGGTATTAACTCAATATGCGTTTTTTATTTTAGTCAGGTGTGAGATATACAAGTTCTATTTATTTCTGATGTACAGGTGTGGTCGAAAAGTAGGCTTTTTTTATTTTTTATTTTGAAAGGAGATGAAATGAAATGGATTAGAAATTGTTGAAATTGTATCTTAAAATACCTTAACATTTGTGAAGACAGAGGTTAATCTTCGCATTCACTTTAGTGGATCAAAGGATAAACACCTGAGACACAATACCGCCACGTCGCACCTTTTGATTTGTGGAAGTAGATTGAAAAGTGGATAATCTCAGCGAACCCAAACTAGACGACGCTTAAGATAGAAAACTGACCTGAATATTCATATGGTTTGGTTTGTTTTACGGCATATCAACCTCGGTGGGTCATTAATGTCGGCAAAATTTTGAAAGATTCATAGCGATAGTTCCGAAGAAAATGTTTAAAACTCAATTTTTTAATAAACAAATTTGTATTTAACCCATGGATGGGACCTAACAGGTATTACCACTCCGGGTCAGAGTGGAGCAGGGGCAATGGTGATGAAGGGGTGCTCCACATTCCCAGACCTCCAAAACTGGAAACCTGGCCATCAGATAGACATTACGTCATACCGAGATATGAAGACCCTCAGCCACCGCCTTCTAGCCAAATATATGATAAAAAGGGCCGGGGTTGCCATAAGAGCAATAGGGTTGGGACAATCCTTATAGGTGCTTGGGCTTGACGTGACAAGTCGATTGATCGGAGGGCACCTTCTCCGCCCGCCCCGTCTAGCCCATGTGAGGACCAAAATTGAGTGTTGCATGCCATGGACTGCTTAACCATCAGATTCCGTCTTAAGCATCACGGGTAGCCTTCCACGGCCAGTAGGTGGCTCTCCATCTGCAGAGTCAGTGTATTCTAAAGCCCCACGTCAGGGCTAAATATCATGTTAATATCTTAAAAAAATATATTTTCCATAATATCAGCTGAGAATGATAGCACTTGGGTGGGTGGCCTATTGTCGGTATCAGCCGACAGCGAGGGAGTTTATCTCCTTTTCGCTAGCGCTAGACCAGGGAGATTGTTTTGTCGAGGTGGAGCACCACCTACCGTCAGCTCCTCACTTTACCGCACAAATCAGATTACCCAATCTGTTGTACTCATAAGTGACGAGGACCGGTTATCAAACTAGGGACCTCTAGTGCTCTACCGACTGAGCTAAACCGGTCCCTAGGAATCAATTGCGCTAGAATTGATGCTTGTATTCGTTCTTAAAGATATGAGTAAATGATTGTATATATATATATATATATATATATATATATTAATATATAATATATTATAGCTTACCTTTTCATATGACGGGAGTAGGAAGAGTTTGTACTTCACCTTATTTAATAATAATCATTTACAAAAAAACCATAGCTTCAAGAAACTATTCTTACTAGCAGGACCTGTGATATACCACAGTGTGATAATTATTATAAGTTTAATATGTTTATTTAAGAGCTATTGCCAGTTCAATATATAAAAAAGTATAATTATCTTCATTTAACTCTCTCTTTTTTCTTGTCATCATGCTCGATTGAAACAGATAGCGTTATCGCTTCCTCGCTCTCACCCCATCTCTATTTTTCTATGTAGATGTCCTTTTTCTTCCCTTTCCTTTAGGATAAAAAAACCCCGGAATGGTCCATTATTTAGCTAAGGTGACGACACTCATAAATAAATTCAGCGGATAAACAATACCAGATAATCAGGATTTACAGTTTGCATTACATCTTGGATGATTTGGACGGTCTTGTTTTAACCAGAGGGAGTAGAAAGATGATAACGTCGTACAGTTAAGGAACACGAATATTAATGTATTAAAAAATAGATTGTTGAATATTTGGAAGAAAATGAACAAAATTCTAAAGGATTACAGGACAAAGCATTCAATATCGATTCAACCAATTAGTTTTTATCATAATCATAAGTGACCTAGATAAAAAAAAAAAAGTTGTTGCTCTGATGTTATTTACATAGATTATGCAAATGTTTTCAAAAACAGTTGACCATGAAACATTACTGAATAAAATTAAACGAAAAATCAGTGAAAAAAATTAGAGCATGAAACCCAACGTTTTGAGCCAAAGAACATAGCAAGTTAGTGTAAATGGAGAGCTTTTCTGAAGAAATGCTTGTGACATCTGGAGTATCACAATGAACCAGTGATACTGATAGAGTTTTTTTTTTTTTTTTTTTTAATTTAGTGCGTCCTGAACGCACGGATTTGATTTGATTGAGTCCCAGGGAAATTTGATGGGTCCCAACTAAAGTTTCTTAATAAATTGCAGAATTTTTATCTATGAACAACTAAAGCTGTCTAACCCTAGATTAGGGTCAGAAATTGGATTTTGGACAAGCTGGAGTTGATAACTTTCTCAACAAAGGTTTAACAAAGACACAACAAGAAGTTATATTTCACCAAGGAGACATGTAGTGTAATGGTTATCATCATAAGTAATGGGCACTGCTAAGTTGAAAATCTTGGAGAAGGCTGTTTGCATACCATGGGGAAAGGTATGAATCCAACTATTCTTCCTCCAGCTATGGGTAAATAGTAGGGCAGACTGGGAACTTTAACCATAGTTATGCAACTAATCTAGGAGAAGGAAAACCCTGAATCTAAGGGCAATAGGGTTGGGACAATCATGTTGGTGCTAGGGTTAAATGTGACCAGCTGATTGATCTGAGGAGACTTCTCCAACCATCCGTCTAGCCTAAGTAAGAGCCAAAGTGTAGTGTTGCATGTCATGGACTGTTCAGTCACCTGGGTTCCATCCTTAAGCATCACTGGTCACCACTCATGGGCAACAGGTGGCCCCATTTAGTATAGAGTAATTGTTAGAAAATTAGTCTAATAGATCAGATACTACTGTAGTGACTTCTATACTGAATGCTCCACACTTTTGGCATGTGCCAGACAAGGCTAATTTTATTCAGTTAATACTCAATATCCAAAGCCCCAGTTGACAGGGCTACAATTCTTTTTTCAAATACTGTATATTTAATGATCTATATATTAATACTCTGTTCCTTAATCTTCCAACATCCTGCAACACCCTACGGTTAAAAATGTGACTGTCCAAATCCTCCAAGATGAAATGCAAAAATGTAATTACTGAATTCTTATATCTTATGAGTGTTGTCACCTCAGCTAAATAATGAACGATTCCATTTTTTATTATAAAGAAAGGGAAGAAAAAGACATGCTACACAGAAAAATATAAGAAAGAGAGTAGGGTAAAGATAGAGAAGTGGGTGAGCGCGTAGAAGTGATAAGGCTAATCTGTTTCAATCAAACATAGTGAAAAAGTCAAGATTATACTTTTTACATATCTAACTATTTATCAATAGCTCTTAAGTAAACATATCAAACATTGTAATAATTGAATTATCATACTGTGGTATATCCAAAGGTCCTGCTAGTTCTGTTGAATATGACCAGCTTTTCAAGGTTCAATTGAACATGATGAAAAGACGGAAATAAATAAAAAAGAGTGAGAGAGTTAAATAAAGATTATTATACTTTTTACATAATGAACCGGGTTACTCAGTCGGTAGAGCGTTCGGCTAGAAACCACAAGGTTCCTAGTTCGATACCGTCCTCGCCAACTCAGCGTATGAGTAGCACAGGGATCTGTGCGGTAAAGTAAGAGCTGATGGTAGGTGTGGCGCTCCACCTCAGATGCTAAAATAATCTCCTTGGTCTAGCGCAAGTGAAAAGGGGATAGACTCCCTCGCTGATTGGCTGATACCGACATTAGGCCGCCCCAACGACTTTACTTTACTTACATAATGAACTATTTAGCAATAGCTCTTAAGTAAACATATTAAATGTAGTAATAATTAAATTATCATACTGTGGTATATCCAAAGGTTTTGCTAGTTCTGTTGAATATAACTAGCTTTTCAAGGTTTATTTAGTGGAATTTCGTTCTAAAAAAAACCTGTAATATTATTATTGTTGTTATTCTTCTTTACTCCTTTTGAAAAGAGCAATCATTTTTAATGATCATGTTCAGTGGTGATAATTATTGTCCTTCACTGGAGATTTGCAGTAATAACAGAGGACTTTTTTTTTTCTCTAATTTTATTTCTCTTCCTTCCCCTTTCATTACACTCATTGCATTATAGCTTCACTGTTAACCTTTAAAGTTGAGATCAAATTATATGCTTTATAATTCTTTCTCATGCTTTTGATTTATGGTCTATAATAATCAGTAAACCTGGTGCATTATACTGACATAATGCTACTACTACTACTGTGTAAAGAGATCTGCTGTATTACCTGCAGATTTGGTTATATAACTGAGTTTTTCTCATGCATTCTTATGTAAGTATTTCAGGTCTCAGGTAAATACTTTTCTGACCAATGGTCATGTTAATGTCAGCCTTTAGTGGAGTAACTAAATTGTTGATTATATAAGTTACAATAGTTTTAAGTGAGGAGTGTTACTATGTTAACTCAATGTGACAAGGAAATTTAAATTCTGGAAAGTAGGGTTCTCTATTTTAAAGTTCTGTTCTGGAAAGTAGGGTTTCTCTATTTAAGTTCTGGAAAGTAGGGTTCTCTATTTTAAGTTTCTATGTTCTGGAAAGTAGGGTTCTCTATTTTAAGTTTTAAGTTCTGGAAAGTTTCTCTATTTTAAGTTTTAAATTCTGGAAAGTAGGGTTCTCTATTTTAAGTTTTAAAGTTCTAAAGTAGGTTCTCTATACAGAAAATGATGTTAATGCATGTATAAAGAAAGCAGGGTCTGCCATAGACAGATTATCAGTTATATGGAAATCCGATCTCATTGACCAGTTAAAGTGACAATTTTCCAAACCGGAGTTGTATCAGTGCTACAGTAAGGCTGCACCACATTAACCCTAATGATGCACCTAGAGAATAAGCTAGATGGGAGCTGCACGAGAATGCTGCATGCAATCTTAAACAAAATGGGGAAACAACAACCCACAAGCTATTTGCTCCCTATCACACAAAACCATCTGAGTGAGACGAACAAGACATGCTGAGCACTGGTGGAGAAGCAAGGATAAACTCATAAGTGATGTTCTGCTGTGGAAACTAGCACATGGGCACGCCAGTGGTGGCCATCCAGCAAAGACCTATATTGACCATCTCAGTGTGGATACTGGATGCTGTGCCCAAGAGCAATGAATGATAGGGACGGTTGGTGAGAGATTGTCATGGATATCCGTGCTACTAGTGTGACATGATGATGATTAATGTTTAAGTACCTTTCCTTGGCTTCCCACCTCTGCAAACTATATATTTCATAAGCTGAAATTGATTTGAATGGCATGTCAACCTGTCTAGGGTTATTTTATGCCTAGAGGTTAGTGAATCATGTTCATTGTACATTTACCAATCCCTCCACACAGGTTAGATATGACAGTTTGAATTCACATATATCCTTCTCCTAGACTGGTAGCCTAACCAAGGTTAAAGAATCCAGTCCACCCTACTATTATATCCACAGCTGGAAGGAGAATAGTTGGATTCATACCTTTGCATGGTTATTAGCAGTATACAAAATGAAAATAACCTCGTTCAGGATTTGAACTCATTTCACTGTGTCCATTTCCTAAGATGGTAACCATTACACCATGAGCACCTCATTGGACATTTACATTTTTGTGTAATTGTTTCTTAAGAGTTTCTTGCACACAATTATATGATATCAAGTATTCATATCTAATACAAATAATTGTGAAGGTTTCTGGTGGCTGTTTGGTCTTATGGCATATCAACCCTTTTTGGGTCATTTAATGCTGAATCAAGTCATTTTGATAAACAAAGGACTCAGGTTGCTTACAGTACCTGCTGTTGCTGAAGTGATCATCCAATTAAGTATTGAGCAGGCTTATCGCTGCTTAACTTCGGTGACGTAGGGAAAACTAGTGTTTCCAGTGTGACTTGACTAATATATTGGATAGGAATACCTGATACCATTAACTGTGCAAACAAATTGTTAAAATTGAATAGGAACAGTTACTTGAAACCTTATAACTGTGTATAAATTATTAGTATTAACAGTCCATGACACCATTGAGGCCTATTTTTAAAAAAAACACAATGGTTTGATGTTATTGGGAAATAGATATACTGTATTTGACGGCATATAGGAAGCACTTTTTTTTCCAAAATTTTGGCTCAAAAAATTGTCCTGCGTCTTATACATCGTAGGTTGAAGTTTGAGACCTCCCATAGGCCTAGTCTAATCTTCTCTATGATGCTTACTAACCCAGCTTACGCTCAGTACTTTTACTTACCCTAAACTCCATGCATCCTTATTTTATTGCTTGTATTGTTATAATCAAGACAGTTTTCAACAATATATGCTTAAATACACTAAAAAAAATTTTTCCTGAATCTGACCTGCTGAAATGGGGATGCGTCTTATATGCCGTCAAATATGATAGATCTGACATGTGAAGGGAGAGAAAAATATATCTTACGAACAAAAAGATTTCAACAAGCTTTACTCAATGATATAAAAAAAGATAAAAAAAAAAATTAAAAAAAACAGAAATTAGGCTTGGTTGTTTTTTTTTATGGCATATCAACCTTTTTTGGGTCATTTAATGCTGAATCAAGTTAGCAATAACATAAGCATTTAGAAATGTATTTTTAAGTTCAAAGTGATGTTATATATTTAAATTAATATTATATATGTGTATACATGCAGTAAAAAATGAAAATGTTGAATAGTCTTGTGGTAAACTTAACCCCCCCCCCAAAAAAAAACCTACTATTCTCTAAATAATTGGTTACAGCATTGAGATACATACAATTTGAGTGCAGAATCAGAAAGAACATACAATTCTACATAAGAATACCAAGTTTTATCAAAATTGCTCAAAAAATAAAGAAATGGTGAAGAAATTACTGAATTTCTTGTTTTGAATTGGTCGATGACTTGACAAATTTTTTTGACATAATCATTGTCCACTTTTTTACCCCAATTTTGGGGCTTTAAATTCTCATAACTTTTGAACCACTGGGGATATTTGCATAATTCAAACAGTTTTGAACTCCATTTACATAGCTCTATATAACTAGTATGATTAAATAACAATAACCTCAAATAAAAAAAAATCAGTTGGGAATGCTAAGTCATTTTGATATGTGATTACTTACAGTACCTGCTGTTGCTTAAATGGTCACCCATCTAAGTATTGAACAGGAACAAATGCTTTCAATGTGACTTGACTGTAAGCAGGCCTCAGTGGTGTTGCAGACTGTAAATAGGAATAAGTAAAGTTGGTGGAGTGACCTATTATCGGTATCTGCTGGATAGTGAAGGAGTCTATCCCCTTTTCACTAGCACTAGACCAGGGAGATTGTTTTTGCTGAGGTGGAGCACCACACCTACCATCAGCTCCTCACTTTACTTCACAGAGCAGATTACCCAATCTGTGCTACTCATGTGCCAAGTTGTCGGGAACTGGTATCAAACCAGAAACATTGCGATTCCTAGGCGGGTGCTCTACTGACTGAGCTAAACCAGCCCAGATACAGCTGTGTGCAAACAAATTATTATTATTATAGACAAATAAAAAAAGTGTGACTTTAAAAAACATTGAATATATAAAATTATGATTTTAATCAAACATTTACAAAGGAATTAAATTTTGGAATTAAATAACTCAGAGGGGTTCATATACCTTTAAATAAACCATCATCATCATCATCATGTCGCGCAGGCAGCACGGATAAAATAAACCATAAGAATATTTAAAAACATTAAACCAAACAGGATTGCATGAAAAGAGAAATTTATTATCAGTTACTTGAAACCATATATAATTGTGTGCAAATTATTTGTATTAGATAGAAATACTTGAAACCATATATAAATGTGTGCAAATTATTTGTATTAGATAGGAATGCTTGAAACCATATATAAATGTGTGCAAATTATTTGTATTAGATAGGAATGCTTGAAACCATATATAATTGTGTGCAAATTATTTGTATTAGATAGGAATACTTGAAACCATATATAAATGTGTGCAAATTATTTGTATTAGATAGGAATACTTGAAACCATATATAAATGTGTGCAAATTATTTGTATTAGATAGGAATGCTTGAAACCATATATAATTGTGTGCAAATTATTTGTACTTGATATGAATATTATAAATCATAACTATGTGTGCAAACAAATGATAATAGATTGATAAAAAAAAGTGCAATTTAAAAAAAATGTAATGGAACATTTAAAATATAGTTAAGATTACAATAAAACATCTATACATGAATCAAATTTCAACATTAAATAACCCATGAGGTGTTGATATGTCATTAAAGAAATCAGACCAAACCATCAAATACTAACTCAATACTACAAAATTGTCACAACATGAAATCAATAGAGATGTTAATTAAATTAATTTACTATAATCAGAAAATTTGGCAAACACTGTGTGTGACATGCAGAACACCACAATCTCCACCACTTCAGACCGAACCAGCGACCACAATGCACAGATGAAACTACCTCTGAGCCATCAGTCCATGCCACACATAGGGATCACCAAATCATCTAGTCATGGTAATCGGGCAGCTGCTTAACCGTAATTTGTCTTGTCGCCCATCCTGTAGCATTACAGAAAACAAGGTCACCCCTAGGGCCACATTTCTGGTCGTGGTATTTTAATCAATACATAATTCCTCTATCTACAAATAGATATGTATATGATTTAAATAATAAGTAGATATAACACACACACACATATATATGACAATATTTTTCAATTATAAAATAGATAATAATAAAACATGATAAATACTCACTACTCAGAGTTTCAGGTCATCAATTCTCAGGTGAACTAGTATTTAATACTTCTCACCTAAGGATTGACAATGTGAAACTCTTAGGATAATAACAAAACAGGATAAAAACTCACTGCTATTTTATACTTGAAAAATATTGTGATATTGCTCTACATTTTTATAAATAGAGCACTGTAAAGATTTTACAGATTAAAAATGCTTTTAGCCTTAAATTCTAATTATAATTGTGTATAAACATAATCCATTTTGCAGACTTTCTTTTTTATAAAATATTTAATTTTCTCCAGTTGGACCCATAACAATACACACACACACACACATATATATATATTATACACACATGATTGAAAACGAAATAGTCAAAAATCAGATAGACTCTAGTTTCATGCAGATAAATCTTTAGGACCCTGAAATTTTCGACCATTTGGATTTTAAATCATACTAGCAAGAATATGTGCCCTCTGGGCATAAGTATTTAAGTTTTAATGTAATGAAATATATCAAATTAGAAAGACAAATGAAATCAAATAAGAACGCATATAAAAAATTAGTTATTTTGATTATATTTTAATATGTTAGAGAATAAAACAATAATATTAGAGATTAATAACAACAGGTAATTATTTATTAAACCCAGTTTTGTTAAAACCTGTATGCAAATTAACCACACCATATATTATGTAAACCTTTATTTCTTAGTGACATATAACACACATTGCAGGATTTTAAACACTCTAATAACATGAGCTCTTCGGGGCCTGTGGATCCAGTGGCTTTGGCCACTGGACTATTAGTGTTTAATTAATGGCGTGATCCCAGGCAGCTATCATTCCAGGCAATACCTGCCCCCTTGATTTAATGGGGCAGGGCTGGGTTTATGGCCCAGTGCCTGAGGTGTCCCCCTTGAGGGGAAATGCCGATGGAATCAACACATTTTTTACACCTACCACCCATGAGTCTCGACCTGTGGGTGGGCCCACATTAAAATGTCCTTGTGTCACATCCTCATACATGGCATGAGTGGTAAATATCCATTAATAACATGGGCTGTTTTGAAACAAATCTATGATTTTCATAGAGACATTGTTAAAAAATAAAATTTATTCTATGTATTAATGATTTTAACTATAAATTAAATACTCATAAACTTACATAATTCCTGAGGGTATTGTCAAATAGGGAGTTATGTAGTTTCAGTTAAAGACACCGAATCTCCATTATAATAAGATATTGAGCACTTTTACACATTTGTTGAACTGTGAATCCTGAAGTATCTAAATTTGGATATTTACTCTTTCTGGATTTTAATTGTCAACTCATATATAAGATGAATAAAATCAGTATTCTTTATTTATCTTTTAGTTTTGGCGTCAAAATACAAGACAAATTCCAAGCTACATGTCCCAAACAATGAAATCTGAGTATTTCCCAAACCGGGGATCATGTCATAATCAGAAAATGATAACAGTCAATCCGAACTGCAGGTAAGAAGATTTTTAAATTTCATTCATCATATCCATCATACCAATCAAAAAAAAAAAAAAAAAAAAAAAAAAAAAAATGATCAATTAGTAATGGACTCCAATCAAGAAAGTCAAAATGTGGACATGATTTTTTTCTTAATTTGTTTTCAGGGAGGAAAAAAAAAAAAAAAAAGAGATTAAATGGAGAAAAAAAAAAAAACCCCAAACAAAAAAAACAAAAAAAATATTTCTCTGAATTTTTGAGATGAGGCTTGACAATTTGTATTATTTGTATAATTTGATAAATTACTTGTATAATTTGGATTTTTGGGATTATTCTGACTATTGTCCCAATCTTTATTGTTATCTGTACAATGTTTCGGCCGATGTGCTCTCCGGCCTTCTTCAGGTATCTCAGGATTGAATAAAAGGTTGGGTTCAAAGTTTCATGAAGGCTCCCGATTATGACAAGAAGATTCCAGAGTTTGAAAAGAATTTTCCAGAGTCCAACAAGAAATACCTGAAGAAGGCCGGAGGGAACACTGGACGAAACATTGTACAGATAACAATAAAAATGAGGACAATAGTCTGAATAATACAAATAATAAAAAAAAACAAAAAAACATAACATTGGGACCTTGTTTATAACCTTTGTTCATACATTATTCAAACCTTGCGTGTCAAGTATCCAGGAGCTTTGGCTTCTAGACTGGTTAGTAAAATAAATCATGATCCCAGGCAGCACCTTCCCCATGATCTAAAAGAGGCAGGGCTTGGTTTATTGCCCAGTGCTTGAGGCACCCCCAAAGGGGAATGCCAAAGGGATCATGCACTTTTTGCACTGGCCACTGCATGAGCTTCGATTTCTGCATAGCTCACCCAGTTAAAAAGTCCTTGTGTCAATCTGACCTGGTGGGAGGTCAAGAATATACCTTATTTAAACCTTGAACAAAGGAAGGTTTAGTTTGATTTATTTGTTTAATGCTGAAATTTGATTCCATTGTAAATGCTTGTCTGTATGTAATCTTAACTATATTTTCAGTATACCATTGCACATTTTTATTTGCCTATAATAATTTGTTTGCCTACAGTTATATATGATATCAAGTATTCCTGTCATATACCCACATCTCGGGTATATAATGGAGAGAGAGAGAGAGACAGAAGATATGATGAGGGCTCTTACTTGTTACTGTCTTTCTACTGCTTCTAACGTGTCAGCCACCATATTCTTTTCAGGGCTTACTTCTCGGGCTGATCCAATGGGGCGGTTTCTTCTTTCTTGTTGGTTTCTCAGGCTGGTTCTTTCTTGTTTAATAAGTTAACAAACAAGACTTGTTGTTTTCTTCTAAAGCTTTATTAAACAACCCCAACCCATCTTCAGCCACCGCAGGAGAAGTGACTCTCAGAGTGAGCAACTGAGTCCGCTCACTCTCAAATCTCAGGTCGCATCTGAACTAAAACTATTTCACACCTGTAATCGCGTGCTATCAGCGGGTCAGCAGAATTTCACCAGTTGTCAATCATTGGCCATGGTAACTTTTCAATGAACCCCCATTCTTCTGACTAACAAACTTTATTCAAATATTCTTACTACAGGTACATACATAATTCATAAGCTGGCTATGAATTATGTAACATTCTTATCTAATATTAATAATTTTTAGATAAAGACCCTAACACTCCAGGTCAGAGTCATCCTGAGATTGCAGAAGATACAGTTAGTGTATTCTAAGCCCTGCTAACAGGGCTTATTATACGAAAGCCTTTCCTAAAGTATTAGCAAATACAAGGGAAAGTATTTCTATCTAATATTAATAATTTTCAGATAAAGACCTTAACAGGTATTACCACTCCAGGTTAGTGATCCTGGGATTAATGGCAATAAAGGTGGGACTCCACACTCGCCAGAGCTCCAGAACTGGAGCCTCACCACCGGATGCAGTTTAGTGTCATACCCAGGATCTCCCCTTTTATGGGGATCTTAATGCCTCTGCAGAGAATACAATTAGGGTATTATAAGCCCTACTGACTTACTATATGAAAGCTTCACAAAAGTATTATCAAATTTTAGAGAAAGACACATGAGGCTGACTGGACATTAAATATGCTCTCAAGAGGAAAAGGCTTCTCAATTATTGTTTTGGCAACCAACCCAAGAGAAAGTCAGCACATCGACTACATAGACAGCCTCAGAGAAAATACTGTATGGTTTGTTGGTTGGTTGGATTTTACAGCATGTCAACCAATTGGATCATTTTATGCTGAAGACATTTTGTTTTATTCATTCTTGATGGGTACTCAATTTAAAAAAAAAAAATCATTTTGTTCTATTTAACCCATAGATGGGACCCTAACAGATACTATCACTCTGGGTCAGAGTGGACCTGGGGGTAATAGTGATGAAGGGGTACTCCATATTCCCTAGTGCCCCAGAACTGGAACTTCACCATCAGATAGTTTAACGTCACACCCAGGATAATAAGACTCTCAGCTACCACCTTCTAGCACATATCTGATAAAAAGGGTTGGGGCTTGCCATAAGGGCAATAGGGTTGGGACAATCATATAGGTTCTAGGGCTTGATGTGACCAGCTGATTGATCAGAGGGAGCGTCTCTGACTGCTCATTTAACCTAAGTAAGCGCCAAAGTGGAGTGTTGCATGTCATGGACTGCTCAGGTGGCCCCATTAGAGGGATCTTACTTCTCTGAAGAGGTGCGGTTAGGGTCTTCTACAATCCCAGCCAAGACGGTAGGTGGGTGAGTGACTATCTGGATAAACCCTTCTTCCATAATTATTTTTTCTGTCTAGGCAGTTGCAGTAAAAAGCTGTTACTTTTATTGCTACCCTTTCCTGGAGTCAGTACAATTATAGTCATTTATTTTAACACTGTTAGCTTTTGTTATTATAATTAAGTCATTGATAAGTATTTTTTATTAATATAATTTTAGTGATTAGTCTGTTAAGACTAATTTTCAACATCTCAAGATGCAGAGCAGGATGGGACACAAGGTCAATTTTAAAGTGGGTTCAGCTGGTTTGAATTCACTGCTTTGTTTCTCCTAGATCAATTACTGAGTTTCTTGCCTAAGCGATTTTCAAACCAAGTCTGGTTTGAAAATCACATAGGTGAGAAACTATCAGTTACCAAGCGCTGTTTACTTCATATACACACTACCATAACTATATATATATATATATATATATACATACATACATACATACACATATATGTAGATGGGTTACCAGGTAAGTTGGTATTAGGATGATTCTAAGTTGGACTTTTTTCCAACAGGGGAATGTTAAAGTTGTTCAGGTACAATTTGAGAGCTCGATGTTCAATATTATTGAACAAAGCAATATAATTATTAAAGAAAAAGACTTAAAAATCGGTCATTTTTCTGTTATAGATCTATTTCTGCCTAAGGTATCTGTGTGTGTGTGTGTGTATATATATATATATATATATATATATATATATATATATATATATAATTATTTCTTAATTATTTATAAATAACTAGAAGTGGCTACCCGGCATTGCCTGGGTAGGGGGTAGCAAAAAATTTAGATCTTGCAGATCCATTATTACTAAATCACAAATTAGATCCTCGCAATTTGCCCCATTAAAATCCTTATGTAAAAAGAAGACCCTGTGTTGATCCAGCAACTCTGAAAAGAAAAATTAATGTCTACTATTTAGAATATTAAATGCAAAAGAAATTCTATCATTTAAATTTTATTTTTTATTTATCTTCACAAATATAAATTAAACCTTCATTGTTTTTGCTCAAAATCCAAGCCCTGGTGATATTTAATGTATATATATATATATTTACTTTGTCGTTAATTGTTTTATTTTCGAAGTTTCCTCCGGACATACAGATACACACAACTGCCCTTTATATATGTATAGATTAAGAAATAGGCTTTTTTTTTTTTTAAAGAAATAATGTGTGAAAAATGCAAGCTAGGAGAATTTAACATTTTATTGTTTTGAAAATTTAATTTTCTTTAGAGTATTACTAATTAGATAGAGAGAATTGAACCTTAGAGCAATTGTGAGTGCTATACTTTACCATTGAGTCACCCCAAGATTAAGTAAATGTATATTTTAAAGAATTAATGTATAAGAATGTGAGTAATAAGTGACGTATTTTTGTGTGGTTATATCTAAGCATATGTAAGACTATCTGGGAATTTTCAGAGGAGGTGGAGGAAGAACAGTTTTCGATAAAGGGTGGGATGGTAGAGAGAGAGAGAGAGAGAGAGAGAGAGGCAATCTGTGTGTAAGTATTTTATGAGAGAGAAAGAAAGCATAGGAACTCATTCTCTCTCTCTCTCTCTGATAACCAACCAATGGAGAATTATCATTTACATGCACAAGTAATGTATAACATTGTAAGAACTATTTAATTTTTATTTCTCCTGCAATAAAGCAATTAAAAATTTATCACCAGTTTCTATTGGTTACCATATTTCATATACATACATACATGCACATATACCCACATATATATTATACCTACATATAGACATATACACTCACATATTATACCTACATATAGACATATATATATATATAGACATATACACACACACACAAATATATATAATACCTACATATACGGACATTATATATATACACACACACAAATATATATAATACTACATATACGGACATTATATATATATACACACACACATATATAATACTACATATACGGACATTATATATATATATACACACACACACACAAATATATATAATACTACATATACGGACATATATATATATACACACACACACACAAATATATATAATACTACATATACGGACATTATATATATATACACACACACACACATATATAATACTACATATACGGACATTATATATATATATACACACACACACACACACAAATATATATAATACTACATATACGGACATTATATATATATACACACACACACAAATATATATAATACTACATATACGGACATTATATATATATATATATATATATATATATATATATATATATATATATATACACACACACACACACACATACACACAAATATATAATATAATTTATGTACATGACAATTCAAATCTAGTTCTTAACGATAAAAAGAATGCAATAACTATTTTTGCTTAGACTCAAGATAGTATTTTAAAAACATATTTTAAAATGTTTTCATTAGTTATCTAAACTATTAAGACTTTTTTTTAACCATTAGTATTAATTACAAAACAACTCGTTTTATTTTTTTTTATTTACATTTATACAACCCTATACTGGTGACTGATTTTTATTGACATTTAAAATCTTATCTTTTTTAAAAATGTAACCGTAAACTTGTGTTTTGAAACAATTTTCATTTTTCTACAATTTTTGGTGCATGACAACAATTTAATTTAAGTGAGTGTACATTGTACAATAAAAGTTAGTTTCAAAAACATACGAAGTATGATTTTACTTCGTATAATCGGCTCTCCAAAGCAAAATATTTTAACACGCTGTAAAAAATAATTCAATGAATACAAATTAAATATTTAGAAAGATTATAAAATAAATGTTTTAAAGATTTGGACAAAAAAAAAAAACCGAATTTTATTTTATGTTAAAATTTAGTCATAGTTATAGCTAACATTTTCAATGACTGGAAGCTGATATTCTTTCTTTCTTTCTTCTTTTTCTTCGGGTAGCTGAAAAAAAAACAGCAGGCAAGCTTCTGCCGATACACCAAGCAGCAGCAGCAGCTATGGCTTTCGAAAAATCGTTTGATTTTTGTTTGATTAATTAATTATATCCCTTAATCAGTAAAAATCAATAACCAAATTTGGAGTGTTTCTTAGTTAGAATGATATCAATGTGTAAGCAAGATTTTGAATCTGAGTGACCTCCCGTTTTGGAGTTATACGTCGACACGTACATACCAAAATCTCTATATATTAGATTATATATATATATATATATATATATATATATGTGTGTGTGTGTATTTCTATAATATATATGTATATGTGTGTTTGGTTTGGTTTGTTTTACGGCATATCAACCTCAGTGGGTCATTTAATGCTGATAAAGTTTTAAAATAAATCAATTCTTAATGGATAATACAATTTTTTTATAAATACATTTTTCTATTTAACCCATAGATGGGACCCTAACAGGTACTACCACTCCGGGTCAGAGTGGACCAGGGAGCAATGGTGATGAAGGGGTGCTCCACATTCCCCAAACCTCCAAAACTGGAACCTTACCATCAGATAGAGTTTAACGTCATTCCCAGGACATGTAGACCCGCAGCCACCGCCTTCTAGCACCCATATGATAAAAAGGGGTTGGGGCTTGCCATAAGGGCAATAGGGTTGGGAAAATCATATAGGTGCTAGGGCTTGGCGTGACCAGCCGATTGATTGGAGGGGGTCTCTCCGACCGCCTGTCTAGCCCAAGATAGGGCCAAAGTGGAGTATTGCATGTCATGAACTGCTCATCCACCCGGGCTCCATCCTTAAGCATCACGGGTCGCCACCCACGGCTAACAGGTGGCCCCATTGGGGGAGTCTTAACCCTCTGCAGAGGTGCAGTCGGTGCATTCTAACGCCCCAGCCGACAGGGCAGGTATATGTGTGTGTGTGTGTCTATTATATATCTTATTATAATGGAGATTGTGTGTTTTTTTGTCTGTAACCGAAACTATATTCCTACTCAAGTCACAATTCTCTTAGTTATTGACATCACACTCTCCATGATTTTATTTTTATTTTACCTCAATTATTAATAAAATTGTCTTACATTATTAATACTGTTAACTATGTCTACATACTGACAACATGCAATTATATTTATATATACAAAAAAAATAACGGTTTACAGTGTAAACGGGAGGGCTAATTTGCATATTAATATTAAAAAATCGAATTTAATAAATATGTACTTAGTATTATTGATTTCTAACTGTTTGGTTTTATTTTAATGAATATAAGCAAAAATCTCTTCAATGAATCTTAAATGAAATCCATTAACAAGATAAAATAACTGTCATTTTATTCTTTACTTCCTCTTATAACTAAATACTTAAATTAGAAAAAATAACAATGAAAGACGAGAGTGATGGAAGAGTAAGTTTCAGTTGTTCCATTTTTTATTATACTCCCTCTGTTTCAAATCTTTTATTATACTCCCTCTGTTTCAAATCTTTATTATACTCCCTCTGTTTCAAATCTTTTTATCTCTATTCTTATTTAGTTTCATTAGCCTTTCTAATTTAATACAATATTTTATTACATTAAAACTTAAATACTTGCACCCGGAGGGTGCATATATTTGCTAGTATATACATATATATGTGTGTGTGTGTGTGTGTGTGTATTATATATATATATATATATATATATGTGTGTGTGTGTGTGTATATATATATATATATATATATATGTGTGTGTGTGTGTGTCTATAATATATATATATATATATATATATATGTGTGTGTGTGTGTGTGTGTGTGTGTGTGTGTCTATAATATATAATGTGTGTGTGTGTGTGTGTGTCTATAATATATATATGTGTGTGTGTGTGTGTGTGTGTGTGTGTGTGTCTATAATATATATATGTGTGTGTGTGTGTGTGTGTGTGTCTATAATATATATATATATGTGTGTGTGTGTGTGTGTGTGTGTGTGTGTGTGTGTCTATAATATATATATATATGTGTGTGTGTGTGTGTGTGTGTCTATAATATAGTTTCATCTTATTTCATTTTACTTTTAAACTTAACACATAACATCTAACAGAGTTTCTCATTTATTTCACATCCATGCTTCACACAAAACTAAAAAAAATATATATTATAGACATATATAAAACATATATACAAATATAATATATTCACACTGAGAACTAGACTCACCAGATATACCAACAAAGATGCATATGTGTACTTCACTATGACAACATTATATATATATATATTATACACACACACACAAACACACACACACACCGAATCAATATCATGTATTGATTGACCCTTGATTTATAGTCGTGAAATCAATAATTTATAAAATTATATTTTTTTAAAGTAAAAGTTTCTTCCTCAATCTTTACATTAAATTTGAAATTTAACCTTACATAATCATTACTCATCTATAGGTTGACCCTTAATTTAGGGTCCCAAAATCATTAATTTTTGAAGGTAAGGGTTGTTCTTAGTCCTATTGATTATGTTAGAATTTTAACGTTACAAAATTCTTACTTATCTTTAGGTCAAGGTTAATGCCAATTTTTGGGGATTTCATCTTAGACGATTTGGATGGTCTTATTTTTAACAGAGGGTGTGGCAAGATGATAACGGTCAGATGATTAAGGAACACCAGTATTAATATATAGATTTTTAGAAGGAGATTTTGAGGATATTGGAGACCTTTGAACAAACCCATCTTCTGTACATCTTATTCTAGTAAACAAGGCAGTAACCCAGGGGTAGGTGGACCATTAAGCAGTAGAAGCACATGATTAGGGTACCAATGGAGGTGGGGTGATAATAGTTTTGATTTTTTTAATGAAGAGATTATTCTTGGTTGGTTGGGTTTTACGGCATGTCAACCCATTGGGTTATTTTATGCCGAAGGCATTTTTGTTTTATTCATTCTTCATGGATACTCAATTTTTAAAAAACTCAATTTCTTATTTTTCTTCTTTTTAAACATTTTTTTAAAACTCATGCTTTTATACTGAATCCATAGATGGGACCCTAACAGGTACTACCACTCTGAGTCAAAGTTAACTTGGAAGTAATGGTGATGAAGGGTTACTCCACATTCCCAGAGCTCCAGAATTGGACCCTCACCATCAGATAGAATTTAACGTTATACCCAGGATATTAAGACTCTCACCTACTGCCTTCTAGCACATATGATAAAAAGGGCTGGGGCTTGGCATAAGGGTAATAGGGTTGGGACAATCATATAAGTGCTAAGGCTTGACGTGACCAGCCTAAAAATTTGTCTTTAAATTGTGAATAATAGCTGGATATATATACAGGTAAATTTGTTACTGCTTGGAAAGATCAAACTTATGGATATTAGAAAGAAAAAGACACCTGATTTAAGGTAGCCCTGCAAGTCATTGATAATGAGTTCATTTCTGAGTACTCAACAATTGTAGCCTTGTGTCAGACAATGAAAAGCTAAGAAAATAATTACATTAGAAATAATATTGTTTATTTTCATTTAAAAATGTCTGTGAATGTAATGTAAATGAGTTACTACTACAGGTATGAGATACAACAAATAATAGCTGGCCTTCAAAGTATGTGTATGCTTACATATGTGTGTGAGAGAGAGAGAGAAAGAGACAGAGAGAGAGAGAGTTATGCATTGGCTTCAAACTGACTGCCCAGCCAGGCTTATTAACTACTGGCATTAATGAAATGCAAGCAGTGGCACAAGGGTGGACTTTAGAGTTGAGGGGAGCTTAGCATTATCAGGTTGTCATAGAAACGGATTCTATGGTAGAGATCAGTTCAACTAACCAACTGAAAGGTGGACAGACAGACAGACAGACTAGTGCACAAATAAATGAACACTACTGCAGGCCAACCAACCAACCAACCAACCAACCAGCTGACTGACTGACCGACTCACTGACCAACCGATCGGACACCCAGGTGAATGAGAGACTGAGCAAACGTTTATTTGCCCATCAACACGTTTAGATCTATTTTGATGACCAAGATGTAAGACAATCCTCAATTGAAGAGATGGGCTTAACTTGTGCTGCTTTAAAATGAGTGAGGAGTTTACGCACAACACAGATTGTATCGGACGTTGAGAAGGATTGATTTAAAAAAAAAAAAAAAAAAAAAGAAGCTGTACCTGGAGAGTGCTTTGAAAGAATGTGCTGAAGCTGGGATTAAATAGGAATTTCTATTTTTTGCACAAGTTGTTATAAGGCTGGTCTGAAGAAAAAGAAGAAAAAAATACCTTTATAAAAAGAACAAATTTTAGCATTGCTGCAAGTTTGCCTGCAATATCTGTTCACCTATGTCCATGTGATCAGTCAAGCACAACAATAGAGGGTTTTTAATTGATATCAATACCTGTACTGAAGAGAAGATAATTACAGGTGTACCATAAGGTTTTTTTTTTGTTCATTCCTTTTAATAATTTGCAATACATCTACATATGTATATATAAACTTTAAAAACAGAAAAAAGGACTTTTTTCCTTAAAACTTAATCTTTAAAAAAAAAAAGAAAAAAAAAAAAGAAAGAAAAACCAGAACATTTAATTAAACAACAATAAAAAAAATTTAAAAAGTTTAAAAAAGCAGTTGACTAACAGGCAGAAGCTCCATTTTAAATTTGGTAAGTTCATTATTTTCTTATTTGAATTGAGACAAAAAAACAAAAAAAAAAAACAACAAATATGACATATTGAAGGCATAGTTTGAACAAACGTGTTCATCATGAAATAAACTTTATTTCAACAATAAACATTTTGAATAAAAATATTTCACTTACATATTTGCAAACACATAGGTATAAATACCAATATAACTATTTTTATTAACACATTTGACAAAAATAAATCTCTATATTTTCTGGTTGTTAGAAAAAAAGTTTAATAAAATATTCAAAAATAGATAATTCTTCTAAAACATAAATGAGATATTTCTTTAATTGTTTTTTTCATAGGAGTCATTTGTTTCTAAAATCATATTTAATTTTTTTTAAATCTATGAATATTTGACATTATATATATATATATATAAGAGTTTTATAATTTGCTTGGAGCATTGTGATTATATTGGTTTGGTGGTTGGTTTTGAAGGGTATCACAATGCGAGTGTAAAGAAAAATGAGGTAACTATGATGTTGTTCATTTACCTTTTATTGAATAAATCAAAGGTAAACGAACAACATAGTTACCTCATTTTTTTTACACTTGCATTGTGGTACCCTTCAAAACCAACCCCCAAACCTATATATATATATATGACACATACAGGGTGATTGTAAAGTAACCCCTTATTTTAAAAATCTTATTTATTTCTGAATCATTATTTTTACAAAAAATGAATATGAGAAGAACACTCATAACATGGAGTTTTATTTAAAATTCTATATGGGCACCAGCATTAACACCTTTAACAAGAAGTTTGTACCCATGTCTTTATCCAGGACAGAACTTATCTACTTGTGGGCTCTAGCCCAAACTCATCATTTTACTATATGGTCTATAGGGCTATATCCATAGCGACCTGATGAATACCCGATGGTCCACCAGTTGAAGATCACTGTGGGCATATGCTTATTATACAGTACCCTTATGGTTTTTAATATATTATATAATGAAATACCTGGTGTACTCTTGAAACAACGTTAGAATCTGATATGCTGTATGACAAATTAGTTTCAGTGGGTCCCCCGATAACACAAGGGCCTACATATACATATTCGTAAATCCGGCCCTGTTTTTATCTGACTATTTCAGTTCATATCAATAATTCTTCCTTTTAAATTGGATGTATTTGGAAATCTAAGTAGAAATGGTCTATTATTCAAACCAGGGTTTCTCTACAGGGACCATGACTTTTTTTTGGGCGGGGGGCACAGGCCCAAATTTGAAAAATGGGACGCCACACGGGGCCAATATGAGGCCACAGAAAATTTAGGACCCACAAAATACATATATGGAGTATTTTGTAATTAATAATCATTATTCAAAATAAAATATTAAACTTATTTAGTTAAAATGTTGAATAAATTTATGCCATTTTGTTAACATAAATATTTATTTATTGCCTTTTTTAAATCTGTTCAATGCAAAGTAGCCATTTTTAATTTTTAATTTCTCAAAATTCAAAACTCCTAATTTATTCTTTAAATCAGGGTTTCCCAACAGGGCCTTGAGACTTTTTGTGAGGGAGCCACAAAGAACACACATTGGGTTGAAGGGGGCCACAACCAAAAAAAGGTTGAGAAACACTGATTTAAATAATAAAGAATTAATCTTTTATTGGCACATTTGAAGAAGACAATTTTATCTTCTTGAAATTTAAATTTTATGTTTTGATGTTTGAGCATCATAAAGTTTGGTATTTCTAACAAAATATATATACTAGCAAAATACCCAAAACGCCCTCCGGGTTGTGTAAAATTTCATTTTTGAAAGATATTGTCTGAGGGGGATGCAAGTTAAAAATTCAATGTCAGAAGGTCTACAAGTAAGTAAAATTATCAAATTTATTAAGAATAAATTTGATAATTTTACTTACTTATGATACAAACCTTCTGACATTAAATTTTTAACTGAGTAAAAAAAGAAATAAATAAAACAATTTTAAATGGAAACTTAGTTCTGTCCCTCTCAAATAAAATGTTGCATGCATCTATTAATTATTAATTAAATGATTATTTTGAATATTTTACATATAAATTTTACACAAAATCATAGGTATTTATTTATTTGTAAACTTTTTAGTTAAGCTCTTGATACTGAAAAAATGACTTTCTTGTTTGTAAATAATTTTCTCGTAAAACTCTATACGTTTGTTTTATTTTAATATATATTTAAAGTTATCAAACTATACATAAATATTTAATACCGGGCATATATTTATTAAAACTTGTTTTAAAAAACAATAAGGACCTTCTAAGGTGGCATATTCAAATTTTTAGTGCATATAGTACAAGGTTGTTCTTTATTCTATGTATTGACAATATTGGGTAATGTGACGTAAGCAATGTCGTAGTTTCGGTTACAGACAAATCAAGACCAAATCTCCATTATTAATAGATATAGTTGTAGAATAAGGTTTTCTCTCTACCACGGTTTTGGTGCTTAAGATGCACCTTCTTCAAGAGAACTGAATAGGCACCCTCTCCCAACCCATAACTAAAAGCAATAGATAGAGTTTAATGTTATACCCATGACAATAAGACCCTCAATCACCGCCTTCTAGCACATATGATAAAAAGGGTATTTATGGATTTGCGATAAGTGCATAGGATTGGGACAATCATATATATATTTACCAACCCCTCCGCACGAGCAGGATGTGACACAAGGTCAATTTCTTAAGCGGAGTTTAACAGGTTTGAATTCAGAGTTTTCCTTCTCCTAGACCGGTTGCCTAACCAAGGTTAAAGAGCCCAGTCTGCCCTACTATTTACCCATAGCTGGAGGGAGAGTAGAATTCATACCTTTCCCAAGGGTATTAGCGCTAAGTGAAATGCAATTAGCACGTCCAGGATTTGAACTCGGGGCGACGAGTCCATTTCCTATGACTTTAACCATTACACCACGCGCTTCCTTGGGACAATCATATAGGTGCTAGGGCTTGATGTGACTATATATATATATATATATATATATATATATATATATATATATATATATATGCATACACATACACACTAGAAAAAATGTGACTCGTTGGTCACTTATTGAGCTCTGAGTAGATAATTGTGATCAGGAAGAAAGTTAGTTTGCCAAATGAATTAAATTAAAAAGATAAATATGATTTAGAGAATTAAAAAAACAAAAGAACATTAAAATCATTTTGCTAAAATTTGCAATTAAGTCAAAAACAGAATAAGTTCATTTACCAATCTCTCTCTTTACACTCACAGAGAAAACTTTTATAATGAGTAGTTAATCAAGATATATCTAGTGAGGGTGAAAGTGACAGGCAGAATGTGAAGTTAGAGACGGGTGAGTTTTTAATTGCAAATTACGACTAATTAGAACCAATTAACAGTGAATTTTTAAAAACATAACTTAATTAAAAAATTAAGGTATATTTTGGGATGTATTTTGTATTATAAAACTAAATAGGAAAAAAGCCTTTAGCAAACAATCATTGATTTACTCAGCTTTAATATATATATAATAATAAAGTAAGCCTAATGAGTCAGAGGATATCTACCTAGGTTTTTCCTAACGGATCATTAGGATAATTCTGATGATCAGAATTATCCTGAATATCCATTAGTAGAAAACTAGGTAGATATTCTTTGACTCAGTAGGCTTACTTTATTATTTATTAGGTCTACTTTTTGTATTGAGCCCTTTAGAATATTTAACTTAGCCAACTCTTACAATATTTTTTTTCTTTTGGCCATTTTAATAGTACCATCTGATTATTTTCAGGAGGTGCATAGGATGTGGTCCTTTCTTATATATATATATATATATTATTTTTTTTTTTTTCTCTAGGCAAAAGTTTGTATTGTGTAATTAAAAACTTTTAAGCCGGGAGATTTTTTATACTGTTTAAGTTTAGAAATAAATTTAAAAAATCATATATGTATGTATGTGTGTGTGTGTGTGTCTATAGTAAGTAAAAAATAACTTCCAAAATGTAAATGCCATTTATATCAGGATTAATGTTCATATATAAATATCTGAAAAAAATAAAAAATAAAAAAAATAAGAAGCCTCTTACTACTTTAATTATGTATACAACATTTTAATAACATTCTTAACCTATTTTACCTGATAAGTAGCACAAATATAGAAAGCTAATTAAGAAATGGCATGTTTTATGGTGAGCCAACAATGAAATATTAGTTTTCTTTTCCTCAAATCTAGTTTTACACAGCTTGAAGATTTTCTCCAAATAAAAAGAGATTCATATTTATACTGAATTTTTCGGACTGTTGTCCTCATCTTTATTGTGGTATGTAAAAACAATCTTTCGGCTGCTGTATCCTCTGGCATTCTTCAGGTGCTTCCTGTCTATCCAAGCACAGTAAGGATCCAACCTGGCAAACCATTTTGAATAGTTTGACTGTTGATCAAACAAGGCATCAAAGAACTTTTGAAGATCTCATCCAAATAATGACGTCTATTTTTACATGACTATCAATCTGAGATGTGTCACAAGAAGCATCATGATCATTTTTTTTTTTTAAATTGTATTGTTTCTTGACATTTCCTACACAACTCAAAGCGTAAAATCCAATGGCATCAGTTATTTTCCAATATTTTTACATACTACGATAAAGGTGAGGACAACAGTCCAAAAAAATGAAAATGATACAAATCAAGTCTCATTTCAAAAATTCAGACAAATAAAAAGATTTCCCAGGTTGGGTCATTACTATTCTCGGATACACATTGAACACCTGAGAAAGGCCGGAGGATACAGCATCTAAAATGTTGTGTTTATACATACCACAATAAAGATGAGAACAACAGTCTGAAACATCAAAATTATTCAAATAAAAAGAGATTCCTCTAAAAAAAAAAAAAAAAAAAAAAAAAAAGAAGGTATAACTCACAAGTATATATATATTGCATAAAAATCTTTAAAAAAAAAAAAAATTCTGTCTAGTCATGGCTGTTGGCTTATCTTTTTTTTAAGTCATAACAGATATATCGGTTAATCAAAATAAACAACATCAAATGACAGCACAGATTTACTTGACTCTTACCACCCATCCCTATCGGCCACTACTCTTGACAAATCCTCTAGACAGCATCTAGTATCCACACAGAGCTGATAAATAAGTTTTTGCTGGTCAGCCAAGACTGGTGCTTCCATGTTTAGGAGTCCATAGGAGAATGTCACCTATGGGTTTATCCTTGCATCCCCAGCAGTTCACAGCATGTCTTGCTTGTCTTAATATTACAAATAAAAAATATCCTTATCTCCTGTGGCTTGTATAGTTTTTCATTAGTAGAAATTCTGAAGGTCATACAAAAACGATCCCTACTAAATTAGAGAGGAATATAAGTGACTAAATCTGATTGCAAAAATATCATTTTATGTCTTTTGCTGGTTGTTTTAGGAGCCCAAATCAGTATAAATATGAATGGACCATTTGCTTCAGGATTTTCAACAATTTTTCTTCTATTATTAGCAACAATCATTATATTAATACTTGTGTTCCTTAAAAGTATGACCGTTATCATCTTACAACAACCTCTGGTTAAAAAAAGAGACTGTCCAAAGCCTGTATAAATACTAAATGGCCATTCAGTTTAGCAAAGCCAGTAGAGCATCCGACTAGAAACCACAAGGTTCCGGGTTCGATACCGGCCCTCGCCAACTCAGCGTATGAGTAGCACAGGGATCTGCTCCAACTCAGACACCAAAAACAATCTCCTTAGTATAGCTCTAGTGAAAAGGGGATAGACTCCCTCACTTTCTGACTGATACCAACATTAGGCCACCCTGACAACTTCATCACAAAAGCCTGTATAAATATTAAATGACCATTATTATTGAAGCCTGTATAAAAGCTAAATGGCCTTTATCACAAACGACTATATAAATACTAAATTGCCATTATCACAAAAGACTGTATAAATACTAAATGGCCATTTTCCCAAAATCCTGTAAAAATATATGTGTTAAAAATTTATCCTAAACTATTTGATCCATAGATGGGGCCTTAACAGGTACTACCACTACAGGTCAGAGTGGACCTAGGAATATGATGAAAGGGTACTTCTCATTCCCCAGAGCTCCAGAATTGGAACTTCACCTGTTGATACAGTTTAACATCATACCCAGGACACTAAGAACCTCCAGCCACCGCCTTCTAGCATGTATATAATAAAAAGGGCTGGAGGTTTACTGGTGCAATAGGGTTGGGACTGTCATATAGGTGCTAGGGTTTGATGTGATCAACCGATTGATGCACCAAAAAATCCTTGTTTTTGCAACATTTAGCCAAGAAATTGGCTAGGAAATTTAGCAATTTCAATATTTAAAACAGAAAATGTTGTCATTTTAAATGAAACAAATAAAATAACTAGAATTCAAATTGAAAATATCCCCCCCCCATCACCACCGACATATCCGATATGCTGTTTTTTACCTAATAATTAAGCTGTAACAGTGATAACATTTTAAAAGATTGAAATCCATTTCCTCAAATGAAGGCAAAGTCTTGAAGAAAAATATTTTGTATGGTACTTGTTTATATTAATTTGTAACTTTTGCCACATGGGAGACATTACAGTTCCAAAATCAACCTACCTTACTGTCCTACCTACTTAGGAAATGACCGAATCAAATACAAAAATTGATTTTATGAATATGAAACTTTACTAAGAAATTGATTGATTTATTTTAATGACATGTCAACCTGTCTAGGGTTATTTTATGTCTAGAGGTTAGGGAATCAAGTTCATTGTATGTTCATGCTTACATTTTTTGTGTAGTTGTTTAGTTTTTTTTGTTTTTGCTTTTCTTGCACAAGGTCCTATTGAATTTAGACCCTAACAGGTCTGGGACAGAGTGGACCTGAGAGTAATGGCAATGAAGGGGTACTATACACTACCCAAAACTCCAGAGTTGCTGCCTTACAATCAGGTGCAGTTTAGTGTCATATCCAGAACATTCTTTTGAGGGTGGTCTTATGTTTTAACTCAGTCAGTAGAGTACCCGCCAAGAAATTGGCAAGGGTCCTTGTTCGATACTGGTCCCTGACAAGTCAGTGCATGAGTAGCACAGATTGGGTAATCTGATCTGTGCAGTAAAGTGGGGAGTTGATGGTAGGTGTAGGGCTCCACCTCAGCAAAAACAATCTCCCTGGTCTAACACTAGTGAAAAGGGGATAGACTCCTTCTCTATTTGGTTGATACCGACAACTTTACTTTTTACTTACTTACCCCTCTGCAGAGGATAGTCAGTGGTTGATTGGTTGTTTTGTTTTGTTTTATGGCATGTCAACCCTTTTTGGGTCATTTTAAGTCATTGTGATCTCAGGTTGTTTAGAGTACCTACTGTTGCTTATGTTAAGTTTTTATGAGTCATCCTTTAGCCTTCAAGCAAGAGCGCTAGTCCAGCGGTAATCCTCTCGTAAAGAATCCTCAGTATTATAAGTTCCTTCATCAATGGTCGCAAGTGGACTATGAAAGGATCAGTGTTTAAGTAGTTAATCAGCCAAACATTTTGGCTGTTGATTGGTGAAGGAATAGACCACGTGACCTTGCCTAGTCAATAAATTTAGGTGGGGAATTGTAGCACACCTTATATCCAGCAATATTCCAACAGCTTAAATGGTCGCCCATCTAAGTACTGAACAGGCTCATCTCTGCTTAACTTCAGTGATCTAGTGAGAACCAGTGTTTTCAACATGACTTGAGCAGAAGCGATACAGTCAGTGTATACTAAACCATGCCTAGAGGGTTAAAATGTAAATTCTTGGAAGTTTATCAAATTCCTGATATTTATTGATGTAGATTATCAATTGTGAATTTTTTTAGTCTTGGTTCATGATTTCTTTCAGGTAAGATAAAGTATTGACAAAAAGAATTGAAATCTCTTAATCAAATATTTGTCAGACTTGAGCAATTTAATGTTCATTGGAAATTAAGTTTTCCTAGTAGCCTTTTCATTTTTTTTTTTTTTCATTTACTTTTTGAAGATCAATACTAAATATAACTAATAAGGTTACTTATTCAAAACGTCTTTAAAAGCTTTTTATTTCCTTATCTTTGTATTATTTATCTTAATTTATTCTTCAAGGTAGCTTACTTTTCTAGGTCACTGTGAATTTGCTTCAGGATTTTAACAATTTTTCTTTTTATTATTAGTAACAATCATATTAATACTTGTGTTCCTTAATTGTACAATTGTTATCATCTTGCAACACCCTCTGGTTAAAAAAAGAGACAGCGTCCCAATTGTCCAAGATGAAATGCAGAAATGTAAATTCTGATTATCTGGTGTTGCTTTTCTGCCAAATTCTTATTTCTTATGTTGTCACCTCAGCTAAATAGATGGATTATACTGTTTTTTATTATAAAGAAAAAAGGAAAGAAAAATTACACGATACACAGAAAAAATATAATAAAAAAGTAGGGGAAAGATACAGAGAGGGTGTGGTATATCCACAGGTTCTGCTAGTCATTATATTAATACTTGTGTTCCTTAATTGTATGACTTGCAACACCTTCTGGTTAAAAATGAGACCGTCCAAATCATCCAAGATGAAATGCAAAAATGTAAATACTGATTATCTGGGGTTGCCTATCCACCAAATTCTTATTTCTTATGAGTTAGATAAATAATGAACCATTTCATTTTTATTATAAAGAAAGGGAAGAAAAAGGACATGCTACACTGAAAAAAATAAGAAAGAAAGAAAGAGAGTAGAGGAAATATAGATAGAAGGGGTGAGTATGTGAAAGCGATAACACTAATCTGTTTCAATTGAACATAATGAAAAGATGAAAAGAAAGAAAAAAAAGTGAGAAAGATTTAAATCAAGATTATCATACTTTTTACATATTGGACTATTTAACAATAGCTCTTAAGTAAACATATCAAATGTTGTAATAATTAAGTTATCATACTGTGGTATATCCACAAGTCCTTCTAGTAGAAATATATTACGAGCACAATTGAAGTAAATAAGAATAGGGTACTATCTTATTTCTGTGGTCCTGTAAAAATTGTCCAGACCCATCATCATCAAGGCATGCTGACAGAATGGATTCTCTTTATTCCCTTTTGCCATCCATCTATCACCCATCAGCTATGGGTAAATAGTAGTGCAGACTTGCTCTTTAATCTTGGTTAGGTAACCAGTCTATGAGAAGGAAAACTGAATTCAAACTTAAAATCCACTTTAGAAATTGACCTAATGTCACATCTTGCTCATGCAGAGGGATTGTTTTATATATAATATATATATATATATATATATATATATAATATATATTAAACAAAGGAAAAGCCTTCATTTATTTGAATTTTTACATAAGATACCAATTCTAAAAGCATCTAGATGTCCTGGGTATGATGTTAAACTGCATCTATTGGTGAAGTTTAATTTCTGGAACTCTGGGGAATATGGAGTACCCCTTTATTGCCATTACTCCAAGGTCCACCCTGACTCAGAGTGGTAGTACCAATTAGGGTCCCATCTATGGGTTAAATAGATTAAAAAAATGAGTATTAAAAAAGGGTTTTGAAAAAAATTGAGTTTGAAAAAAAAAAAAAATTGAATACCCATCAAGAATGAATAAAACAAAATGTCTTCGGCATAAAGTACTCCAACAAGGGTTGATATACCATAAAACCCACCCAACCAACTAAAAACATTTAGAGGACATAATTTTGGGGTTTTGAGACAAAATTCCCATTGTACAAATAATGAACTAATATGGAGAATATATATTCAAAATTTTGATTATCAAATACTTTTTTATGTTCTAGCAGAAAACTTAGGCAAAATATTAATTTCAGAAGCCTCAAGAGTAGAAAGTGTACGTTTTTATTACACAAAGTATTTTTAAATGTCCACTTAAAGTGAATAATTGTCTTGGTGCAATAAAATGAAGGGCATTTGTTGACTGATGAATGACCGAAAATCACCTTAGTAACATTAATGCTTAAAAACAGGAATTTGATGATTTAACCACTAAATTTTACAACTAGCAACTTTTAGTACTTTGTTTTTTATTGAAAATCAAAAAGGAATTTTAGTAGTTAAGAATTAATAAAAGTGTTACTGATAAAAAAGAGCTATTCTATAGGCAATCTAAATGTATTGTTTATTTATATAAAAAAAAAAAAATGGGGCCAGTTTAGCTCAGTCAGTAGAGCATCCGCCTAAGAATTGCAAGGTTTCTGGTTTGATACTGATCCCTGTCAACTCAGCGCATGAGTGGCACAGATTTGATAATCTGATCTGTGCAGTAAAGTGGGGAGCTGACGGTATGTGTGGCACTCCACCCCAGCAAAAAAAGTCTCCCTGGACTAACGAAAAGGTGATAGACTCCCTCGCTGTCTGGCTAATACTGACAATAGGCCACTCTGCCAACTTTACATACTGAACTTATATAAATAAATAAAAAAATTGTCTATT
The DNA here is from genome assembly GCA_023376005.1 of Doryteuthis pealeii. NCBI lineage: Eukaryota > Metazoa > Mollusca > Cephalopoda > Myopsida > Loliginidae > Doryteuthis > Doryteuthis pealeii. The sequence goes on from CM042139.1 coordinate 61,106,471, forward strand.
TTGGTATGTATGTGTCAACTTATAATTCAGAAAATATATGTCAATGAGCATTAAAAGCATGCATACACTTTAATATGTTTATAATAAGAAAAATAACAAAATTTAGTTGTTAATTTTTACTGATTAAATGATATAATTCAATAACTAAAAATCCATCGATTTGTGGAACTCTTTAGTTTTAAAGTATAAAAAGCATGTGCACATAAATACTAAATACAAATAAGGATGTATGTTTAATTCTTAGCATCTTTGTAAAAACGAATGCATTTTTAAAAATAATTTTGAATGTAAAGAAAAAACAATTCATAAAATAAATGAACATTGTAATATGCAAATTCTTATTTTAATTTGATTAAGAATTTGCTAAATTATTTTCCTCTTACTCCTCCCTTCCCTCCTTTTCTCTCACTATATGTACACATGTGTATGTGTGTATGTGTGTATGTATTTACCCAACATCTGTGCATGACATGGATATGACACAAGGTTAATTTTTTAAGCGGAGTTTAATGGGTTTGAATTCAGAGTTTTCCTTCTAAACAAGTTGTTAGACCAAGGTTAAAGAGCCCAGTCTGCCCTTCTATTTACCCAGTCTGCCTTACTATTTTACCCTTGTTAGATTCATATTTTTCCTATTATTAATACATTATAAAAGGCATTAATCTAGCATTGATACATTAGGAAAGATATGAATCTTGCATTTCACATAAGGTTAATGCTGATTGCAGTTCACATAGGGTTAATACAATTATTAACCCTATGTGAACTGCAATCAGCCTTGTCCAAAATTTAAACTCAGGTCACCATGTCCATTTCCTAAGACAATAACCATTATATCATAAATTTTTTAAATATTGGATCTTTACTGTTTGAAGATTTGAGCTGAAATATAATTCTCATTCTGTGATAGGTTCGTTTAATGGTATATCCAACTGTGTGTGTTATTTAATGCCAAAGCTATCCTTGTAGAAGAACAGTAGTGTTACTATTTAACCCATAGCTGGGGTAATGAGTAGGTTCATACCTTTCCTAAGTGTATTAGTTTTAAAGTGAATGTGATAACGTGACTGGAGTTCAAACTTACTATTATGTTACAATCCAGTAAGTCATTTGATGAATTATTCTGACTAATATTTTCATCTTTTAATCCTCCCATTTTAGCTGGTGCACTCTCCAACCTTCTTTAGGTGTATATCTGTTAATCCCCAGAGCTCCAGAATTGGAACTCCATTAGTGCAGTTTAAATGTCATACCCGGAACACTCAAACCCTCAGCCATTTAAAGTAATGTGGCCACTGGGTTAGAGAGTAATTTGTTTTGTGGGTAAGACAAAGAATTAAATGAATGGTAATGAAGGGGTACTCCACACTCCCCAGAGCTCCAGAATAATTTGTTTTGTGGGCAAGAGTAGTTAGAAAAACTCAAATCAAGTAATTTGTTTGGTGTTTTGTTTTACGGCAAATCAACCCTCTTCAAGTCATTAAATGCCAAATTAAGTCATTTCGATAAACAAAGGACTCAGGTTGCCTACAGTACCTGCTGTTGCTTAAGTGGTCAACCAATTAAGTACTGAACAGGCTCATCACTGCTTAACTTTGGTGATCTAGCAGGAACTAGTACTTAAATAATTTGTATTGCAGTTGCTTTTTAACTTAGCCACTTATATATATTCATTTGCTTTTTAAAAACTCTCACGGTAAGTTTATCTCAGACAGACAGCATTCCTGAACATGTGAGAGAAAATACAATTTTTATAGGGTCCTAGACATTTTTCTAAACCATGAAGTAATTCTTCATGCTGCGTTTCCAAGATAATCTGTCCCTGTCCGAACCAATCTTTCAGTGAAAGAAAAAAAGGCATTAACATAAAATTAGCATGACCATTCAAAGAATGCCACTGCCTCCTTTTCGCACAATATCACATGATCCAGGTAAAAGGGAAAGAAAAATCCTGCCACTTTCATAATTTCAATGGCTGACTCAAAGTATTTACCCTGTACTTTATATATATATATATATATATATATATAAATTTTTTTCTTTTTTAAATTTGTTTTAAATTACCTCTCACCCCATCATGCCTGCTGTGACCAACTAAAAACTGGCCGAGCACTTTGAATATATTAGCAGCCATAAATTCTTTCTCATAGTCTCATACACCTGGGATAGCCATACAAACTATATTTTTTTTTTTAATTCAATAAATATACACATTCACTTTGTTTTTGTTTTTTAGTTTATTGAATATGTCATTTTTCTTTAAATCCTGTAACCTTAATATTACAGATTTTAGAAGTACATTAATACACTGAAATAGTCATATAGTAGGGTCAAAAGTTTTGCAATATTTTGCTACATACCAGTTTGTGGCATGAATATCATTAACGTGGAGGTGCTTGTTGTGTAATGGTTACCATCATAGGAAATGGTCATGGCGACACAAGTTCAAATCCTGGAAGGAGGCTGTTTCATTTCACATAGTGCTAATACCTTTGGGAAAGGTATGCATTCAGCTACTCTTCCTTCAACTATGTGTAAATTGCAGGACAGACTGGGCTCTTTAAACTTGGTTAGGCAACCAGTCTAAGAGGAAAACTGAATTCAAACCTGTTAAACTCCGCTTAAGAAATTGATCGTGTGCCATATCCTGCTCGTGTGGAGGTGTGTGTGTGTGTGTGTGTGTGTGTGTATATATATATATATATATATATATATATATATATAAATTTATCACAATATTCCACAAATAATAAAACATACTTAACCCATTTTTATGTTTCACCGTTTTCTTTTTTTCCCAAACAATAACATTGGTAAACACGCTTCATTCACTTATCAACAAGTTTAGGAATATTAATAACATTTTATTCTTTGCAATACAAATTGTATCCATCCACCAAAACTTTCACATTTTTAACGGTCTCTGCGTTCCAAAAATGATTTTAAAAATATTCTTTTTTCGAACATTTTTAAAATTCTGTTTTATCTCCAACGGATTTTTCTCTACTCAAAAAATAAAAATTCACTCTGATGAAGGTCGCAAAAAATATCTCTGTGTACGGAATATTTTTACATTTTTCCTATTATTATTATTATCATTATTTCAATTTCATCTGATTATTTTAATAATAATAATAGCGTAATCCGTATACATTTTGATAAACTGACCGAAACATGTGTAAGCGATATTGATTAAATTCATTTTATCCATCTACAGTTCTTTTCTTTACACATTTTTCCTCATATATATATATATATATATATATATATATATGACTTAACCAAAGTAGTTCAAGCTGTGATTGGTAGTATTGTGGTAGTTTGTGCACTGACACGTTGTACATGGCTTCACTGTGTGTGAATGAGCAATATTTTGCATAGATAACAAAAACTGATTTGTTTGTATGTTTTCATAGAAATTTGATTTATGATTTTAGGATTCAGTTTTGTTGTGCATTCTTAATAGGATAAAACGTATATAAACAAAAACTTATCAAATATTTTAATGATTTTCATTTGCTAAAAACTGTAGAAAAGAGATTTTTTTTTAAATACAGGAACAAAAAATTAAAAAAGAAAAATGAATTACCTTATTGGTCGTCAGGAACTGTTTGATAAAACTGAAATTAAAGAAAAAGATATACAATGAAATTAAAAATTTTTTAAAAATAAAATAAGCAAAAAAAGAAGAAAAAAAGCAAAAAAAAGCAAAAAAAAAAAAAAAAAAAAAGCAGCTCAACAAGTCATTTCTTGAGAAAAGCAAAATAATTTTAATATTTATGGTCTCCAATTATATCATATCATCAGCATTACAGTATCGGAAGATCATAGATTTCTCAGGCCTTGAAGTTACATTCTAGCGAAGTGCCTTCTGTAACTGAAGGCCAATGTTTGAAAAACAGTTTCGACCACAGATATCACATGTAAAGGCTGGTCCTGAAGATGATGATAGTTTGTCGGTACTCTGTTGCTGTCGCTTTGACCTCTTTGCTTCATGGTGTTGCATCAGAGTGACTTCAGACATGAATAGCCTGCAATGGCGAATCTACACCCCCCCCCCCCATCGAAGGCAGTCTAGAGCCAAATTTTCCCCAGGTGGCAAGATTGATATTCAAGGACTTGAAATCATACTTAAATTGCAACCAATCTGTCTCTTGCCAGATGAATAGAGAATGTCCTTTGGGATTCACCCATCATCCATCCAGTGGACATGGCCCAGCCAGCAGAGACAATGCTGTCTCAATAGAGAACACAAGCTGGGAGGCTGTGCTCTCTCTCTCTATGGCTGCTGTGTTAGTCTCCAATTATATACGGTGCAAATATATCTTCAATCATTTTAAATAAGTAAATACTTCATGGCTAGCTGCAATATTAATGTTTCAAGAGCCAATGTATAGTTTAAACATTATCTCAACAAATACATCTATTTGATTCAAATTGATTGATTGATCTTAACAGCATGTCAACCCATCTAGGGTTATTTTATGCTGAGAAGTTAGGGAATCATGTGCATTGTACTTTCATATTTACATTTTTTGCATACTGGTTTCTTAATAGTTTTTTTTTCATTGTTCCTTCTGCATATTCCGTTTTTTATTATAAAGAAATAAAGGGAAGAAAAAGGACAAGTTACACAGAAAAAATATAAGAGAGAAAGAAAGAGAGTAGGGGAAAGATAGAGAGAGGGAGTGAGAGTGTGAAAGCGATAACACTAATCTGTTTCAGTCGAACATATTGAAAAGATAAAAAGAAGGAAAGAAAAAGTGAGATTATTATACTTTTTACATAGTGAACTATTTGGCAATTAAGTAAACATATCAAATGTAATAATTAATTTATCACACTGTGGTATATCCACAGGTCCTGCTAGTTGTTTATAAATTCTCCTGTTGTTAAAAACAATTCTGTACTCAGATTATGGCAAAAAGACATTGCATATACAAAAGTGGGTAAAATCGAACTTAATGGGCCTAAATTCCACCATCGTATGTCACCCTGCCGAAAGAAAAAAAAAATACCAAAAATCAGGGAATTAACCAAATTTAATGAAATTTTCAGTGTTGTTATATTAATGAATAAAAGATATAATGCACCAGGTATTTTATTTTAAAACTTGAATTTGGAACCACATATCTTTGAGGCGTAACACAGATTCTCAAAGATACGTGGTCTAAAGTTAACTTTTATTCATTAATATATCAACACTGAAAATTTCATTAAATTCGCTTAATTCCCTGATTTTTGGGTTTTTTTTTTCTTTCGGCAGGGTGACATACGATGGTGGAATTTGGGTCCGTTAAGTTCAATTTAACCCAAAAGTGTATCAAATGAAAGTTTTGCATAACTAGGACTCAGTATTCTGCAAACTTCATAAAGAGTTTTGTAGAGGATAATAATGATTATAGTTCCTATTCAAATTAATACTCCATTGTCTGCTCTTAACAACAACATGTTATACTTGAATGCCTACACATACAGTGGGAAAACCAGTCTGGATAATAAAAAAAATAATAAAAAAAGTTAAATTACTTCATAGCAACACATTGATCAGTGGAGAATAGGTAGAAGATTATTTTAACAAATATTTCATATCACAATGAACCAAATGGAAAAATTCAATGATTAATCTATCACAAGCAAAGAAGTTATTTTTATGTAAACAATAAAACATAATCATGGTATATCAAATGTATATGTTAATGATGGGTTTAGCTCAAGTAGGGCATCACCCATACACACACACATATATATATACTAGACAAAAAGTGACCCATTGGATCACCCGTTAAGCTCTTGGTAGATGATTGGGATTAGGAAAAAAGAGTAGGATCTGCCAAAATATTGTCTGCTTTTCATTTTAAAAACGAATTAAAATTTATTAAATCAATTATTTAAGGTCAAATTTTTCTCTAAGTCGAAAAAGTAACATAATGAACATCAGTAAAAAAGCAAAATAATATTACACATTGAATTTATTTTTGATACATTTAAAACAATGTTTTCGGTCAATTTCGATCAAGATGCCTGCCAAGACACTACTTAAAATCTGTTTTTACAAAATAAATTGTAACTTTTGCGATTGAAAAAAAATTCACACTGGATTGTCCAATTAGACAGATAACCTAGTAGATAAAGGAGTTAGGTTAAGACAGTTCTAAATGACAGTTATCTCTAGACTGCAGGTTCAATCCTGGTCAGGGGCATAAGTAACATAGAATAATAATTAACATAGCTGAACACCTGTACCCCAGCTATGGTTAGTGGAATGAGAACAGGATACCCCCATGGGCTGAATAAAAGGTTAGGTTCAAAGTTCCATGATGGCTCCCAATTGCAAGAAGGTTCGTGTGTCCAACAAGAAATACCTGAAGAAGGCCGGAGGGCACATCGGCTGAAACGTTGTACAGATAACAATGAAGATGAGGACAATAGTGTGAATAATACAAATATTAGTAATCTTTGCAAAGTTCCATCCTGGCCTCCTGCCTCAAAAACTGCTAGCCGCAGACTGTTGATAAAACAACACCAGCTACGATTGAAGTCCATAGCCGAAGCGGTATCACTTGAAAAAAAAAAAAAAAAAAAAAAAAAAAAAACTGACCCCCTAGTTAAAATTAAGTTTTATTACAAAATTTGTGGTTCTGTTTTTCCTGGGTCACCCAAATTATTTATTTTCCATTAAACTAACCCTAAACCCAAACCCCAGCCCCAGCCCTAAACCCTAACTATTTTTTTTTTACACCGCTTCGGCTACAGACTTCAATCGTAGCTGGTGTTTTTTTTCAGCAGTCACTGGCTAGCAGTTTTTGAGGCAGGATTCCAGGACAGAACTCTGTAAATATTACCCAAATAATACTCCAAAAATTATTTTTTAGTTTTTATTTTCATTTTATTTTTCGATTTTCGGTACTTATTTACTACTCGAGCAGATTCTTTAAAAAGAAAACAAAAAAAAAAAACGGTACTCTTCGCAAGGACCATCCCGCCTCCTGCTAGCTGGTGGCTGCTGAAAAAAACACCAGCTACGATTGAAGACGAAACGGTGTCACTTGCAAAAAAACCAAAAAAAAACAACTAACTTAAGGTGTTTTTCCCGAAAACCCAACCCCAACCCTAAACTTTAAACCCTAACCCCACCCCTAGTTAAAATTAACAGTTTTATTACAACATTTCTGGGTTCTGTTTTTTCTGGGTTAGAAAAAACAGAGCCCAAATTATCTATTTTTCCATTAAACTAGCCCTAAACACCAACCCCAACCCCTAACACGAGTTTTT
>CM042139.1:61118745-61206245 GCA_023376005.1 Doryteuthis pealeii
AACCCATAGATGGGATCCTAACAGGTACTACCACTCGGACCAGGGGGGACCTGGGAGTAATGGTGATGATGGGGTACTCCACATTCCCCAGAACTCCACAATTGGAACACCATTAGATGCAATATAACGTCATACCCAGGACACTAAAACCCTCAGCCACCACCTTCTAGCACATATATGATAAAAAGGGTTAGGGCTTGGCATAAGAACTAAACAATCATATAGATGCTAGGGCTTGACGTGACCAGCTGATTGATCAGAGGGGGTCTCTCCGACCACCTGTCTAGCCTAAGGGGCAAATTGGTGTGTTGCATGTCATGGACTGCTCAGCCACCAGGGTTCTATCCTTAAGCATCATGAGTCACCATCCACGGCCAACAGGTGGCCCCATTGGATGGGGGAGGTCTTACCCCTCTGCAGTCGATGTATTCTAAAGCCCCAACCAACAGGGATGTCTTAAAAATGGACATGTCTACAGATCACATAAAACATGTAATACACTCTGGTTAGGAAAATACAGGGCGTTTCAGAAAAATTGATATTACTAGCCTTCCCGTTCACACTGTAAACCACTATTTTGTTTTATATATAAATACAATTGCATGTTATTAGCAAGTAGATATGGTCAACATTATTAATAATGAAAAATAATTTTATAAATAATTGAGTTTAGATAAAAATAAAACCATGTAGAATGTGATGTAAATAACCAAGGGAATCGTGACTTGAGTAGTAATATAGTTTCGGTTACAAACAAACGCACAATCTCCATTATAATAGGATTTTGTAATCTAATAATGACAAATTCTCATTTGAATGACTTTGAATGTTAACATGTTTACAGACGACTCAACATTTTATTTATTTTTTCTTTCTTATCGGTCATAGAAACCCATTCACTGGAAATGAAAGGGTGTTTAAACATCAGACATAGAATTTTGAGTTGTTTCTACACATGCTATTAAAATTTGAGATCCTTTGAATGAGAACTGGTAAAGTTATTAGATTACAAAATGATATCTACTAGCAGGACCTGTGGATATACCACAGTATGATAATTTAATTATCAAAACGTTTGATATGTTTACTATTGAAGAGCTATTGAAAAAATAGTTCAGTATGTAAAAAGTATAATAATCTTGATTTAACTTTTTCTAACTCTTTTTTTCTTTCTTTCCTTCTTTTATTATGTTCAATTGAAACAGATAGCATTATTGCTTCTGCGTACTCACCCCCTCTCTTTATCTTTTCCCTACTCTTTCTTTCTTATTATATATTTTTGGTGTAGCATGTCCTTTTCCTTCCCTTTCTTTCTTTATACTAAAAATGGAATAGTCCATTATTTAACTGATGAAGAATTCGGCAGATAAGCCACACCAGATAATCAGGATTTCCATTTTTGCATTTCATCTTGGATGATTTGGACAGTCTTATTTTTAACAAGAGGGTGTTGCAAGATAATAACAATCATAGTTTTAAGGAACATGAGTATTAATATATAGATGGTTTTGAAACACCTAAAAGTAAAAGTAAAGTCGGTGGGGTGGCCTAATGTCGGTATCAGCCAGACAGCAAGGGAGTCTATAAACCAAGGAGATTATATTAGCATCTGAGGTGAAGTGCCACACCTACCATCAGTTCCTCACTTTTCCACAGATCCCTGTGCTACTCATACGCTGAGTTGGTGAGGGCCGGTATCGATCCTGGAACCTAGTGATTCCTGGGCTGATGCTAACATATTGTATATCAACAAAAGCAACTATAAATCAGTTTTCTCTTTTATATTGTCTGTTAAGAGATCATATAAAAACCCTTCCATTTGTTAATATAGCAAATATCCTAATTTCCCAGTACCTAATAAAAAAATGACCAATTGAAATAAATTTCTCTTAAATTTAATTTTTCCGAAGAATCATCTCTTTATTGCTTTATATTGAGGCAAATTTTTATAAATGCTATTAAAATTTCCCCTTCACATAACTAGAGAAGCAAATAGTTTAAATTCAACAACACTTCAGAGTGTTTCAACTCCCATTTTAAAGCAATAAAAAGACAAGACCATAAAAAAGCTAAAAGTGTGAATGGGTTTGTTGGAAATGAAATGATAGTTGTAGTCTATCATTTTCTCCAACGTGATATAAACATATATATATATATATATATATATATATATAAAGTAATCTGCAGACGCGCGTTTCGGGGTTTCACCCCTCATCAAGTACAGCTAGACTTATTTTTCAGCAGCTACCTCTGGTCGGGATCGAGACCCGAACGAACTTTCGCTCGTCAAGTCTCTTACTGATGGGTCCACAAGCAGCTGCCTAGAATAGAAGGCAGAATAATCGCTATATTTCCTAAACCGGAAATAAACTCACCAGAGGTCTCTAACTTATGTAAACAAGTGAGACTAGCATTTCGCCGAAGCGGTGAATTTTCGCAATTAGTCCCTTCTACACAGAGTGCTCAACCTGAAAATTGGGAAGCGTGTATATATATATATATATATATGAACAAATCCAGACAAAGAGTTATAACAAATAGATTTTATTGTCTAAGCAATGTCTAACAGAATAAATACAAAAACAGGAAAGATAAATGTTCTAAAGAAAATAGTCTTTGTAGATAGTCTGAAACTATTAAATGAAGAATAAAAGTTGTCACATACTGCGAAGAAAGCCTCATACAACAGGTGCGCCAAGCCTCTATGAAAACATAGAGGCTAACAGGCCTGTGTCCAAGTACACATATTGCCTGTCGCTGTGCAAAGGGACAAAGACAACTTGTGTCTGGTACTGATGGCTGGAGAATCTAGTAGGAAGAGAGTTTGATTTTGGTGGCTATCCTTTATATATTCTGCTTGCAACGCCACCTAACGACAAGCCATAGCAAGTAAGGGAAGATAATCCCAACAAGTTTAAACTAAGGTGATCCTTTTTTTAATTTCAATGGATTAAATATTTGAAACAATAAGAAACAAATATTTCATAATGATTGGGCGGACTACCCAAAGTTTGGGGGTTAGAGTAAACCAGCATATTCCATCTGTTATCTGCAACAATAACTTGGACCACTCTGCTCCACCAAGCAATCCAAATTCACCCTCCACCATTGGGTAACACCTATTGGATATTCCTGATTGTGCTGCTGCATATAACCCCTCAATGTTCACTATCTTGGTGTCCTCAACCAACGAATTACACCTAGCTGTTTCTCGAGGCCCTCCTCATCAACAAATTCCTTCCTGCTATTTGTGTACAGAAGAAATGTTATTCCTTACTCCTTTTTAGTCATACCATTCTTAATCCCACCAACATAAAGAAATAATATATATATATATATGTTTATTACCCAAACAAATACACCAAAGAAATATCATCTTTTATATCATACAAATGAAAATTATATTGTAAATTAATAAAATATTATCTCTAGATTTTCTTCTTTGTTTCCCAACATATATATTTTTGATTGTACAGTATTGCTCATAATGACAATGAAAACTATTTGCTACTTGGAGAAAGATATAGGCACATGGTGTAATGGTTACCATCGTAGGAGAATGGACATGATGAGACTGGTGATGATGATGATGATGATAATAAAAGGTTAAATTAAATCCATCTTTTTACCTCTGAAATGTCAACTGAACTTTTGAGTGTTTGATAATCTTGTGAGTTTGATTCTCACTAAGTGCCCCACACTTATGACAGTCTATGCTCAGTTTAATAAATATACATTATATACTATTACATACCTATTTAAAGATTCTCTTGGCACCTACTCAATTTTACATTACATTTTTTTTTACCAAATACTGTAAGCCAGGCATGTCAAATTGAGTAGCCCCCTAGGGCTGCATGGATTATACATGCATGTTATGAGGGCCGAATGGATTACATATGTCTGTCATGAGGGCCGCACATGACAACTAAGTCTTTAAATCCTTCTTCTACATTAACAGAACAAAGTGATCATTTCTATCATTAATTTCTTTATTACCAACTAAAAGCCAATGAATACATATATACAAAACATTTTTGTTAAAAAGAAATAAAAAAAGAATATTACTGACTGAGTTTAAGTTATAAAACGTACAAGTGGTATTGTCACTTTCAATTATAGCCATGTGTTGATTAAAAGCAAAAGAAGGCAAGAGGAAAGACTCACACCCTTTCATTGACCGAGTTAGACTCGTCCTTCCGCAACTAAAAAGGAAGGGGGTGAGAGACAATGTGACTGTTTCTGACACATTACCCAAATGAAAATAAATGACTGATTTTGCCCAAGAATCTTTGGAAAAAACTTTTAAAACCTGGAATACTGTAAAAGTGCCGTATGAGAGCGCATTATGTGTGCAGGTGGCACCAGTGCTTGCAGAGGGCCACATGCAGCCCACGGGCTGCATGTTTGACATGCTTGCTCTAAGTCAATTTGTATGTAACATTAAGTAAAATAATAATTGAGACATGGTTTATTTGATTCCTCCCCTGGTTTCAAAATGTGCAATGCCAAAATATTGTATACAACTCTTTCATCACCGTCTCTTCTTTTTGTGTGTGTAAATAACTCTAGGCCAGCTTAGCTTAGTCAGTAGAGCATCCTAAGTAATCACAAGGTTCTGAGTTTGATACGGGTCCCTCCAACTCCGTGTATGAGTAGCACAGATTTGGTAATCTGATCTGTGCTGTAAAGTAGGGAGCTGTTGGTTGGTTGGATTTTATGGCATGTTAACCCATTGGGTCATTTTATGCCAAAGATGTTTTGTTTTATGCATTCTTGATAGGTACTCAATTTTTTTATTAAACAGATTTTAAAAAAAAATTTTTTTTCTATTTAACCCATAGATGGGACCCTAACAGGTACCACCATTCCAGGTCAGAGTGTACCTGGGAGCAATCATGATGAAGGGGAGGTGTGGCACTCTACCTCAGCAAAAAAAATCTCCAATGTCTAGCACTAGTGAAAAGGGGATAGGCTGTCTTGCTGATACTGACAATAGGCCACTCCGCCAATTTTACTTTACATAACTTTGTCTCAAAAAGCTGTAACCGTCATCAAATAATTTATGGGTTGCCAAAAGACATCAACTTGACTCGCCCACCACCTCTAAATTTTATCTTCAGGAATTCTGACTTGTTTAATATTTCAAGCAACTCAATGTCTCATAGAAACCGTTTACAGTGTGTCGGTCATTTTCCTCCTTTCCAGTTCCACATTTATTGCAACTTGATCACAAAGTCTCTCAAACTCAATTGGGACATGACTAACTGCAGCTAGACTGCACAGGTGAGGCTAACACTATGTGGTACAGGAAGATAGCTCCAATTATTCACTAACAAGAAAAAAAAAAAATAAAAAAAAATAGTGTCAGCCCTGCTCTGCACATTAATGTCCATAATTAAACACGTTTGGCATGAATCCTTCTGAGCTTATTCAGAAGGGAGAGACATGCATGAATTGACACAAAAAGCCATTTACAATTGTCATCACTTGCAATGGAAAATCTTTTTTTTGTCCTAAAGTAGTTATTGGTTTGTTTGTTTGTTTTATGGCATATCAACCTTGGTGGATTATTTAATGTCATCAAAGTTTTGAAAGATTCGTAGCGATAGAACTCAGTTTTTTTTTGTTTTTTTTCAATTTAACCCATAGATGGGACACTAATATGTACTAACACTCCCAGGTCGACTTTGACTTGGAGTGGTAGTACCTGTTAGGGTCCCATCTATGGGTTAAATAGAAAATTTGTTTATAAAAAGGAATTTAGTTTAAAAAACTTTCTTCCAAACTATCACTGCGAATCTTTCAAAACTTTGACGGTATTAAATAACTCACCATGGTTGATATGCTGTAAAACAAAACAAACAAAATGTACATTTTCTCCCTTCCTATTTCTCTCTCTCTACTTCCTTTTCTTCTTTTCTCACTTCCTACCACAGTGGAGGCCGTAGTGTAATCTTTACCCTCATAAGAAATACATATAGTGTTGGTTATTTTTGCACAGCAATGAAATGAGTTTTGTTAATCAATTTTTTAAATTTATATCTATTTGGTAGATTTAAGACATATTAGCAGGACCTGTGGATATACCACAGTATGATTAAATTATTACATTTGATATGTTTACTTAAGAGCTATTGCAATTAGTTCAATATGTAAAAAGTATAATTATCTTCATTTAATTCTCTCTCTCACTTTCTTTCTTTCCTGTTTTTCATTATGTTCAATTGAAACAAATTAGCATTATCGCTTCCATGCGCTCACCACCTCTATCTTTCCCCATCTCTTTCTTTCATTCATTCATTGTTATATTTTTTTCTGTGTAGCATGTCATTTATCTTCCTTTTTATTTATTATAAAAATGGAATGGTCCATTATTTAGCTGAGGTGACGACACTTATAAGAAATAAGAATCCGACAGATAAGCAACACCAGATCATCAGGATTTACATTTTATCTTGGATGATCTCATTTTTAACCAGAGTGTGTTAGAAGATGATAATGGTTGTACAATTAAGGAACACACGTATAGATGCTTTTCTTCAAGTGTCAGCAATCTTTTCCTGTTGGTTTTCTGACTAATGGCAATCAGGCTGATTTCAAGTTGAAATATAAACACTATAAAGCATGTTGTTGGTGGAGTGGCCTATTGTCTATTTCAACTGGACGGCGAGGGAGTCTATCCCCTTTTAACTAGCGCTAGACCAGGGAGTTTTTTTTTTCTGGAAAAAAGTAATGCCATTAAATAACCATATTCTGTACACACACACACACATATATATATATAATATATATATATATATATATATATATATATATATATATATACACACACACACACACAAGGGTGAGTAAAAAAGTAATTCCATTTTGTCTAGGACAGGTATAATTACCAATACAGGAACATGTATCATACATCAAAATGAAACTGGTTCTCTGTGGATCACATCCCTACTTCTCCACATAATCAACGTTTCTCTCAATAGATATGTTCCACTGCCACGTAAATTTCTGTTGACTGTTCTTTGAGCCAGTTCACTACAGATTTCACTTCCTCGTCATTGGAATAATGTCTGCCGCTCAAACCCCCTTTCATGGGGCCGAAGAGAGGCAAACATTATTCCAGTGACGAGGAAATGAAATCTGTAGTGAAGAAGTGGCTCAAAGAACATTTAACAGGGTTATGAGGCAGGGATACATGCTCTCATTCAAAGGTGGAACATTGCTATTGAAAGAAACGGTGACTATGTGAAGAAGTAGGGATGTGATTTACAGAGGACCAACTTCATTTTGATGTATGGTACATGTTGCTGTGTTGGTAATTATACCTGTCCTAAACAAAATGGCATTACTTTTTGACTCACCCTCGTGTGTGTGTGTGTATATATATATATATATATACATATATATACACTAGACAAAAAGTGACCCATTGGGTCACCTGTTAAGCTCTTGGTAGATGATTGGGATTAGGAAAAAGAGTAGGATCTGCCAAAATATCGTCTGCTTTTCATTTTAAAAATGAATTAAAATTTATTAAACCAATTATTTAAGGTCAAATTTTTCTCTAAGTCGAAAAAGTAACATAATGAACATCAGTAAAAAAGCAAAATAATATTACACATTGAATTTATTTTAGATACATTTAAAATGTTTTTGGTCAATTTCGATCAAGTTGCCTGCCAAGACACTACTTAAAATCTGTTTTTACAAAATAAATTGTAACTTTTGCGATTGAAAAAAAATTCTCACTGGATTGTTCAATTAGACACATAACCCAGTAGATAAAGGAGTTAGGTTAAGACAGTTCTAAATGACAGTTATCTCTAGACTGCAGGTTCAATCCTGGTCAGGGGCAGCAGTAACATAGAATAATAATTAACACAGGTTAACACCTGTACCCCAGCTATGGTTAGTGGAATGAGAACAGGATACCCCCATGGACTGAATAAAGGGTTAGGTTCAAAGTTTCGTATTGGCTCCCTATTACAAGAAGGTTCCTGTGTCCGACAAGAAATACCTGAAGAAGGCCGGAGGGCACATCGACCGAAACGTTGTATAGATAACAATGAAGATGAGGACAATAGTGTGAATAATACAAATAATAGTAATCTTTGCAGAGTTCCATCCTGGCCTCCTGCCTCAAAAACTGCTAGCCGCAGACGACTGAAAGAACAACACCAGTTACGATTGAAGTCCGTAGCCGAAGCGGTATCACTTGAAAAAAAAAAACCCCAAAAAACCAACAACATAGGGCGTTTTTCCCGAAAACCCAACCCCCCTAGTTAAAATTAAGTTTTATTACAAAATTTGTGGTTCTGTTTTTCCTGGGTCACCCAAATTATTTATTTTCCATTAAACTAACCCTAAGCCCAAACCCCAACCCCAACCCCAGCCCTAAACCCTAACTATTTTTTTTACACCGCTTCAGCTACGGACTTCAATCGTAGCTGGTGTTTTTTTTTTCAGCAATCAGTGGCTAGCAGTTTTTGAGGGAGGATTCCAGAACAGAACTCCGTAAATATTACCCAAATAATACTCCAAAAATTAGTTTTTAGTTTTTATTTTCATCCTATTTTTCGATTTTCGGTACTTATTTACTACTTGAGCAGATTCTTTAAAAAAAAAAATGGTACTCTTCGCGGGGAACCGTCCCGCTTCCTGCCTCAAAAAACGCTAGCTGGTGGCTGCTGAAAAAAAATAATACCAGCTACGATTGAAGTACGTAGAAGAAGTGGTGTCACTTGCAAAAAAAACAAAAAACAACCAACTTAGGGCGTTTTTCCTGAAAACCCAACTCCAACCCTAAACTTTAAACCCTAACCCCACCCCTAGTTAAAATTAACAGTTTTATTACAAAATTTCTGGGTTCTGTTTTTTCTGGGTTAGAAAAAACAGATCCCAAATTATTTATTTTCCCATTAAACTAACCCTAAACACCAACTCCAATCCCAAAGCCTAACCAGAGTTTTTTTTATTCAAGTAACACCGCTTCGGCTACGAACTTCAATCATAGCAGGTGTTTTCTTTTTCTTTTTCAGCAGCCACCAGCAAGCATTTTTTGAGACAGGGGGCCAGGACGGTTCTCCGCGAAGAGTACCAAAAAAAAAGACATTTTTCTTCTATTCATACTTCTGTCTTTAGTCTTTTTATTTATGCAGAAAATAGTATCAATCACATATATACACACCAATATTTTGCAGGTCAAAGTTAAGTGACTTGAAAAAAATCAGAAAGTTTTAAAATAAAATAAAAATTAATTCATTGCTAAATCAACACTGAAATTTTAATTAAAATCGAATATTTCCCTGTGTTTTGGTACATTTTTTTCAAACATGGGGGTCAGAATTGTATTAAAAAAACGAATTGACCTAGTTTTAAATTGAAATAGACATTAGAATGTTATTACCATTTCACCTTCAGTCTCATATAGAGAGGGAAAGAGAGTTATATATAATGTAAGACAAGCGAAGGAGCCACGCTACCGAGAGGGTGCTGGTATGTGTGTGTGTGTGTGTGGGGGGGGGCTGCTATTACATGTGATCAATTTCACACCCCTTCACTGGCATATAGAGAGTAAAAAAGAGTTATGTATAATGTAAAGACAGAGACGGGTCAAGATTTGACTTAATTGCAAATTACGACTAATTAGAACCAATTAAATTGGATTTTTTTTCAAACATTTAGTAATCCTAAAACTAAGGAATAATTTAGGACAAATTTCCTGTGATCAAGGTCACCGGCAAAAAAGCCTTTAGGGATTGAAAGCTCAAAATCTCAGCTTTAGTATAATAAAAAGTAAAGTCATCGGGGTGGCCTAATGTCGGTATCAGCCAGTCAGCGTTACTTTACCGCACAGATCCCTGTGCTATGCTGAGTTGGCGAGGACCGGTATCGAACTAGGAACCTTGTGGTTTCTAGCCGAACGTTCGACCAACTGAGAGGAACAGAATATGGTTATTTAAGAAGATATCAGGTCTGAAAAACATGTTGCCAATGTAAAATAATGATAAAACAAAAAAAAAAAAAATAATCCATTTTGCAGACCTTCTTTTTTATAAAATATTTAATTTTCTCCCGTTGGACACATAACAACACTTTTATATAAATAAAACAAACTCATTTAACAAGTTTCCAAAATCCTATCCAGCAACTGTTAATTTATAGTGTTACTATTTTGTCGCGACTCAAATGTTTGTTTTTTTTTTGTATGTTTGTGTGTGTGGGGGGGGGCATTATTTTTAAACATGTGATCTATACTAGGAAATAAAGGAATCATATCATAGGGTTTATTGCTAGGTAAAATATAGACTGGCTTTTTTAAAATGCTGGTCAGGCAAGTACAATAACTTATTGACCCAGTAATATTTCAAGTCTCCTTATCGTTAAGCAGTAAGCAATCATCCTTTGTTATTTTCTAACTTGTAATAGATCAACATCAATAAAGCAACAAATGCTTACTGGTGTAAGAGAATATTCTTTTTAAAGTAGACACAATAAAAAAAGATAAAAAACAAACGCAAGTTTAGGCAGTGACAAATGTACATTATTATCCATAAACTAGCAAGACCTGTATATGCACATGAAGCAATTATGTTTAAAAGCAGGACCTGTGGATATATGATAATTTAATTATTACATTTGAAATGTTTACTTAAGAGCTATTGCTAAATACTTCAATATCTAAAAAGTATAATAATTTCGATTTAACTCTCTTTCACTCTTTTCTTTCTTTCTTTTCATATTTTCATTATGTTCAATTGAAACAGATTAGAGGTATTGCTTCCTCACCCTCACTGCCTCTATCTTTCCACTGCCTCTCTCCCTTTCTTATAGTTTTTTTGTAGCATTACTTTTTCTTCCCTTTCCTTCTTTATCATAGACAACAGAATGGTCCATTATTTAGCTGAGGTGATGACACTTATAAGAAATAAGTATTTGGCGGATAAGCAACACCAGATAATCAAGATGTACAGTTTTGCATTTTATCTTGGAGGATTTGAATGGTCTCATTTTTAACCAGAGGATGTTGCGAGATGCTAACAGCCTCGTCCAGGATTTGAACTCGGGTTCTTGATGTAATTTCCAACAAGCCAATAATGCAACCTTATATCATAAGTTTTTACAGATCCCAGGGGGGATATTGGACCCAAACATGACCCATCTTCAGTGTCTTTTCAGAGGCAATGATGTTTTTCACTCAAGATTTCCCTGTACTTGGCCCCATCCATCTTTTCCTCTACCCGATGTAGTCGCTCTGTCTCCTTAGCAAAGAAACAGACCCAAAGCATAATGTTTCCACCACCATGCTTAATGGTTGGAATGGTGTTCTTGGGATCCAAGTCAATATTTTTTTCTCCTCCAAACATGATTTCGTAGTGGACTGAAATCATGTAGTGCCCACAAGATCCCCCTACTCAAGTAGGGTTGAGGTTGGGAGAAAGTGCTGTGGTCAGATGAGATTAAATTGAACTTTTTGTTATCAACTCAACT
The DNA here is from genome assembly GCA_023376005.1 of Doryteuthis pealeii. NCBI lineage: Eukaryota > Metazoa > Mollusca > Cephalopoda > Myopsida > Loliginidae > Doryteuthis > Doryteuthis pealeii. Next base: position 61,130,239 of record CM042139.1, read on the forward strand.
CACCGAGTTAGGAGGGAAAAAAAGAAGTCTGAACGACAACCTACAAACCTTAAAGATTTGGAGAGGATGCAAAGACGAGTGGGCCAAAATCCCCTTGGGATCTGTAAAAATTTGGTAACCAACTACAGGAAATGCCTGGCTGCTGTGCTTGCCAACAAGCATTTCTTCACCAAGTACCGAGTTATATTTTGATATGGGGTGAAATACTTATTTTTTCAATAAAATACAAATAAATGTTTGAAAATTGATATAATGTGATTTTCTGAAATTGTTTTTTTATATTCTATCTCTCACTTTCAAGACGGACCTACCCTGAAAATTATACACCATTCCTATTTTTGTAAGATAGCAAACTCAGAAAAGCAGGGGGTGAAATTATGGGCCGGGTTAGCTCAGTCGGTAGAGCGTTCGGCTAGAAACCACAAGGTTCCCAGTTCGATACCGGTCCTCGCCAACTCAGCGTATGAGTAGCACAGGGATCTGTGCGGTAAAGTAAGGCGCTGATGGTAGGTGTGGCGCTCCACCTCAGATGCTAAAAAATAATCTCCTTGGTCTAGCGCTATTGAAAAGGGGATAGACTCCCTCGCTGACTGGCTGATACCGACTTTAGGCCGCCCCGTCGACTTTACTTTTTTTACTTTATATATATTATATAATATATATATATATATACACACACACACACACACACACTAACCTCTGTGCTCAAGTAGGATGTGACTCATGGTCAATTTCTTCAGTGGATTTTAACAGGTTTAAGTTTTCCTTCTCCTAGACTGGTTACCAAACCAAGATTAAAGAATCCAGTCTGCCCTACTATTTACCCATCACTGAAGGTGGAAAAGTTGGATTGGTACCTTTCACAAGGATATTAGCACCATGTGAAATGCAAACAGCCTCATCGAAGAATTGAACTCAAGTCATTATCTCATTTCCAACGATGATTACACCATGTGCCTCCATAAAACTAACCCCTCCACATGAGCAGGATGTGACACAAGGTCAATTTTTAAGCAGAGTTTAACAATGGAGTATATCTACAAATAGGTTGGTTGTTTTACGGCATATCAACCCTTTTTGGGTCATTTAATGCCAAATCAAGTCATTTTGATATCAGGTTGAATACAGTACCTGCTATTGCTTAAGTGATCACCCATCTAAGTATTGAACAGGTTCATCATTGCTTAACTTTGGTGATGTAGCGGGAACCGGTGCTTTCAAAGTTACTTGACCATAAGCCCACAAATACGAACATCCACATAAAAATAAATATTTATATGAACATAATGAATTGCTAAACAAAAAAGTGCATTGATTTCTAAATGTAGACATGTGAACAAGTTTCTTTTGTGCCACTTACCACCTGATTGACCTCAAAATGCATTTTGCCAATATTCCAACATATTTTGGACCCTTCAGATCAGGAAAATCAATAAATCTTTTTTGTTGTTGTTGTATGAGTGTCATGCGCACAAACATCATGCTACGTGACAAAATCCTCATATCATAAAATACGGTTGACTAGCCACATTCTCACCTCTTTCCATTTGATAATTCTGTATACCACATGATACTAAGTAATGAATTTAATGGGAACATAATTTTCATATCTTAGTTTTTAGATCCGCCCTGTCATAGTAGCATTGAGTACATTTTTCATGCAACTTTTCTTGCATTATATATATATATATCCGTGCTGCATGCGCAACATGATGATGATGATATATATCTTGGTTGCTATTATTGTTACTAAAACTAGCAAGACTATATGCCCTTTGGGCATAAGTATTTAAGTTTTAATGTAATAAAATATATTAGATTAGAAAGACTAACAGAATTAAACAAGAACACATATGAAAAGTTTACACTTATTATAATTAGATTTTAAGTGTTTTTTATATAAAATCCTTCATAGGATTGATTTTAAATATGTTGGAGATGATATTAAGGATCAATAACACCAATTAATCATTTATTAAACCTGGTTTTGTTTAAACCAGTATGCAAATTAACTACACTATATATTATGTAAAAGGATACAGCGGACGAAACGTTATGTTTATACATATCAACAATAAAGATGAGGACAACAGTCTGAAACATCAACATCATTTATAAATAAGGTTCGCAAAATGGTTTGAACTTTTTTTAGAAAGTTTTTTAAAAAGTATTTAATAAATCACGAAACGTTGTGTTTATACATATCAACAATAAAGATGAGGACAACAGTCTGAAACATCAACATTATTTATAAATAAGGTTCGCAAAATGGTTTGAACTTTTTTTAGAAAGTTTTTTAAAAAGTATTTAATAAATCACGAAATGTTGTGTTTATACATATCAACAATAAAGATGAGGACAACAGTCTGAAACATCAACATTATTTATAAATAAGGTTCGCAAAATGGTTTGAACTTTTTTTAGAAAGTTTTTTAAAAAGTATTTAATAAATCACGAAACGTTGTGTTTATACATATCAACAATAAAGATGAGGACAACAGTCTGAAACATCAACATTATTTATAAATAAGGTTCGCAAAATGGTTTGAACTTTTTTTAGAAAGTTTTTTAAAAAGTATTTAATAAATCACGAAACGTTGTGTTTATACATATCAACAATAAAGATGAAGACAACAGTCTGAAACATCAACATTATTTATAAATAAGGTTTGCAAAATGGTTTGAACTTTTTTTAGAAAGTTTTTTAAAAAGTATTTAATAAATCACAAAATAAGGGATGGAAATACTGGTAAAGAGGCATATCCATTTGTTGAGTGAAAACCATCTTTTGGTTAAATTATCTTGGATTGCTTTTTTATATACGATGATCCTTGGTGCTTCCTTTTTACCCCAGTCCTTTTCCTCCTATACCATGGCAATTTATTATCTGCTACAGGGTGCTGTCTCAGGTAGTATTGAGTCACTTCACAAGAGTCAAGTCTCCTCGGAAGCCCCAGCATTTGCACCCTAGTGCCAGGTTGTGTTGGGGATTTATGTGAATAGTCAGTACCCCAATCTTACTAATATCGGTGTGGATGGCCGTTAGCTCCCCTGGAGCTCATCTGCCCTTTGACAGTTCTTGTTTTTAGTGATGCTGAGTGTCCACGCACCCACCTCACCAGACAAGCTGACTATGGAACAGGTAGTACTAGTTTACATGGTACTAGTAGCAGGTAAGAAAGAAGACCTGTCTTGTCGATATATATATATATATATATATATATATATATATACTATAGTGTGAGATGGTCACTGTTTCAGCTTTTGCTGGAATGGTGTACCAAAAGGCAGTATTATTGGTAGAGTGCTCAATATAAAATAGAGCTGTTATATAATATAATAAGATAAATATATAAAGGTTTTACATATCTATTTATTAGGTGACAAAGGAACAATCACAACCATATTGGTTTCATACGATGCAATCATCAGGTGAAGATGTTTCAAATGACATTTGAAACATCTTGACCTGATGATTGCATCGTATGAAACCAATATGGTTGTGATTGTTCCTTTGTCACCTAATAAATAGATATGTAAAACCTTTATATATTTATCTTATTATATTATATTATATTATATATATATATATATATATATATATATACACACACACACAGACTTTCAATTATGTATATAGATACAAACTTGCAGATTTGATATATAAATTAGTAAAAAAAAATCGTCGGGGTGGCCTAAAGTCGATATCAGCCAGACAGTGAGGGAGTCTATCACCTTTTCACTAGCACTAGACCAAATAGATTGTTTTTGCATCTGAAGTGGAGCGCCACACCTACTATGAGCTCCTCACTTTACTGCACAGATCCCTGTACTACTCATACACTGAGTTGGTGAGGGCTGGCAGTGAAGCTGATAGCTTTTTGATTTATTGCGTCCTGGGACACACATATTTGCTTTGAATGAGTCCCCTAGAACATTTATGGGTCCTAATTAAAGCCGTCTAACTCCTACCTTGTAACCTATCCTGTGTAATTCATTTCTAAGAAACTATTGAAATGTATTTACACTTAGCTTGAAATGGTGAGGGAAGAAAAAAGAAAAACACTGGGACACATGGATATGATTTTACTGTGTCCTTTTAGATTTTTGTGTATCAGGGACGCAGGACGTGTACTCATCAGAATCTCTGGCCAGTATCGAACCAGGAACCTTGTGGTTCGTGAAATAAGTAAAATGTCAAATAAGTAAATAAAAGTACTTCTCTTAGAAAAATAAGTGCAAAAAAAATAAATAAAAAAATAAAAAATAAATAAAATAAAATCATGGTTGAAAGGCAAAAAAAGTTTTAAAAATAAATTTAAAAATTAATAACCCCCCCCCCCAAAAAAAAAACAGTAAAGACAACAAACACTTCTCATATGTTTTATGAACAGGAAGAGTTAAGGCCAGTCAAAATATCCGGCTGTAATGTTCTGAAAATAACCATAAAAGTAGAGAGGAGAGAAATTGTCTATGAAGAAATACATTGTCAAAGTGAACATAAACAAAGCCAACCAACAAATGTTACTTCCTTCACAAATAAAAAGTTTGAAAAGCAAAAAGGAAATGGTAATATTTATTAGTCATACTTTTGATTTGGCCCACAGAACAAGCATCAATGAAATTGACTATGTGCACTAATAACAATCAGTAAAAGCTTTCTTTTCATGCTAATAGTTTTTCATTGCTTACTGCACTACAACAACATTTTTAGTACAACTGATATGTATGAACATTTGACATATACCTACCTACCAGGAATCAATAATGAATTGGTAGCCAGTTACTGGATTTGGTTCGGTTGGATTTAACGGCATGTCAACCCATTGGTTCATTTTATATTGAAGACGTTTTGTTTTATTCATTCTTGATGGGTACTCAATTTTTAAAAATACATTTTTTAGAACTTGTTTTGTTCTATTTAACCAATAGATCGGAACCTAACAGGTACTACCACTCTGGATCAGAGTGAATCTAGGAGAGATGGTGATGAAGGGGTACTCCATTTTCCCTAGATCTCCAGAACTGGAACCTCACCATCAGATAGAGTTTAACTTTAGACCCAAGACATTAAAGATCCCCAGCCACAGTCTTCTAACACATATATGATAAAAAGTGTTGGGGCTTGCCATTAGGGCAATAGGGTTGGGACAATCATGTAGGTGCTAGGGCTTGACCTACCTACCAAGAATCAATAATTAATTGGTAGCCAGTTACTGGAAAGAGACTTAGGAAGTTAATGCAAAATAGATATAATACTATAGCACACTTTATAGAAAACTATGATGGAATGGTTATCATCATAGGAAAGGGACACAAGTTCAATCCTGGATGAGGTTGGTTCCATTCCACATAGCGCTAATACCTATTCTCCACCCAGATGGGTAAATAGTAAGGCAGACTGGGATCTTTAACATTGATATATCATTGTATGGATATATATATGCAAAAACAATTCCTGACGTCTTCACAAGAAGAAGAAGAATACCTGTGCCAACATTGAAAATTTTGGTTAAATTTGAAAAGAAAATTTGTATACATCAAAATCTAATGAAAACACATCTAAATAGTTGGTAAGTTCGAAACCTTTTGGAAATTCTAAAAAAAATTTTTTTTTAAAAAAGCATGCTTAGAGGTGCACATCCAGTGCTGGACTTTATTTCTATGTAATTGTGCTAATTAAAAAATTTATATTCAGGCATCTACTAGTGGTCTTGAAATCTATCCTTGTGGATAAGGGGTGGAGGACTATATATATATAAATCTGTGAGCAGTCAATTAAAATTCCTCTGGTGCTGTCATTTAAGCTATATATATATATATATATAAAGGATTGGTTGGTATGTTTCTAACCAAGACAAATACAAAAATTATACTAACACTTGATCATTTCATGAAAGACAAAGAAAAAGTTATTCTATTTAAAAAGAAATGATTGATGTTCCAAAGTAAATATTTGTCATGACTCCTATAAGAAAACCCAAGAGTTTATGAAAAGAAAACAAAATTAATCAAAATAAAGTAAATCATATATTAAAAATAAATTTTCTTTGGTCACCACAGCTCAATAAATTAATCATTGCTGACCGCTGTAAATAATTCTAGTATCAAATGTAAATTGACAATTAAATTTTTGTTTTTTTTGTTCACATGACATTTCAACCTGTCCATATTTCAGCCTTCTTCAGGTGTCACATATGTAAGGAAAGAGACTTTTGGTCGAGTCTCTTTTAAATATTGAAACGCAAAAAACAGTATCTAAGAGAATTATTTCTTTTTCTTTGGAATTGTTCTTTTCAGAGAACTTTATTTCACATCCCTTGTTTCTGCTTAATTCCCATGAATCCAATTCCAACTCAGTACATGACTAACATAGCTTGGATCTGTGCAGTAAAGAAAAGTTTTGTTTGTTTTTTGGTACAGGGCTTTGTTTTCAATGGCAAACCTAGACAGAGACATAATAAACATAGTTTATATCAAAGTGACAAACACCAAGAACTAAACAACTTGCTTGCTGTATGAAGTTTGATTTCTCTGAAGTTGGTCCTAGTGACTTGAATAGAACTGGGCAGAGTACACTGCATACTCTTCTCTCTGAAGTTGATCCTAGTGACTTGAATAGAACTGGGCAGAGTACACTGCATACTCTTCTCTCTGAAGTTGGTCCTAGTGACTTGGATTGAACTGGATAGAGTACACTGCATACTCTTCTCTCTGAAGTTGGTCCTAGTGACTTGAATAGAACTGGGCAGAGTACACTGCATACTCTTCTCTCTGAAGTTGGTCCTAGTGACTTGGATTGAACTGGGTAGAGTACACTGCATACTCTTCTCTCTGAAGTTGGTCCTAGTGACTTGAATAGAACTGGGCAGAGTACACTGCATACTCTTCTCTCTGAAGTTGGTCCTAGTGACTTGAATAGAACTGGGCTACACTGCATACTCTTCTCTCTGAAGTTGATCCTAGTGACTTGAATAGAACTGGGTAGAGTACACTGCATACTCTTCTCTGAAGTTGACCTAGTGACTTGAATAGAACTGGGCAGAGTACACTGCATACTCTTCTCTCTGAAGTTGATCCTAGTGACTTGAATAGAACTGGGCAGAGTACACTGCATACTCTTCTCTCTGAAGTTGGTCCTAGTGACTTGAATAGAACTGGGCAGAGTACACTGCATACTCTTCTCTCTGAAGTTGATCCTAGTGACTTGAATAGAACTGGGTAGAGTACACTGCATACTCTTCTCTCTGAAGTTGGTCCTAGTGACTTGAATAGAACTGGGCAGAGTACACTGCATACTCTTCTCTCTGAAGTTGGTCCTAGTGACTTGGATTGAACTGGGTAGAGTACACTGCATACTCTTCTCTCTGAAGTTGGTCCTAGTGACTTGAATAGAACTGGGCAGAGTACACTGCATACTCTTCTCTCTGAAGTTGGTCCTAGTGACTTGAATAGAACTGGGCAGAGTACACTGCATACTCTTCTCTCTGAAGTTGATCCTAGTGACTTGAATAGAACTGGGTAGAGTACACTGCATACTCTTCTCTCTGAAGTTGATCCTAGTGACTTGAATAGAACTGGGCAGAGTACACTGCATACTCTTCTCTCTGAAGTTGGTCCTAGTGACTTGGATTGAACTGGGTAGAGTACACTGCATACTCTTCTCTCTGAAGTTGATCCTAGTGACTTGAATAGAACTGGGCAGAGTACACTGCATACTCTTCTCTCTGAAGTTGGTCCTAGTGACTTGAATAGAACTGGGTAGAGTACACTGCATACTCTTCTCTCTGAAGTTGGTCCTAGTGACTTGGATTGAACTGGGTAGAGTACACTGCATACTCTTCTCTCTGAAGTTGGTCCTAGTGACTTGGATTGAACTGGGTAGAGTACACTGCATACTCTTCTCTCTGAAGTTGATCCTAGTGACTTGAATAGAACTGGGCAGAGTACACTGCATACTCTTCTCTCTGAAGTTGGTCCTAGTGACTTGGATTGAACTGGGCAGAGTACACTGCATACTCTTCTCTCTGAAGTTGGTCCTAGTGACTTGGATTGAACTGGGTAGAGTACACTGCATACTCTTCTCTCTGAAGTTGTCCTAGTGACTTGGATTGAACTGGGTAGAGTACACTGCATACTCTTCTCTCTGAAGTTGGTCCTAGTGACTTGGATTGAACTGGGCAGAGTACACTGCATACTCTTCTCTCTGAAGTTGGTCCTAGTGACTTGGATTGAACTGGGCAGAGTACACTGCATACTCTTCTCTCTGAAGTTGGTCCTAGTGACTTGGATTGAACTGGATAGAGTACACTGCATACTCTTCTCTCTGAAGTTGGTCCTAGTGACTTGGATTGAACTGGGCAGAGTACACTGCATACTCTTCTCTCTGAAGTTGGTCCTAGTGACTTGGATTGAACTGGGCAGAGTACACTGCATACTCTTCTCTCTGAAGTTGGTCCTAGTGACTTGGATTGAACTGGGCAGAGTACACTGCATACTCTTCTCTCTGAAGTTGGTCCTAGTGACTTGGATTGAACTGGGCAGAGTACACTGCATACTCTTCTCTCTGAAGTTGGTCCTAGTGACTTGGATTGAACTGGCAGAGTACACTGCATACTCTTCTCTCTGACACTTGAACTGGGTAGAGTACACTGCATACTCTTCTCTCTGAAGTTGGTCCTAGTGACTTGGATTGAACTGGGCAGAGTACACTGCATACTCTTCTCAGACTGAACCTTGTCAACGCCCCCACCAACATCAATTTGTGCACCTTATTAAGGTGTATCTGTAAACCAAATTTCAACTCTGTATGTGCAACTATAACTTTCCTAGCTGAACAGTTACAAACATACAGATGTTGTATTTTATATAAACAGATATCTGAGGTATGCTTTGTGTAATGGTTATCGAACAGTTTTCTTTGGGTACAAAATTTGAGAATTGCAACCACAAGCAGATTCATCCTTAAGAATTTCTTAGTTTTCACCAGAGTCTCATCAGAGGATTATCACAGGAAGAAGAACTAAGAAAACACAAAAAAGTTGTTGAGGGGTGGGCAAAAAAAATGATTGTGATTACCCAGGATCAGGTAGCTTTCTTCTGGAATCGCCACCGAGTTGTAGAGGAATTCCTTCTGTTTGCAGAACTCTAGTTTGAGCTGGGAATCCACCAAGGATCCAACTCGCCATTCAATAGTAATGGATCTTTGAGACTATGATGGGATGCCTTATATATATACATAGTGTACATATGGAGGCATGTGGTCTAATGGTTAGAGTCATAGGGAATGGACTCGTCGACCAGAGTTCAATTCCTGGACAAAGCTGTTTGCATTTCACATGGTGCTAATACCCTTGGGAAAGGTATGAATCCAATTCTCCTTCCAACCATGAGTAAATAACAGAGTAGAATGGGCTCTTTAACTATGGCTAGGTAACCAGTTTAGGAGAAGGAAAACTCTGAATTCAAACCTGTTAAACTCCACTTAAGAAATTGACCATGTGTCACATCCTGCTTGTGCGGAGGGGTTGGTGTGTGTGTGTGTATGTATATATATATATATATATAGTTTTATGTATGTGGATAGACATTGTTTTAATTGTTGATATACACATCTTGATTAGGCCTTTAATAATTAGGTTATAATAAAGCCTTATTTAAATTAAAAAAAACACCTAAAAAACAGCCTTTTTCTCAATAGAAAGTGCAATTTTTTTATGTTGATCCTTTAGCCTTTTCACATTATATACTGAACACTGAGCTTATAATCATCAATGTTGATCTAGAATGCAATGTTTAATGATGTCTCCTATTCCATAAAAAAAACCAAGGCTGTATAAACAAATAGAGTAACAATGAGGTAAAAGAAATGAAAACAAGAAACAAATGAGATGAATTGATTTCACAAATTGCTGACATTTCAAAATATGTACTTGGCTTCCATGTCTGCATTGTTGTTTCAATCAGTTAACACGTTCACATAATCTATAACCAATAGACAATAAAAAAATAAAAATAAAAAAAATGGTCTTTATTCATGTACGTTACCCAAACATTAATTGAACATGCATTCTTCATTAAATGAGACTTCAATGCTATAATGTCTTCACAGAAGAAACACTCAAGTTAAGAAAGAAAGTAAAAAAAAGTCAATCATTACAATTTGTTTATTTCTACCATAATCACTCCCTGTTATTAGTCACTGTTTTGTTACAATTCTAATCGTCATTTTAGGTGCTTAGTTCCGCTGTCGTATTGAGTGCAATTTCAGTGGATATTACTTGTGGCATAAAGATTGATTTATTCCTTGAAGTAGAAAGATGTAGTATCGGTTTTAATCCTTGTCTGTTGATTCTTCCTTGAAGTAGAAAGATGTAGTATCAGTTTTAATCCGTGTCTGTTGGTCCTTTCTTGAAGTAGAAAGATGTAGTATCAGTTTTAATCCTTGTCTGTTGATCCTTTCTTGAAGTAGAAAGATGTAGTATCGGTTTTAATCCTTGTCTGTTGATTCTTCCTTGAAGTAGAAAGATGTAGTATCAGTTTTAATACTTGTCTGTTGATTCTTCCTTGAAGTAGAAAGATGTAGTATCAGTTTTAATCCGTGTCTGTTGGTCCTTTCTTGAAGTAGAAAGATGTAGCATCAGTTTTAATCCTTGTCTGTTGATCCTTTCTTGAAGTAGAAAGATGTAGTATCAGTTTTAATCCTTGTCTGTTGATCCTTCCTTGAGGTAGTCCATCAAGCAAGTAATTTTAGGACAATTTATCAATGACGTTAAATACATATTTGGCATTTTTTTTATTAGTCAATCCAGCTCCTACTGCCTGGAATAGTCTATAAGTATAAGTGGTGGTTGTTCGTACAACTTATACCTAGAAATAGTCCAACAGTTTTTATTAAAGTTGCTATGTGAGTCAATTTTTATCATTATCATCAAGTTATGCTGAAGCAGCCATACGGCCACCTGCTCCCTATCACAAAAAACATCTTAGCAAAACATACTGGACATTGCTTGAGAAGCAAGGACAAACTCATAAGTGTTGTCCTCCTGGGGAAACCTGCACATAGACATGCCAGTGTGGGCTATCCAGCAAAGACCAGCTCTGTGCGGATACTAGATGCTGAGTAGAGGACCTCCCGAGGACAATGGATGATAGGGAGAGTTCACGAGAGATTGTCATGGATATCTGTGCTACTAGTGACACAATTATATTATACAAAGTATTCCTATCAAATACAAATAATTTGAACACTTGTATGGTTTCAAGTGTTCTTCCCTTCTCTTGTGGCAGCATTCAGGGGGAGGAAGGTCTTAGTCACATAGCATATTCTAAGCTCCACCAACAATCATCTAGTAAAAATTAACGATAATATTATTACCCTAAGTGAAACTTAATGAAGATGTGGAGTTAAAATTGTTGCTCAATTCGAAAATATAACACAGAATTTGACCAACCAGATCATCTACACCAGGCATGTCAAACATACAGCCCCCAGCAAGCATAGGTGCACCCCATACATAGACTACACTCTCATATGGTGCCTTTACAGTACACCAGTTTTTGGGTTTAAAAAAAAATAATTTAAAAAAAGTTTTTTCCAAAAATGATTGGTCAAAAACGGTAATTTATTTTCATTAGGGCAATGTGTTGCTAAGAAACAGTCTGTTATCAACACATTGTCTCTCATCCCTTCCTTTAAGTTGTGGAAGGAGGAGGCCAACTCAGTCAATGAAAGGGGTGAGTCTTTCCTCTTGCCTTCAATCAAAACATGGCTATGATTGAAAGTGACACTTGTATGTTTTATTATTTGAACTCAGTCAGTAATAGTCTTTTCTTTTTAAGAAATTTTTTTTTTTTGTAGATATACATTCATTGGCTTTTAGTTGATAATAAAGAAATTAATAATATCAATCATCACTTTGTTCTGTTAATGTAGAAGAAGGATTTAAAGACTTAGTTGTCATGTGTGGCCCTCATGACAGACATAATCCATGTGGCCCTCATGACATACACATGTAATCCATGCAGCCTTAGGGAGCTACTCAGTTTGACATGCCTGGTCTAAAAAGAATCAGCCCTGTCAGTTGGGGCTTTAGAATATACTGACTGCACCTCTGCAGAGGGGTAAGACCCCTCTCCAATGGGGCCACCTATTGGTCGTGAGTGGCAACTTGTGATGCTTAAAGATCGAACCCTGGTGGCTGAGCAGTCCATGACATGCAACACTCTACTTTAGCCCTTACTTAGGCTAGACAGGCAATCAATCGGTTGGTCATGTCAAGCTCTAGCACCTATAAGATTGTCCCAACCGTATTGCCCTTTTGGCAAGCCCCAACCCTCTTTATCATATACGTGCTAGAAGGCTATGGCTGAGGATGAAGTTCTAATTCTGGAACTCTGGGGAATGTGGAGTACTGCTTCATTGCCATTACTCCCAGGTCCACTCTGACCCAGAGTGGTAATACCTGTTAGGGTCCCATCTATGGGTTAAATAGAAAAAAATGTGTTTTAAAAAATTGAGTTTAAAGAAAATAAAAAAAATGAGTACCCATCAAGAATGAATCAAATAAAATGTCTTTGGCATAAAATTACCCAACAAGTGTTGCCATGCCGTAAAATCTGACCAACCAACTTAAAAAGAACAAGTAGAAAAAGAAAGAAAAAACAGTTGCTAGTGGGTTTTGTTAGGAGGAAGGAAGTAAGTAGAAGAGAGAGAGAGAGTCTGTCAGTAAACTTACTCCATTTGATGCTATCACTTTTGTTTGTTGATTCAAGATGAATAGGGAGTTGGTTTTATTTTTATCTTTTTTATTTTGCAGAATTCAATGTGACATGTTTACCTTTCTTTGTTCGAAAGGTCTATATTCAATCTAAATGGGCAATGGACATTTTCTTATACAAACACCAATTGTATTTTTATTTGCCATTTTTGTTTGATACCAGTACAAACTTTACACGTTATATATATATATATATATATATATATATATATATATTATATGTATACACACACATTAATAATAATAATTCTGATATATATATATACACACACACACACAAGATTGTATGCTTTTACATATAAAGTCTGTTCATATTGACACCCTTCCTTTTATTCAAAACATTGATCATCGAAATAATGCTAACACATTCGCAGATGAGGAAGGAAGTTATTTTCTGTTTACTTTGTTGATTGGTTATATTAAATACATTGGATCATGGATCAGGGTCTTAACTTCTGATGTACCTGGATCAATCTATTTTTTCCTTTTTATTTTCCTCTTCAGATATCGGAATTCATTATATATATATATATATATATATATATATATATATATATATATATACACACACACACACACACAGTTGTCTCTTACAGATGTTTTATATTTGACTAGCATAGTCCTAGTCAAAATGGTGGGATTACTTATATATGAACCAGAATATCCATTTAGGAGCATAGTGTAGTATCTGTGAGCTCTTCATAATATAGCTCCCAGGCTAAAGGCCTGGGATTTGAGTGTTGCATCTCTTCCTCAGTATATATATATATATATATATATATATATATATATATATATATGACCGTAGATGGGTTACCAGGTAAGTTGGTATTAGGATCATTCTAAGTTGGACCTTTCTTCCAACAGTGGAATGTTAGAGTTGTTCAAGTCCAATTGAGAGCTCGATGTTCAATATCATTGAACACAGCAATATAATTGGTAAAGAAAAAGGCTTAAAAACTGGCCATTTTGCGGTTATATATCTATTTCTGCCCACAGGTATACACAGATACCTGTGGGCAGAAATAGATATATAACTGCAAAATGGCCAGTTTTTAAGTCTTTTTCTTTACTGACAAATATGATGATATATTATCAGGTCATGCTGACAGTACAGATTCCCATGACTCACTACCCATCCCTATCATTCATCGCAGCTGGCAGGTCTTCTGCATGGCATCCAGTATCTGTACCAAGCTGATTGATGTAGGTTTTTACTGGTCAGCCTACACTAGTTGATTAGTTGGTTGGTTTTACAGCATATCAACACTTTTATGGGTCATTTAATGCCAAATCAAGTCATTTGGATAAACAAAGGACTCAAGTTGCTTACAATACCTGCTATTGCTTAAGTGGTCACTCAATTATGGCCTACACTGGTGTGTCCATGTGTAGGTGTCCACAGAAGAACATCACTTATGTACTTGCTTCTCCAACTATGTCTTACTTGGATGGTTTGTGTGATAGAAGGTGTGTGGCTTTACAGCTGTTTATTTTATGGGATGCTGCTTCCAGGATTTGTTCAAGACAGCATGCAGTATTCCTGTATAGTTCCCATCTAGCTTTTCCTCCTAGCATTTTCTTAAAGACCAAGTGGTACAGCCACACAGTAGCACTGACATGGCTACAGCTTGGAAGAATTTTCGCTTTATCTTATCAGAGAGATTAGATTTCCATATGATTGTTAATCTTTCTATCGCATTTCATACACATATATAGACATTGGTTTCTGTAGATGAGATATTATGACATAGGTCTACTAATTTCAGGGGCTCACCATACAGTTTGGAGAGGTCTCCATCTTGTTTAAAACACATGAACTCCATCTTATCTGAGTTCACAGAGGCCAATGCCTCTTTCTGCCTTCGCTATGCTATGTAGCAGTTTGACTTGTACAAGTGTATTTGTGAGTAGTGCTCTCTCATATATATATATATATATATATATATGATTGTTAGATCCAGACCTAACAAAATCTAAAGTTACTCCCCTTGATCAGTAAAGATTTTCATGGGAACCCGGAAGTGGGGTTTCCACCATGACACTTTTGGATTGGGGTTCGTGTGGTCAGGACACACGTGCACACAGTTGAGCTAATTAAGTGACTTTTAGGGTGGAATCATTCTCTACTCTGTATTAAATAAAACCTTGTTAATTTTCAACAACCTGGTCTTGCATTTTCATTCAGTGCCCCATATTTTTATTTGTATGTAAAAACATATATATATATATATATATATATATATATATAAGTGGAGTGGCCTATTGTCGGTATCAGCCAAACAGCAAAGAAGTCTATCCTCATTAGTGCTAGACCAGGGATATTGCTTTTGCATCTGAGGTGGAGGGCCACACCTATCATCAGCTTCCTATTTTACCACACAGGTCCCAGCTGTGCTACCCATATGCTGAGTTGGTGAAGACTGGTATCAAACCCAGAACCTTGTGGTTCCGAGGTGGATGCTTTACTGATTGAGCAGAACTAGCCCTTATTTTATATATATATATATATATATATATATATATCTTGTAATGGACATTTGATGTCTGTGTTTTAAATAAACTACATCACTGCTTATGTCACAATATCCTCAAGAATTACGTAAGTTTATCAATAAGCATTTAATTTATAGTCAAAATTATTAATATATTGAATAAATCTTATTTATTCATGATGTTTGAAAATCTGAATTAGATTTACCTCAAAACAGCCCATGTTATTAGTGTCTTTAAAATCCTGTAATGTGTCTTATATATCACTGAGAAATAAAGGTTTACATAATATATGGTGTGGTTAATTTGCATACTGGTTTTAAGAAAACTGGATTTAATAAATAATTACTATTTTAATTTTTACTTTAATATTATTGTTTAATTCTCTAATCATAAAGCAACCAGTGCAAAACCAGAAAGAAAATAGCAGCTTTAGAGAAGGCTTGAACTTGTACCTCACATTCTTAGAAGTCTGTCTCTCATGGACATTACCATAATCACTTCAGCTATTTCTTTTTACCCAAAATTTGTTTTTCAAATGCTTCAGCATTTAATCTGTATGGTGTGAATATCAATAAAGAAAAAAGGGATTATCATTGTTCAGGAATTAAGACAAACATTACTGATAGAATGACACACACACTTAGTGTGTGTGTGTGTGTGTGTATATATATATATATATATATATATATATATATATATACACACACACACTAATCATATTAGTAAACCCTTGCGGTAAGAAAAAAAAAAATGGTAAAAATATAATAAACAACTTCACCTTGGAAAAAAAAAAAAAAAAAGAAGAAAGAAAAAACCACAAGAGTCGCACCAACCGAAACTAATTGATTAACACTATAACACTTGGCAAAAAGAAAATATATAAGCCGCTAGGATTGTCTAAAGCTAAAATGTAAAGAGTGCTTGATACCTAAGTAGAGCAAAGAGTCATATATATATATATATATATATATATATATATACATATATATATATATATATATGACTCATCGGTAAAAGGAAATAATAAAATAAAGACAAATGAGTCACAACATGGTTTTCATCAGAAAAAAAAAAAAAAAGAAACTGAAAGAGTTACAACTACAATGAATATTAAAAAGTGCTTAATACATATGTAGAGTCCATTTAAAAACTGAATATATCCACAAACAATTTCTGTTTAATAATAACCATTCCTATGCAAACTATTACATGGTTTCAAGTAACTAATAATCCTTAGTAAACAATTATAGTTTCAAGTAATTATTTTTAATACAATTTATACAGTTCTATGGTTTCAAGTATTCCGATCCAATACAAATACTTTTCAAACAGAGCTACTACTCCAAGTCTGAATGGAGCTGGGAGTAATGGCAAAGAAATACATCACACACACATGCCAAAGCTCCAGAACTGGAATCTCATTATCAGGTGTAGTTTAGTATCATACCCAGGCCACTCCTTTATTTTATAGTCCTCATATTCTAAGCCAGGGCAGTAACTACATATGAGACTACGGACTTACTGATCCACCTTTGTATGTAAATCATTTCTTGAAATCTATTTTCCTTATCTATCCAATGTTGGTGTTTATGTGTCATATAGTACCTAAAAGAGGACAATGGAATCATCTGTTTTCTATAAATAGTGAGCTTCAGACGAGAGAGAGATGAGCGAGACTTTCACAGACATGTGAATGTTTCACTGTCAGTTACTGATTATTCGTTCACTGTATCTTTTGTAGCAAACCTATTCCTTACCTAAAATACTTGTGCTTTTCTTCCTACTTTCCCTGTAACACAGATACACAAGTTACAACACTGATTTCTTTCTACGTTCATAAATCAAACAGCCAAATTTACTTTTGGCCAACTCTTCCATTTTTCAATGACATTTCCAACTCAACTTTCAGGCTATTATTTACAATTATAGATTAATGGGCAGTTTTTTTTTGTTTCTCACAATTGGTCCACTTTCAACGAACCTTGCAGCAATGGCTTTTATTATTCAGATCATTTCAATGGCAAACTTCTAAACTTGTGATGGCTTTGAATTCTATATTATTTGTTTTTATTATTGAACTAATGAGAACAATATATATGTAAACACACATGTGTCAACTGTATCCTCTCTTTTAGGGCACTTGGGATCCAATTGGACAAAAGAGAGACATAGTGAAAGAGAAAGGGTTGATCGTGTGTACATGAATGTGCATGGTGTATGAATACACATTTAAAGATTTATGAGCATTTTATGGATTCTATATTCAAATACAAACATAAATAAGCAACCACAAGTTTCTGGGTTCGATACCAGATCTTGCTGACTTAAGCGCATGAAGAGTAATTTTTACCAATTACTAACCCCACTCAATACCCTACATACAAAAAAAAAAAAAAAAAAAAAAAATTCAATTTACCTACAGCTTGCCACAATTTAAGAATTATCCAATTTACTTTTAGTTAAAATAGTAAATCTCTAATCAGTGTGGTGGTGGTGGTGGGGGGGGTCACAGTCAAGTCTGACTCAAGGCTCCAATCGACAGTCCAACAGAAATAGGAAACACAACTACGGCGCAGATATATTCACTGCTCTCCCAACTGTATCTCGCTCCAAAAATCCAATATCCAAAACTATGTCTTCGTCTCGACAACAAAATACAACTGCAAGTCGTTCTGCCTGGTCTCCGAGAATCAGTCCTTTAAGTACACCCCAATTTCACCACATCCGGGCTTCTCACTCATAATTGTCCGTTCAGCACATGCAACACTCGCCAGCACGGCGCGACCACCCACATCCGGGCCACTATGCCATTTCCTACTTCACCGATCGTCCACAGCTCTCACATTCTGAAGGAAGCGGGTTCGACTCTAGGTCAGTCCTACACGCTAGGCAAAGCCTAGCCCGCTTCCTTTGAGCATACGGCAAGTCTTCACCCCCACCACCCTCTCCGTCACACCGTGTTGCACGAGGCGGGTCTCCTCTCTCACTACAAAATCCCTTAGTAATCCTCCTTAGTAAATAATTTTCAAAATATTTTTTAACACATAAACCACCTTCCAATAAAAATCCATTAACTAAAAAAGAATTTACATCTGCCTTAACCAGCAATATAACAATTACTATAAATCGCCAGAGTTCAATATCACTCACAATACCAATTCTAACACAACTGGTAAGTCACTTATATTTTTTTTAAACATTAGTCTAGTTTGAACACATACACACTTATGCTTAAAAACACTATTAAAAAAATTTAAAAAATATTTTTATTTTCTAATTTTATATAATATATATATATATATATATATATATATATATATATATATATATATATATATATATATATATATATATGTGTGTGTGTGTGTGTGTGTGTGTGTGTGTAGCACAGCTTGAATCTGTGTGGTAAAGGGAGAAGCTGATGGTAGGTATGGCACTCCACCTCAGATGCTAAAACAATCTCCCTTGTCTAGCACTAGTGAAAGGGGATAGATTCCTTCACTGCCTGGCAGATACCAACAATAGGCCTACTGTACTACTAGAATAAACTAGACAAAAACATATTTATAATATCAAGATATTAAAAAAAAGTCACTTTCCTATAGAAATTCTAGAGTTATCCCCCTTGATCTGTTACCTCCGATGATAGATGCATTATGGGAGCTAGGACCGGAAATGGGTCTTCTGCCATAAGACACATGGATTGGTATACAAGCTAGCTGGTTGCACACAAGTAGAGCTCTTAAGTCACCTTCAACATTGAAGCATTTCTCTACCCTGTGTTAAATAAAACCTTGTTAATTTCCCATAACCTGGTCTTGCATTTTCATTCAGTGCTCCATATTTTATTTGTATGTAAAAACATAACAGTTACATACATAAAAAGTAACCTGCATAATTCCATTGGATTTTAATGGCATGTCAATCTGTCTCAGGTTATTTTATGCTTAAATTGCATTGTACATTCATATTTACATTTATTGTAGTTGTTTCCTAAGAGGTTTATTTTTTTGCATGCATTTATATATCAAGTATTTCTACCTAATACATTGCACACAATTGTAAGGTTTCAAGTAACTAATAATAATAAACATTAGTATTTCAAGTAACTATTCTTAAAACAATTTATAGTTATATGGTATCAAGTATTTGAATCTATATATTAATACTCATGTTCCTTATTTGTACATCTGTTATCATCTTGCAACACCCTCTGGTTAAAATTGAGACTGTCCAAATCATCCAAGATAAATACAAAAATGTAAATCCTGATTATCTGGTGTTGCTTATACGCCAAATTCTAATTCTTATGCGTATTGTCACCTCAGCTAAATAATGGACTATTCCGGTTTTATTATAAAGAAAGGGAAGAAAAAGGACATTACAAAGAAAAAATATAAGAAAGAAAGGGTAGGGGAAAGATAGAGAGAAGGGGTGAGTACACGAAAGTGATAACACTAATCTGTTTCTATCGAACATAATGGAAAGAAGGAAAGAAAGAAAAGAGTTAAATCAAGATTATTATACTTTTTACATACTGAACTATTTAGCAATAGCTCTTAAGTAAACATCAATCATCGCAAGGATTAAATTATCATACTGTAGTATATCTACAGGTCCTGCTAGTACTAATAGTTTTCAAACATATCTATTTGACCAATAAATGGGACTCAACAGGCACTACCCCTCTGGGTTAGATTAAACCTGAGAGTAATGGCAATAAAGGGCTCCATACCCCCCAGAGCTCCAAATGCAGTTTAGTGTTATACCCAGGAGATCTCTTTTTGTGTGGGGAGGTCTTAGCCCTCTGCATGGGATACATTGTATTTTAATCCCCACTGACAGGACAATGCATAATTATATATTATTAATCATATGCATTGCAAGACTTGAAGCCACTGCATCAATATCATCTTTAAGGATAAAATGATTTATTCAAATCCTGATTGTTCATTTTTAAAAGGACATTTGAGCTGTGAAAATAATCAATTTGGAAAGTTTGGTTTGCATATCCATTTTGTTTAGAACTTCAGATTAACTTAGACAACACACACTAGACTGACCGTCAAAAGACTAAGTATTTACAACTATCAAGTTAGCGCCAATACCCTTTGGAAAGGTATGAATCCAACTATTCTCCCTCCAGCTATGGGTAAATAGTAGGGCAGACTGGGCTCTTTAACCTTGGTTAGGCAACCAGTCTAGGAGAAGGAAACCTCTTAAATCTCTGCTTGGGGTGGTCACTACTAGAATAGGCTCAGGCCTACTTAGTGATCTATTTCAATTTATTTTTTAGAGAACCCAGAATTCAACAATATCAACCTTCATAGGTTATTTAATGCCAAAGTCATCCTTGTAGAAAAACTCTAATGGTACTATTTAACCCATTGCTGGAGGGGGTTTATACCTTTCCCAAATGTATTAGTCCAAAAGTGAACTTAATGAAACAGATATGAACAGACCGAGATAGATATAAAGCAACTGGGATAGATAAATAGGTTTGGTTTCTTTGTTTAATGACATATCAACCTTCATGGGTTAATTAATGCCAAAGCAATCTTTGTAGAAGTACAGTAGTGGTGCTATTTAACCCATAGAAGGGGTGGGGGTGAGGGTGTTCATACCTTTCACAAGGGTGTAATGAGATAGATAGGTTTGGTTTGGGTTTTTTTGTTTAAGGGCATATCAACCTTTGTAGGTTATTTGATACTGAAGCTATCTTTGTAGAAGAACAGTAGTGGTTCTATTTAACCCATAGCTGGGGGAAAGGTTCATACATTTCCCAAGGGTATTATTCCAAAAGTAAACATGCTAGTGTGATTTGAGTTCCAGCTTATTCACTACACCACAAGGACTTCTCCTACTGTTATATTGCAGCAAGTATTTCATAGTAACATTGATATTTTTAATAGATCTATTTGACCCATAAAGTGGACCTGGGAGTAATGACAATGATGACGTATACCATACTTCCCAGATATGGAGGATGAGGGGTAAAATTTAGTAAGTAATAGACATTCTTTCTTGGAAAAAAACAAAAGTATTTCAAAACTAATATTGATATTTTAATAGATATATTTGATCCATAGAGTGGACCTGGGAATAATGACAAAGAAGAGGTACACAACACTCCACAGATATGGAGGGTGAAGGGTAAATTTTAGGAAGGAACAGACTTTCTTACTTGGAAAAACAAAACAAATAAAAAAAAAAAGCAAAAAACAAACTAAATTTCCCCCAATTGACAAAAGCATTAAAATGTTTGTTTTACCATTGATAATTTGGTAGAAGTCAAGTAGAAGATTAAATTTCAATGACATGCATTCCTCTGTGTCAGTTTTTTTAAGGTTGGACAGAAACAAAAGTCTTAATTATTTGCCAAGACTAACAAAGAAACAACTCTCTCTCTCACACACACACAAACACACACACACACA
Organism: Doryteuthis pealeii; assembly: GCA_023376005.1. Lineage (NCBI taxonomy): Eukaryota > Metazoa > Mollusca > Cephalopoda > Myopsida > Loliginidae > Doryteuthis > Doryteuthis pealeii. The sequence continues at coordinate 61,151,951 of CM042139.1, forward strand.
CACACACTCACTCCCTTGTTGGCTTAGTAATTAGATTAAGAGAATGCCAACAAAGAGGCCAGAAGTTTCATATTCATTCAGTAATGTTTATTATCATAAACACATCTAGGAGAAGGAAAACCAATATCAAACAGAACTTGTTAACTTGGCGACTAGAGTTCAAATCCTAGATGAGACTGTTTGTATTTAAGATAGCACTAATAACCTTGGGAAAGGCAGGAATCCAACTATTCTCCCAACAGCTATGGGTAAATAGTAGGGCAGGATGGGCTCTTTAACCTTGGCATGGCAACTAGTCTAGAAGAAGGAACACTCTAAATTCAAACCAAAGGGTCTCTCTTCTCCTTAGTCAGAAAACCCACTAATTTGTGATTCCATAACTACAAAAAGAGGCCCTATTTTAAAATAGAAATTATGTTAAGTGAAGAGTCACATGTGGCCTGTGGGTTGGGGACACCTGTTCTAATTTATGGTAGATGCACTGTAATACTGATAATTGTATACTTTTTGTAAGCAACTGATTTTCAATCTACTAAAGTAGTACTAAAGTTGTAAGTAACTATCTTTCTACACTTTACTTACATATAAGTAATTTGTGATTCCACAACTAAAAAAAGAAGTCTTGTTTTAAAACAGTAATTATGTTAGGTAAAGGGTCACATGTGGCCTGTAAGTTGGATTGATCAGTTGTTTTTTTTGTTTTTTGCTTTAAGGCATATCAACCCCTTTCGGATCATTTAATGCTGAATCATGTCATTATCATAAACAAAGGACACAGGTTACTTACAGTATCTGCTTTTGCTTAAATGGTCACCAAATTAAGTATTAACAGGCTCATCACTGATTGATCTCAGGGATCTAGCAGGAACCGGTACTTTTAGTGTGACTTGACCATAATCCTGTAGGTTGGGGATTCCTGTTCTAATTTATGGTCAGTGCTCTATAATACTAATAATACTAATAATTATATGTTTTTTTTTGTAAGCAACTGGTTTTCAATCTAATAAAGTAGTACTAAAGCTGTAAGTAACTATCTTTCTACACTTTACTTACATATAAGTAATTTATGATTCCACAACTACAAAAAGAAGCTGTGTTTTAAAACAGAAATTATGTTAGGTGAAGCAACTGATTTTCAATCTACTAAAATCACTTATCAGAATAGATTAGAAAGGACAAAATACCAACATAGATTATTCGAGAAGTGGTTTTGTTTCTCAGTTGTGTGAGAAAACACATTTTCTTTTTACAAACAAAGAGACTGGAAACAAAAAAACCCCAAAAAAACAAAGAGACTGGAGAACAAAAAACAAAAAAAACAAAAAAAACTAAAAAAACAAGAAATCCAAAGCCAAATGATTTTGGCTTTAAAATGGCTTCACCTGCGGGAAGACAAATTTTTTGAGAACTTTCTTTTAATGATTGGGTTTGACAAACCAAAGTAAATATGTGAAAGGTGTTTTTTGTACAAAGAACCAAACAATATTTATTGCTTTACCTCTAAGGTTTTTTTATTGTTTTTTTTTAATTCTATAACTTCCTATGGAAATTATGTTTTTCTATTATTTATAAATAATTTATGTTACATTTTTTCTGACTTCAAAAACACTGGTTAAATTTCTAAAAATTTTCAAGAGATTTGTGTTTATCTGTAACCAAAACAACATCACTGCTTACATCACAATACCCTTAGGAATTGCATAAGTTTATCAATGGGTATTTAATTTATAGTCAAAATAATTAATACATTGAATAAATCTTATCTATTAACGATGTCTACTATGAAAATTGTAGTTAGATTTATTATAAGATAACCAATTAAAATTGTCTATTAACTTTTGTCTCACACTTTAACAATTTGGCATTAAATAACCCATAATGGTTGATATGCCATTAAACAACAATATATCAACTAAAAACAGTATGCTTACCTACCATTATACAATACATTCCCTATCCAACCCCCAAGATCAAGAAACACTTTGTTCTATGAAGGGCTGAGTATTTACACTTCTCACCAAGTGATTATGCATATTGATATTGTTAAAATATTAAGACTGTTAAAGATTTTAATTAGAATTTGTCATTAAAATTTTTGATAACAAGAACAACAACCACAGTGTGAAACATGTCAAACACCTTTGACTGTTAAACACTTATTCATGGAATGTAGGTCTTTTGCTCACATCAGAAACTGTTATTTTAATGCAAACAATGTGAAAGATCTATTTGAAAATGTCAACATAGAAGACATTCTGTCCTTTTTGAAGGAAATAAAATTATACCATAGAATATAGACATGAACCTAATCAATACCATACAACATGATCCCCAATGGTGCTAATACATTGTTAAAACCAATTACTACAAAGGTATAAATATAAATACACAACATATATTACTTCCTAACTGTTAGGCATGACATAATCCCGGACGGGTTGATATGCCATTAAAATCAATCAACCAACCAACATCAACAGTCTTACCTGAATTTTTCCTTATCTAACAATCTTTTCATGAAAACTGTTTGTTTACAGATCAAAGAGATTTTTTTTTAAATCATGTAAAAGGCCACTGGATTATACAGACAATTGTTGATTTGAAATATGTAAGACATTTTAACAAAGAAATATATCAAATATAATTCTTTTTGTAGTACCCCCACAGTATATATTGTCAGCTAATATAAATAAATCACTATTTATATTAACAGCTTTTAAAAGTTTACACAGATTATTTATCAACTTTATTTCAATCCCCGCCCTGTCGGTGGCGACCCGTGATGCTTAAGGATAGAACCCAAGTGGCTGAGAAGTCCATGACTTGCAATATTCCACATTAGGCCTTTCTTGGGCTAGACGGGCAGTCGGAGAGGCCCCCTCTGATCAATCAGCTGTCGACGTCAAGCCCTAGCACCTATATGATTGCCCTTATGGCAACCCCCAATCCTTCTTATCATATGGGTGCTAGAAGTGGCTGAGGGTCTACATGTCCTGGAAATGACGTTAAACTATCTGATGGTGAGGTTCCAGTTCTGGAGGTTTGGGGAATGTGGAGCACCCCTTCATCCCCATTACTCCCTGGTCCACTCTGACCCGGAGTGGAAGTACCTGTTAGGGTCCCATCTATGGGTTGAATAGAAAAACATGAGTTTATAAACAAAATTGTATTATGCATTAAGAATGAATTTATTTCACAACATTGTCAGCATTAAATGACCCACCAAGGTTGATATGCCGTAAAACAAAACAAAACAAACAAACAAAAACAAATTTATTTCAATCCTTAATGACTTTCCAGGACTGGAGGTTAAGTTGGTTGGATTTTACAGCATGCCAACCCTTGTTGGGTTATTTTATGCTTACGACAAAAATGTATAGATTGTAAGATTGTATAGATTGTAAGATTTTCATTAAATTGTTATTGTGGGTTGGTTGGTTGAATTTTACGGCATATCAACCCTTGTTGGGTTATTTTATGCCGAAGACATTTTGTTTCATTCATTCTGAGGTATTCATATTCTTCTTTTTTTTTTTTTAAACACAATTTTTTAAACTCATTTTTTGATCAATTTAAACCATAGATGAAACCCTAACAGGTACTACCACTCAGGGTCAGAATGGAGCTGCCGAATTGGAACTTCACCATCAGATAGAGTTTAACATCATACCCAGGACATTTAAGTCCCTCAATCACCACCTTCTAGCACATTTATATGATAAAAACGGTAGGGGCTTGCCATAAGAGCAATAGGGTTGGGATTATCATATAGGTGCTAGGGTTTGACGTGACCTCGCAGACCGTGATGTGATTGATTGTTCAGCCACCTGGGTCCCAGGATGGAGCCCTGGTGCCTGAGCAGGGTTAAATGAATGTAGTCAGATACAGTTATTGTGAATATGATAATAAACTTTCCTTTTATTCACTATGCTTTGGTTTTCAAGATTATTTTAATATAGAATATCAAACCAGCATAAACGATATAAATATCAAAATAAGATTTACTTTTATCATCACGCTATTATTAACAAGCAATTTCTTCTTTTAAAAACATCAAACATGTCTGTCAACACCCATATAGTCCAGATGTTCCTTTTTAAGTAGAAAGGAGTGATATTTCAGACTGTGGACGAGATTAAGGAGAATGTGACAAAGCAGCTAATTGTGATCCTGAAAGAGGACTTTGTAAGTAATTTTGCAAAATCCTGATTATCTGGTGTTGCTTATCCACTGAATTCTTATTTCTTATGACCATCATGTCCTCAGCTAAATAATGGCCATTCCGTTTTTAATATAGAAAGAAGGGGAAGAAAAAGGACATGCTACACAAAAAAATATGATAAGAAAGAAAGAAAAAGAGTCGGGGATGATAGAGAGAGAGAGAGAGAGAGAGAGAGAGAGAGAGGGGGTGAGCATGCGGAAGTGATGATACTAATCTGTTTCAATCAAACATAATGTAAAGGAAAGAAAGAAAAACAGAGTGTGAGAGAGTTAAATCAAGATTATTATACTTTTTACATATTGAACTATTTAGTAATAGCTAATTAGATAAACATATCAAATGTAATAATTAAATTATCATACTGTGGTATATCCACAGGTCCTGCTAGCATAATAACTACTATAGGAAAGAAGTAGATCATGGTTACACTTGTCCCATGATAATTGTTACATTCAGTACTTGAAATTTATATGCAAATGTAACAATCATCTAGGGACAGAGAGATAGTATTTCAAAAGTAACAATGAGCCAAATATGAATAAATAACACATTTTCCTTTGGGTCTAACAAACATTTTGATTTGTCTAACTTGAAAGTTGGACAAAGAAAACCTTCTCTAAAAAAAAAAAAAAAAAAAGAAAAAAAAAAGAAAAAAAGGGACATCAGAATGTCTTCTTTATCACTGAACCTTTGTCAACAGCCGTGAACCTATTCATGTATAGCATATCTAATGAACATCTCAAACCAGTCACCCATAAATTTATCCAATGTAGATTCTTTTTAAGGAGCTTTTTTTTTTCAGGGATCTTTGCAAGTCTTTGCTTGAACTGAAAACCTTAGGTCCCTTTTTCTTTTTTCATAGAAGAGATAGTTTCATATCAATGATAAATTGCTTACCCCTAAACTAACAAACATCAAAGAAAGGTTATTCATATAAAGTTCCAAGTTTATATTTGCACTATCAAGCTATAGTGGATTTTTCTTACTAATTTTGTTTTATCACATTATGGTTGCTTTTTTTATCACAACACTAGTTTGATACTCTTTTCATTATTATCATTATTATTATTAACATTATTATAATTATCATTATTATTATTAACATTATTATAATTATCTATATTATCATTATTAACATTATTATAATTATCTATATTATTATTATTATTATTATTATCTATATTATTATTAACATTATTATTATTATTATATTATTATATTATTATATTATCTATATTATATTATTATAATTATTATATTATCTATATTATTATATTATTATTATTATTATTTATATTATATATTATTATTATTATTATTATTATTATATTATTATCTATATTATTATTATATTATTATATTATATTATCTATATTATTATTATTATTATTATCTATATTATTATTATTATTATTATCTATATTATTATTATTATTATTATCTATATTATTATTATTATAATTATAATTATCTATATTATTTGCTCCTTTTGAGTTTTCACATCAGCATTAGCTGATGGTCTTTCACTGGAGTCTGAGTGACAGCAAGTCTCCTCAGGTCTCTAGGACTCTTCTGAGTATTCTGGCAGATTGCAGCAGTGCAGTGTTCTGAATGGTTTCAACCCTTCCTCTGATTTCCAAACATTCCAGACCCTTTTCCAATCCTTTTGGGACTGTTCCAAGTGCACCAACTACAATTGGTATCACCTTCACTTTCATATTCCATAACTTTTTTAGTTCTCTGGCAAGGTCCAGATATTTGTCTATTTTTTCATTTTCCTTTAGCTTCACCCTGTGATCTGCTGGCACTGCAAAATCCACCAGTTGGCAAGTTCTTTCTTTTTTGTTTATCAACACTAGGTCTGGTCTTCTTGCTGGGATAAGGTGATCCGTTTTTATTTCAAAGTCCCAGAGAATTTTATGTGTTTCGTTCTCAAGAACAGATTCTGGTTTATGCATATACCATTTTTTTGCATGGTCAAAATTAAATTTTTTGCATAATTCCCAGTGGATCACCTTCCCAACCCAGTCGTGTATAATTATCTATATTATTATTATTATTATCATTATCTATTTATTATATTATCATTATCATAATTATCTATATATTATTATCCTATATTATTATTTCACTACTGAGTTTTTCACACTGTCATAAGCTGATGGTCCTTCACTGGAGTGAGTGACAACAAGTCTCCTCCAGTCTACTGGGCTCTTCTGTTGTCTGGATGTATTATAATTATGTATTAATGATCTTCACTGTAAATCAAAAACTCGTTCATAAATTTACTCAATTCCTGATGGTAGTGTGATGTAAGCAGTAATGTAGTTTCAGTTACAGACAGCTAGATACTGAATCTCCATTATATATAAGAAGACTAGAAGCAACCACCCAGCATCGCTGGGGGGATAAAAAAAAGTTAGTCTTGCAGATCCATTGATTGTTTTGGTCTTCTATAATTGATTTGTTTATGTTTTAATCATGAACACCACCAATGACTTTCCTTTCTCTTTTTTTTCAAATTCTAATGCTGTAATATCTTCACAAATATAAACAAAATGTTCATTACTTTTGCACAAAATGCAAGATCTGGTGATAGTGAATGTGTATATATATTTACTTTCTCATTAATTGTTTTATTTTCATAGTTTCCTCCGGACATACATACACACAAACTGCCCTTTATATATGTATAGATAAAGATAACGGAATTATTTATTTTGTTTCAATTAATTTGCACAAGGGTGTACACACACACACACACACACACCTGACCATATATATTTAGCAACATTTTTATATATTACAGGCACAAGTTCAAAAACCAACATATCTATTTTTTTAATATAGACATGTACAAGTATAATAGCATATGCAATCCTCAAACACATAAAAATGTAAAAACCCAGGGAGTGAAATAAACCAATTTCTTAAGTTTATCCTGACTTCAAAGAATAAGATATCCAGAGGAAACCATTTCAATGGTCAGAGGAAGCAATCAGTTTACATTCAACGTGTTCATAGCTACTAGCAACTGCCCAACTAATACCCATATTAAAAGAAGTAAATAGTGTTACTTTCTGTAAATTAGAGACAAATTATTACCATTCCAAGAATCCTTTGGACTATTGATCTACTTTGGGTTGTACGAGGGAGTGTCAAAAAGTAATGCCATTTTGTTTAGAACAGCTAAAATTACCAACACAGGAACATGTAAATACCTACTCCCAAATCATTTGTTGGTTGAATTTTATGGCATGTCAACCCTTGTTGGGTTATTTTATGCTGAAGAAATTTTGTTTTATTTATTCTTCATGGGTACTCAATTTTTCTAAAATACTCAATTTTTTAAAACACATTTTATGATCTCTTTAATCCATAGATGAGACCCTAACAGGTACTACCACTCCAGATCAGAGTAGACCTGAGAGTAATGATGTAAGGGTGCTCAACATTCCCCAGAGCTCCAGAACATCAGATAGAGTTTAACATCATACCCAGGACACTAAGACCTTCAGTCACCACCTTCTAGCACATATGGTAAAAAGGGTTTGGGACTTTCCATAAGGGCAATAGGGTTGGGACAATCATATAGGTGCTAGGGCTTGATGTGACCAGCCGATTGATAGGAGGGTACTCTCTGACCACTCGTCTAGCCTAAGTAATGGCTAAAGTGGAGTGTTGTATATCATGGACTGCTCAGCCAACAGGGTCCTGCCCTCAAGCATCATGGGTCGCCACCTATGGCCAACAGGTGGTCCCATTGGGGGGGGGGGTCTTACCCCTCTGCAGAGGTGTAGTCTGTGTATTCTAAAGCCCCAGCCAACAGGACTAGTGGATCTGGGAGTAATGGCAATGAGATTAGAAAAGAATATTTATAACATGAAATCCTACTGCTGGAAAGTACAACAGCAGTTCCAATTTGGCTCCCATAACAACACAAGATATTCATGTGTAAATTCATTTTTTTTTAGCGAAATACAAGATTTTCTTTTCTAACTGTACATTATACACAGTTGCAGATCTGCTTAAGATGTTATTTCTATGTGAAAAAAAACAAAACAAAGAAAATCACAGAAGAGCTGAGAAGATTTAATCCATAAAAAAGTGGCACACTTGAACCAATTGTCTAATTGGACTTGTGCCAACAGGAGGAGTAGGAGGAGGAGACAATGACTGGTTAATTACTGTGATATAGTCATGAGCAACAATCAAGAATAATAGTCTCTTACAAAGCCAGTGAGCCATACTTTGGTGAGGGACAAAAAAAAAAAAAAAAAAAAAAAATTATGTATATATATATATATATATATATATATATATATATGTGACATAAGGAAAGACGAGAAGATAACTAGAATGCCAAGAACAAATAAGCATAAGAAAGAGAGCATAAAAAAATGTCATATTTTAAAATCATGTTTTATTCTTTATTGATTAACTCAGTGATCCTCAACCTTTTTATTTATTCATTTTTTTGTCCATGTACCCATGTCTACCACATCATAGAATGTTATTCACATTCCTAGGATTGTCAAATTGAAAGGGTGTATTGTAGTAAATAAGTAGGCGGAATGGCCTATTGTCAGTATCAGTCGGACAGTGAGGGAGTCTATGTCTTTTTCACTAGCGCTAGACCAGGGAGATTGCTTCACATCTGAGATGGAGCATTACACCTACCATCAGCTCCCCACTTTCCTGCACAAATCCAAACTGAAAGGGTGTATTGTAGTAAGTAAGCGGAATGGCCTATTGTAGGTATCAGTTGGCAAGCAAAGGAGTCTACGTCCTTTTCACTAGTGCTAGACCAGCGAGTTTGTTTTACATCTGAGATGGAGTGCCACATCTACCATCAGCTTGCTACTTTTCTGCACAGATCCAAGCTATGCTACTCATGTGCTGAGTTGGCAAGGGCTGGCATTGAACTTGGAACCTTGTGGTTCCTAGGCAAATGATCTACCGACTGAACTAAGCAAGCCAATTTACTATGGAAAGTCAAAAGTTTTGCAATATTTTGGTAACATGAGTTGCAATTCAGCTGCTTCTGATGCTTTTGCTGATGAATGTGACACACCATACTGGACTGTCAGATGCCGAGCTCATGTGATACTCTCCGAGTACTACTCAACAAATTTGCCTCTATTGCAGTGTTTCTCAACCAGGGTTCCCTGGAACCCTAAGGTTCTGTAAAAGGTCCAAGGGTTTCGCGAGAACAAGTGAGATAAGTTAATGCACTTTAGACAATATGAGAGTATGAATTTTATTTTGCATTACTGAAAAATTTGACAAAGTATTAATTTTTCCTTAAACCAGTTATTTAAAAATATATACTATCATATTTTCCACGTGAACTATGATATAAAATAAAATGAGAAAGATATGGTATATAATTTTGTTTTTGCGCGGGGGTTCCTTGAGACATGTAATTTATTTTAAGGGTTATGCAAAGGTAAAAAGATTGAGAAGCTGGTCTATTGCTTGAAACACTGCCTCAGAATCCACAGGTTTAGGCCTTGCTTGGGTTGCCTGATCATCTAGGTTCTTGCAACCTGAGCAAAATTTCTTCAATCAACTGGTTCCTTTACTGTGGTCAACTGCACCTTTCACCTTTTGCATAACAAATGTTTTTAGTTGCTTCCATGGCATTACAGCCCAGTTTGAACTCATAAAGCATAAATTCCTGAATTAGATAACATTGTACATTCATCTGTGTGGCTTTCAAATCACACATGGAGTAAAGCAATGCACAACGTGTCAGTGCACCAACTACCATGCTACTAGCAACCACAGTAGGTATCTCCCATGAATTACTTTGGTTAAATGAAAAATCAACATACTCTAGTGACCTGTCCTCCCTGACTGCCACAAAACTTTTGACTCTCCTTAATAATAGCCATTTGTTTCTGCCAATTAGTGGTTTCTAATTCACCCCTGAAACCCTAAATTTCTTGCCAGGGGTGGAATTTATCTCTGGTTGACAACCACTGGATTAACTGAACTGATCTTTTATACTTTTGTTGAATTTAAAACAATCCCACCCTGAGTGGCTTAAGTGGTAGAATCCATACCATCAAAGAACTTGTAATTGCATGGATTAAGACATTTGATTTGTAGAGAGATAAGGCAGAAAGAATATTTATCTTATACTTTTGTTTATACCACTGAATGTGATTGATACTTTTGCTTAATAAGAATGATAGTTGAAATCAAATTAGTCTTGTTAAAATTGGAGACAACGTAAATCAGATAAGACAAGACATAAGTAGTTGTGTACCCAACACTTTAGGTAGAATGTGACACAAGGTTGCAGGTACTGGGCATTTCCCCCCCCCCAGGTGAAGTTTGGTAGTATATTCTTTATTAACAAATTATTTGCTGCTTTTTTCTTCTTACCGCAAGGGTTTACTAATAGGATTAGCATATATATATATATATATATATATTATACTCTGCTTAAGGAATTGACTTTGTGCCGCATCCTGTTCATGTGGAGGTGGTTGGTATATATATATATATATATATATATATATATATATATATACCAACCGCCTCCACATGAACAGGATGTGGCACAAAGTCAATTCCTTAAGCGGAGTTTAACAGGTTTGAATTCAGAGTTTTCCTACTCCTTGACTGGTTGCCATACCAAGGTTGAAGAGCCCAGTCTGCCCTACTATTTTACCCACAGCTGGAGGAAGATTAGTTGGATTCGTACCTTTCCCAAGGGTATTAGTGCTATGTGAAATGTAAACAGCCTCATCCAGGATTTGAACTTCTATATACATATCAAATGTTGTAATAGATTATACTGTTGTATATCCACTAGTTCGAAGATAAATATTATAAAAATGATACAAATAGCAGAGATGCTGATAGGTACGTGTGTTGCATTCCTGACACACAAAAAATTAAAAGGATGCAGTAAAATCATATTCATGCATCCCAGTGTTTTTCTTTTTTCTTCCCTCATCATTTCAAGCTAACTGTAAATACATTTCAATAGTTTCTTAGAAATTAATTACACAGGATAGGTCATAAGGTAGAGTTAGACAGCTTTAGTTGGGACCCATAAATTTTCCCGGGGACTCACTGAGAGTTAAAAATTCAATGTCAGATTTTTTATCATAAGTAAGTAAAATCAAATTTATCAAAGGAGTAAAAAAAATAAAACTATTTAAAATTGAAACTTAGTTCTGATAACTGAATAGACATTAAAATAAAACAAACTATGGCATGTATTTATTAAAACTTGTTTTAAAAAAATCAATGAGGATCGTCTAAAGTTGCATGCTCAAATTTCGAGTATTTATTCTATGTTATGATGATTTTGGGTAATGTGACATAAGCAGTGACGTAGTTTTGGTTACAGACAAATAGTGATCGAACCTCCATTATTAATAGATTATTCTAAAAACTTGCCATTGTAATAAAAAAAAGTAAGTAAAGTCGTCAGGGTGGCCTAAATTCGGTATCAGCCAGACAGTAAGGAAATCTATCCCCTTTTCATTAGCACTAGACCAAGGAGATTGTTTTTTAGCATCTGAGGCAGAGCGCCACACCTACCATTAGCTCCTCACTTTACCACACAGATCCCTGTGCTACTTATACACTGAGTTGGTGAGGGCCGGTATCGAACCAGAAACCTTGAGGTTCCCAGCAGGAGGACTAAAAATATTTAATATCCCTGAATATTTTGGATGAATCTGTCCTTTTCCACAGGATTTCCCTTCCCAGAAAATAGGAAGAAAAAATACTTAGATAAAGAAGATGGTGGTCTGACTTTTATTGATATAACAATTCAACAAGAGAAGAAGAATTTTTATGCTGTATAGGATATTTGTTGTTTATGACTTTTAACCAGAAAAGATGTTTTATGAAAAGGTGGGGGGTGATGGCAAGGGAGGTTTGTTGATCTGTAGACATGGTTATAAGTTCACTGAAGCAAAAGAAATACAGATTTTTATGCTTGAATTCATTTTCAGTTTTGGGATATATTAGAGCATAATCGTTAATGTATACAATTCATAAATATACCCAAGTCAAATTATTATCTTAGACAGGTATGAATCCATAACAAACACCAAGGAGCATAAATATCAATACCATACGGTGATCATCGATTTTACAATCATAATTGGCTACTGATTCAATTACATTCTACAAAGATCTTTCTTAAATATATATATATATATATATATATATATATATCCTAATTAATTGTAAGTAGAGTCTTTGCCCTTTCAAAGTCTGTTTGGGTCCAGATGAGCGTGTATCTAACCGTAGGGTGCTTTTTGTATGCTTGAGGTATTTTTCTCCCTAAACAAATGAATGATGAAGCAAGTAAGAGCCCGAAAGATCTACCCTTCCACTAACATAAAAATGTAAATACAGTTTTTATGAAAAGCACGTAGCAATATACAAGTATAAACATGCTGGTTAGATGTCTGTTAGAAGTTTTTTGTCTTTTTTAAGGGGGGGGGAGAAAAAAAAGAAGAAAAAAAAGTAATATTTTGGAGTTTGATCACTATCAGTCATCTATAAAAATTTAGGAAAATGAAAAAATGTTTTTGTTTTGTTTTCTGAATTCTTTTCAAGTTATTCAAAATGGAATTTTGGGAAAATTTGTAAATTCATACTTTTCTGTTTACTTTGAAGGATTTAATTTTATAAATTTGTTTTTTTATTTTCTTTGACTTGTGAATTCAATTTTAGTGAATAAATTTTGCAGTCTTAAGCCGTTCGGCTCGGAATTTATCGCCTATTTGTTGTACAATCTTAAAAATATCTATATGGTTGAAAAGAAGAGAAAATAATCTTGCTCAATATATAATTTGTACGAGTCTTTATCCATTGAATTATTTTTTATAGAGAGTTAGAAAAAAAATTAATTTTGCTTCGGACAGCAAAAGTATGTTTTAACAAAAAATCAAATCTTATTCATATCGCAATCTTTTTATCCTGTCTTTAAAATAATAATTTAGTTAGAAATGAAATGAAATAATCTATCTTACAAATATTTATTTGGTAAGAAAGAGTGAAGTAAATAACAATAATAAGTGAAATAAATAATAAACGAAGTAAATAACAACAATAAACGATATAAATAATAAGCGAAAATAAGCAAAAACATTTAACTCAACTTTGTTTTTAATTTTTTCGTATATATACAAAAGAGTTTTAGAAAAAAAAGCCTTTTACAAAAATAGGTAGTTAAATTATATAACTACTTATTTCGTAAACATATAGTTGTATTGTAATAAAAACAACAACAAAAACATTTATAATAAAAATACGATGTAGTTAACATTTCGTATATAAACAAAACTGTATGAAATGTTCTTACCTTAAACATAAAATAAAAATGATTCTAATGTACGTAACTTGAATGAGAAAATTTGTTTTTTTAATTTATCATAATTCTAATGATAAATAAATAGGCAGTTTTTTTTTTAAAATTAACTCACCACTTTTTTCTCTTTCTTTTTTTTTTTTTTTTTTTTTTTTTACTAAAAACCGTCAAAAATGGTCTTTCGAACTTATCTCGGCTGAAATTGAACAATGGTTGGAAAATTAGGGTGACCCAGAAAAAACAGAACCCACAAAATTTGTAATAAAACTTAATTTTAACTAGGGAGGTTTAGGTTAGGGTTGGGGTTTAGGGTTAGTTTAATGGGAAAATAAATAAATAATTTGGGTTCTGTTTTTTCTGGGTCACTATATACAGGGTGACCCAGAAAAAAAAGAGACCAAAAAAATGTTGTAACAAAACTTAATTTTAACTGGGGGGGGGGGTTAGGGTTAGGTTTGGGGTTTAGAGTTAGTTTAATGGGAAAATAAATAATTTGGGTTATGTTTTTTTTTTTTTTTTTTTAGGTCACCCTAATTTTCCGACCGTTTTTCAAGTTCAGCCCTTATCTCGAGATTTCTTTTAATCATTTATTAACATTTTTTAAAAACTTTAGAAATCACTTTAATTCATTCATATTAGTGTCGTCTCGAATATAACATTTATTTCAACCATTTATTCATTAGACAATTCTTGGCGATTTTTTAAAAAATTTGATAAATAATTATCTCTTATTAGTTACCACCAATTTTTCCTGTGAAATTTACCCCACCCCTATATTAAACACAATGAAACTTGCATAAAAATTAATATTATCTTGAAAAAATTTTTTCAATTCGAAAGAATTAAACAAACTACTGATGATTTTAAAAAAATTTTAAGCTAACGGAAATAATGAAAATTATGATTGAAAAACAATGTTTTCATTTTTGCACCGTTAAATCAACGGAAATTTTACGTAGCCAAAAACAACTTACGATAAGAGGATTTTTAAAATATACTATGAAAAATCAATTAATGGTCCAATTTTCACGAAAATATATTAGGGGAAATATTTTTTTTTTACGAGGTCTACCCCCATCCCCTATTTTATTTTATGAGATATTAAAAAAAATGAACCAAAATTGGGTATACCCATCTCTTATTTTCTCGCCACTCACTCTTTGGTGTTCCTATTTTTATTTTTTTTAGTCCGGTCATGGACCGGGTACTTTAGCTAGTGTATATATATATATATATATATATATATATAATAGCTCTATCACTGATATTGAGCACTCTTTATAATGCCACAAACTCTTGGCTTGCCACTAACTGACCAAGTGAGATTGTGCAGGGGGTTACAGCGTATTCTAAGCTGTGCTTACAGGGCAGTAAGCATAGAATGGTTTTGGCACAAGGTCACAAACATGGGTCACTTTGTAAGGTTAGAACTTAAAATTTATCTTCAAAACCATTACACTATGATGATTTTCCTGGTTTTCCTTTTGTAATAACAAAACATTTGCCATCACAAAAAAAAAAGTTTTTAAAAGAAAGAGTTAGGGCTTGAAGAACTAACTCAAGGTCAGAGTGTAAACTCAAGCCAACCATGTTGGCACATGTCCCATCATCAATGAACTATGCTAATTCACTCAACAGATAATCTAAGCATCTATGATTATAATGGAGATTGTGTGTATGTGTGTGTGTGTTTAACCGAAACTATGTCATCAAGGTCACAATTCCCTTAGTTATTTACATTATATTCATAATATATATATATATATAATGGTTATTAATTAATCATTATTTAATCTCTTTTAAGGTCAAGCTGAGATAGATTTACCTCAAAACAACCCATGGTATTAATGGGTTTAAAACCCTGCAATGTGTGATATATATCATTAAGAAATAATTATTTACATAGTATATGGTGTGAATAATTTGTATACCAGTTTTAACAAAACCAGGTTTAATAAATAATTACTAGGTGTAACTTATTTCTAATATTGTTTTATTCTCAAACGTATTAAAAGCAATCTTATGTATAATTTTATATTGAAATCAATCAGAATAAAGTAAAAATAAGTAATCTTTTGTGTTCGTATTTAATTTCATTAGTCTTTCTAATATTTAATTAGATTAAAACTTAAATAATTGTGCCTGGAGGGCAATTTTTTGCAAGTTAAAGTAAATAAAAAAAAGCATCATTATAGCTCTTATTTAAAAAAATTCTAAAAAAATTAAACTTACTAGCAAAAGTATGCGCGCCCTGGGTGCAAGTATTTAAGTTTTAATGTAATAAAATATTATACTAAATTATAAAAGACTAACAAAACTAAATAAGAACAAATATAAAAATATTACACTTATCTTAATGTTATTTTAATTGATTTATAAATTAAATATAGGATTTCTTTTGATATGTTTGAGAATAAGATTATAGCATTAGAAATCAGTAACAACAAATAATTATTTATTAAGCCCAGTTTTGTTAAAGTCCTTATGCAAATTATTCCCACCATATACTATGTAAATTTTTATTTCTTAGGGATATATAACACATATTTCAGGATTTTAAAGGCATTAATAATATGGGCAGTTTTGCGGCAAATCTAACTCAGCTAGACTTTAATAGAGACATTGTTAGAAGATAATGGTTTATTTTCACACATTACACAATATAAACAATGTCACACAAAACAAAAAACTTAATGTTGGTTGTTGTAGCAATGTGTGGAAGATGATGACTAATTAGGACTGAGCTTATTCTAGTAGTGACCACCTCAGTTGGTTTTTTAAAGATTTTTTTACATAGTTTGAAAGTTGATTATAGTGATAGAGTGTTATAAGTTTACTTATATGTATTTAAAATTTCTATTTTGATGAATAATTTGAGTTGGTGAGCAGAAATTTTGGTGAAATCAATGTTTGGAAATTTTTTGTTTGTAGATTCCAATCGTTGATGCAGGATCCTATGATAGATTTAAGACCTTAGGTTTTAGCATTGGCAAATGGTTTGAAGAGTTCACCTGCAGTTGATCCCCTAGTAGAGTATAATTCTTTTTTAAGGATTGAAATAGTTTTTTAACATACCAGTCATTTGTCTATGGGCTAGCAGACAATTCATTATGTAGACAAGGTCTTTGAAGATTAAATAATGACTATTTCATAATCTTTGAGAATATAACTTAAATAACTAAAGAAGTGGTGATATGGTTTTGGTTACAGACAGAGTTACATAATTTCCATTATGATAAGATGTTATATTCCATAGATGTAGGGGGTATTAGCTTATTGAGATGAAAAGACAAACACCACCAACAACAAAGATTAAGAACTTGAGTCACTGCTTGTCTATGTTAATGATATCTTGAAATGTTGATACCTTTAAAAAAAGGTTAGGGATATCTAATAACCACAAGAATGACATCAAAGCCTAATAAAAAAGAAATATATCTACAAGATAAAGACAGGAAAATTATGTACCAGTATTAATTCATCAAAGACCCCCACAGATGAGAACATTTAAAATTAAAAGAAAAGATAAAACAGTCAGTCTAGAGAAGCTTTTGACAAAGGGTGGAGGCCACCTAAAATATCAGGATTAATAAATTCCTTGTCTTATTAGTGAAATAGATCACTAATTAGGACTGAGCCTATTCTAGTAGTGACCACCCCAAGCGGATTTAACAGGTTTTGAATTTAGAGTTTTCCTTCTTCTAGACTGGTTGCCTGACCAAGGTTAAAGAGCCCAGTCTGCTCTACTATTTTACTTATAGCTGGAGGGAGAGTAGTTGGATTCATACCTTTCCCAAAGGTATTAGCGCTATGTGAACTGTAGCTTCATCCAGGATTTGAACTCGGGTTGACGAGTCCATTTCCCATTACACCACACACGTCCAATCTTATATTTTTCCATGCTTCCAATACAACCAATAAAGTCTCCCCAACATCCATCACAAATCTATAAAGAAACATATGTGGACTCCTAACAAAATATCTATCTATCTATCTATAATATATTAGACACACAAATAATTTTAATACTAGCAGGACCTGTGGATATACCACAGTGTGATAATTTGATTATTACATTTGATATGTTTACTTAAGAGCTATTGCTAAATAGTTCAATATGTATGAAGTATAATAATCTTGATTTAACTCTCTCACAATTTTTTTCTGTCCTTTTCATTATGTTTGATTGAAACAGATTAGCATTATTGCCCCTCTCTCTATTTTTCTCCTACACTCTTTATTTCTTATGTTTTGTATGATGTCCTTTTTCTTCCCTTTCTTTATAATAAAAATGGAATGGTCCATTATTTAGTTGAGGTGACGATGCTCATAAGAATTTGGCATATAAGCAACACCAGATAATCAGGATTTACATCTTAGACAATTTGGATGGTCTCATTTTTAATCAGAGGTTGTTGCAAGATGAATAATATATATATATATATATATATATATATATATATATATATATATATATATAAACTGAATAGCATCATAAGTGTTGGTTAAAAAGAATTACTGTCAGTGCCAAGAAATAAACATACCTGAATATAGATACAAGTTTTGGCATCTATTAGGTGGCTATAATAAATATTTGGGTGGATTAGGATTTTTTTTAACACACTGATAAAGTTTGTTCAGACACAATAGATGAATCAAAAAATAATCTTATTGAACCCCCCCCCAAAAAAAAAACCCAACCCACCCTCCTAAGCTGTACACAAGAAAAATGAAGGATCATTATAACTAAATAGTCCAATGAAAATTAAACGTGTTTAAAATTACCTATGATCTCTTGCCTTTGCTCTTTGTCAGTATCTTCTCATTCTTTCCCCTTATCCCTTCCAATCTTTATAGCCAGTCTATATTAGCTGGACTCATGGAAATTCCAGTGAGTGTTAATTAAGATTATCCAATATCTCATGCCCCTGATCTTCTCTAATACTTTCCCTTATCCCTTTGCGTTTTCATTGCCAATCCATTTTTTTAAATCTCAGTCTTATACAATCATTGATTAAAAATAAAAATAAGGAATGTACAGATATGTTTTACTTCATCCTCTCTCTTATCTTTCTTTTGCTCTATCTCTGTAGTTTTAATATAGAAATTAAAGGCTGAAAACAGCCCTGTTGTCTGGGGCTTTAGAATACACTGACTGCACCTCTGCAGAGGGGTAAGACTCTCCTAATGGAGCCAACTGTTGGGTGTTGGTGACTACCTGAGAGGCTTAAAGTTGGAACCCATGTCGCTGAACAGTCCATGACATGCAACACTCCACTTTGGCCCTTACTTAGGCTAGATGGGCGGTTAGAGAGGCCCCCTCCGATCAGTCAGCTAGTCACATCAAGCCTTAACACCTACATGATTGTCCCAACCCTATTGCCCTTATGGCAAACCCCCATATCAAATATGTTCTAGAAGGCGATAGCTGAGGGTCTTAATGTCCTGGGTATGACATTAAACTATCTGATGGTGAAGTTCCAATTCTGGAGGTCTGGAGATTGTGGAGCACCCCTTCATCACTATTGCTCACAGGTCCACTCTGACCCAGAGTGGTAGTACCTGTTAGGGTCCCATCTAAGGGTTAAATAGAAATAAACGTGTTTATAAAAAAATTAAATGAATTTATTTCAAAACTTTGTCGGCATTAAATGACCCACCGAGGTTGATATGCTGTAAAACAAAACAAACAAACCTCAGCAGGATGAGAGGAGAAAGTAAAGTCGAATGTGAGTGAATATTTTATATGTATTAGACCGGAAATGAAGAGGATTGTGGGAGCATGATTAGAGTGATGACATGTATAAAAGACTAAGGAAAGAGACAGTCAAGACTGTTTTTTTTTTTTAATCAAAGGTGAACTGAGCTAATTGAAAGCACAGAGAAACAGGAGAAACTGTGAGAGAGAGAGAGAGAGAGAGAGAGAAATTGTCAGAGAAAAAAAATTATTTTACAAGCCAGTTTAACTCTTTGCCTACCAAATTTCCCTCATGGCTGTACCAAATTTTCTAGGTATTTTTTCACATGTATGATGGGATATTTCAGAGTCCACTATCTATTCATTTCAGAATTCATTCTATTCAAATAAAGTCCTATTATTATTATTATTATTATTGTAATCATATATCACTACTCATTTCACAATTCCCTTTGTTATTTATGTCAGGTTCTCCATGATTTTATTTTTATTCAAACCACAATTGTTAATAAAATTGTTCTACATTATTAATACTGTTGGTCATATCTACAGGTATTTGCCTCTCATTCCACTTATGAGGGTGTGACACAAGGACATTTTTATGTGGGCCCACCCACAAGCCGAAGCTTATGGGTGATAGGCACAAAAAATGTGTCGATCCCGTCGGCATTCCCCCTCAAGAGGGGTGCCTCAGGCGCTGGGCAATAAATCCAGCCCTGCCCCTTTAAATCAGGGGGCAGGTATTGCCTGGGGGATAGCCCCCTGGGATCGACGCTATTAACTTGTAAAGATCCAGGGCCGAAGCCACTGGACCCTGGTGTTAGCCAGATCTACATGTATGTTCTAATAACATGAAATTGTATTTATATATACAACAAAATAGCAGTTTACAGTGTGAACAGGAAGGCTAATTTGCATATTGATATTAAAAATTTGATTTTAATAAATATGTGCTTAGTATTATTGATTTCTAATTGTTTGGTTTTATTTTAATAAACATGAGCAAAAATCTTGGGTATAAATAAATCTTAAAAGAAATAACTAATTTTATTTTTTACTTCCTATTTTAACTAAATAGTTAAATTATGAAAATTTAGCAATGAAAGATGGGAGTGATGGAAAATTCAGTTCTATTTTCCGATTATATCCCATCCTGTTTCAAATCATTTTATCTGCATTCTTATTTAGTTTCATTAGCCTTTCAAATTTAATATATGTTATTACATTAGATACTTGCACTCGGAGGGTGCATATATTTGCTAGTATGAATAATTATTATATGAAAATTCTATGAGCATCAACAACCATGATTATCCATTATGCCCCTGCTCATCCCTCTACCTGTATCTTCTCGTTCTTTCCCTTGTCCCTTCCAAAATTCATTATCCATCCATGTTTTTCATATAAATGTGATGCAAACACTGATTAGTTTCATATGCAAAAAATAAATAAGGAATTCACAAGTATGTTCTAATTACTTCTCTCTAATATACAATGAAACATTGATTGAATGCACAAACCTCACCCACACTCAAAGAAAGTTCTACAATATTAATGAACTATTTGGAAAATAGATTGTAAGAACATATTGAACTTTCTGAAAAGAATTGGCCTCCAATCAAAGATGTAGGCTGATAGACCTACAAAAATAACTCACATGCAATCTTGATATGCTGATTTCAGCGGATAACAAAACACCTATCAATATACTAAATTACCAATACAAACAAAAACTAAAATGATATGCAAATAGCTACACGTATAACAACCATACCTCACAAAGAAGAAATAAAACAAAAATGTCTTTGGCATAATATCAATATATTAATATTCGTGTTCCTTAATTGTATGACTATTACCATCTTGCAACACTCTCTGGTTAAAAATGAGACCGTCTAAATCCTCCAAGATAAAATGAAAAAAAAAAAAAAAAAATCCTGATTATCTGGTGTTGCTTATTCGCTAAATTCTTATGAGTGTCATCATCTCAGCTAAATAATGGACCATTCCATTGTTATTATAAATAAAAGGGAAAAAAAGGACATGTTACATAGAAAAAATGTAATAAGAAAGAAAGAGTAGGGGAAGAGAGGAGGTGAGTGCACGGAAGCGATACCACTAATCTGTTTCAATCAAACTTGATGAAAAGGAGGAAAAAAAGAGAGTGAGAGAGCTAAAGCAAGATTATCATACTTTTTAGATACTGAACTATATTGCAATAGTTCTTAAGTAAACATATCAAACGTAATAAATAAAATATACTGCGGGATATCCACAGGTCCTGCTAGCATATTAATAATATAGTTATATAGTTTGCTATATTTATAAAGAAAGAGTATTCAATATTTGTTAGTTGGTTTCTTTGTTTAATGGCATATTAACCTTCATAGGTTAGGAAAGTTAGGTTATACTTTTTACATATTGAACTATAAAGCAAAGTAAACATATCAAACATTAGAGTAAATAAATTATCATACTGCTGGAGTCCCTAAGGTGGTGTGATGCTGAAATCCAGTGCTACCCACCAACTCCTGTGTCACTACCGCTGCCAAAACTGCATTGGCTTCTTGCCTTTCCTTTGGATTACAGTGGCAGTGTGGAGAAGGGGGATTTGCTGCTTGGGCAACAGCTCATCCTCCATATGAACCCGCCCAGGCTACATAGTTCAAATAAAGAAAGAAAAAAAAAAAAAAAAAAAAAAAAAATTGGACTCTACTCCATCATCTGTGGCAGACGGATTGATGCCAACTCAACTTGTACTGTGGTATATCCACAGGTCCTGATAGTGTAAAACATATCTGTATTCAAACCCCCAACCAAACCCCCCCCCCGCCAAAAAAAAAAGTTCTAAAAGATAAGAAATACCTTTCTAAAAATCTGAAGCCTAACAAGCATATCTATTGTAGGATTACATTGATCACTAAGAGATCCAACCACTTAAGACAACCATCGAGAACCATCAGACTGGCTTTATTTGCTCTTAGCTCAGGAAATACTGTCAGTAATGAAAACAAGTGACTTTTTTCAGATTTTAGTTGCAAGTTAGCACAATGAAAAGCCAAGCAAGACACTTAGAGATCCGTGATATTTATTTTGCAGCTTTTCCTCACTTCCATCCCTTTTTTTAAAAAAAAAGGAATAAGGAGGAGTCTCTTAAAATCTGCAGTAATTCATTCCCTATCAAGCAGTTTAAAGACTGTAAAGAGGTCTCTGGTCAAGGGTCTATTATTGAAAGCTGTCTGACAGCTAAGAGCCCAGCTGAACAAGCTTTCATCTATTGACCCACTAATTAGCATCATTGTTTTGACTCCTATGCACTCGCATATTATTGTGCAGTGGAATCTGTAATTCAGTCTATAACATTAAGATGAATGTTTAGTCTAGGAGACATCTGAGTGTGTCTCTACCCATCACTGGTAAAGTTAGCACAAGAGAGATGAATTACATGAAACTAATAGTGGAAATTACTACTCTAGGGACATTGGGGTAGTTTGCTGAACAAACTAAAAATGCTGGTATTGTAGCAAACTATGAATCAATTCAAAAAGACATGATAGTTAATGGGGCGAATTCAGCTCAGACAGACAGACAGATAGAGAGAGACAGACAGAGATATAGATAGACAGACAGATAGAGATATAGATAGACAGACAAAGACAGACAGACAGAGATATAGATAGACAGACAGATATAAACAGACAGAGATATAGATAGACAGAGATATAGATAGACAGACAGATAAAGACAGACAGAGATATAGATAGACAGACAGATAAAGACAGACAGAGATATAGATAGACAGACAGATAAAGACAGACAGAGATATAGACAGACAGACAGACAGACAGACAGATAGATAGAGATATATAGACAGAGACATAGAGATAGAGATATAGACAGACAGAGATATAGACAGACAGAGATATAGACAGACAGATAGAGATATAGATACAGAGATATAGACAGATAGAGATATAGATAGACAGATAGAGATATAGATAGATAGATAGACAGGCAGAGATATAGAGAGATATAGACAGACAGTGATATAGATAGAGAGATAGATAGAGACAGATAGATAGAGAGAGAATATTAACAATGCAATATTTATACATCTTAATATCAATTTTTATAACCCACCTCTCTAATATATTGTTATTTATCCTCAAAAAGAAAACGACATTAAAAATATATAAATTCAAAAAATGGACTTTTCTAATTTCAAACTTTTAGAACAAGTCTTGATTAAGTATTGATCTTCTTGTTATTGGTAAAAGGTGTATACCTGTGTGCGCGCGAAAGAAGGAGGAGGAGGAGGAGGAAGAGAACACTGCGTCATTCAATTAGCTGTTAGTCATTAATAACAGATTAATTGAGGCTGATTAAAGTTATATAATAAAAAAAGAAAAAAAAGAAAGTTTAAAAAATGCCTAATGGGACAGCTCTTCCGCGTTTTCATTTTGGATCAAGTTTAGTGTATATAAGAAGACCGGCTAAGTTGTTGGCTAGCAAATGTATGCAAAAAGAAAAATGAAAAAAAGGTGGAAAGAGAGGAAGTAGTACTAATAAAGAGAGAGAAAGAGACAGAGAAAGGGATGAAATGAGGGGGGAAACAGTAATGGATAAATGGGGGTGGAAAACAGGAACAGAGAAGAGAAAGAAGAATAAGAGAGATTGATTTTAATGACATGTAAATCCATCTAGGGTTATTTTATGCCTAGACGTTAGAGAAAAGTGTTCAGATTTACATTTTTGTGTAGTGAGAAGAGAGAGAGAGAGTGGGGCAGAAAAGAAGAGAGAGAGAGAGAGTGGGGCAGAAAAGAGAGAGAGAGAGAGAGTGAGTGGGGAAGAAAAGAAGAGAGAGAGGAGAGAGTGGGGAAGAAAAGGAGAGAGAGAGAGATTGGGGAAGAAAAGAAGAGAGAGAGAGAGAGTGGGGAAGAAAAGAAGAGAGAGAGAGAGAGTGGGGAAGAAAAGAAGAGAGAGAGAGAGAGAGGGGAAGAAAGAAGAGAGAGAGAGAGAGGGGGAAGAAAAGAAGAGAGAGAGAGAGAGAGTGGGGAAGAAAAGAAGAGAGAGAGGGAGAGAGTGGGGAAGAAAAGAGAGAGAGAGAGGGAGAGAGTGGGGGAAGAAAGGAGAGAGGAGAGAGAGGGGAAGAAAAGAGAGAGAGAGAGAGATTGGGAAGAAGAAGAGAGAGAGAGAGATTGGGGAAGAAAGAAGAGAAGAGAGAGTGGGGAAGAAAAGAAGAGAGAGAGAGAGAGAGGGGAGAAAAGAAGAGAGAGAGAGAGAGTGGGGAGAAAAGAAGAGAGAGAGAGTGGGGAAGAGAAGAGAAGAAGAGAGAGAGAGTGGGGAAGAAAAGAAGAGAGAGAGAGTGGGGAAGAAAAAGAAGAGAGAGAGAGAGAGAGAGTGGGAAGAAAAGAGAGAGAGAGAGAGAGAAAGAGAGAGAGAGAGAGAGTGGGGAAGAAGAGAGAGAGAGAGAGAGAGAGTGGAGGAAGAAGAGAGAGAGAGAGTGGAATAAGAATAGTGGAAGAAGAAGAGAGAGAGGGTGCAAGAGAAAAAGAGAGAGGGTGCAAGAGAAAAAGAGAGAGAAAGGTGAATATGAGTTACAAAAGAAAACATCATAGAAAAAACATTCCTGACTCCCACACACATGAAAATATAAAGGGGAAAATATTGAAATAATAGATATAAAAAAAGAAGAAAAAAGAAGAAAATAATCCCTTTGTTTCAACTTAGTGGTTAAGAAAAACAAAACAATTCCTATTCTGAAGACATAGAAGGCTTTCTTCTGGCCTGATGCCTCTTTAGTACACAATCAGTTAGTCCACACTTAAGGCACACTTCAGCCCAAATATGAACCCTAACCACTCGCAATTTCCTGTTACTTTAAATTTCTGGTGACACTTTTCATAATATTGTTGCACTTTCTTTGATAATTGACATATGATTGTATTGGGGACTTTTTTTTTTTTTTCTTTTTTTTTTTTTTAATCATTTTTGTTACGCCTTTGGTTTTAGAAGAAGGAGGGTGAGTTTTCATACTACAATCTTAACCTTTGTTTTTCTTTATTCCTTTTACCTTGCGCAAAGAAAAGAAAAACAAAAAAAACAAAAAACCCAACCCCTGCTCCTGTCAGAAGTATAAAGAATATTGAAACAATAGAGATAGCAACCATTTAGTTTGTCCTTGTCTTTCTCTATCATCCTTTGTATAATCTTCTGCCCTTCATCAGTAGTAATGAATGTCATAATTATTTCTGTCAAATTTAATCTCTTCACTTAATGATCCCAGTTAGAGACAGTTTAGGGTTTGCAATATGGACGCCCTTATTAAAATAAAGAGAATTAAAAACAATAATAAAATCCCTAAAACCTAAACAGATGAACTCATCAGTATCCTATTAAAAAAAAAAAAATGAAAGAAAATAAAAAATAAAAAAGTATGCTCAGTGATGCACCTATTTGTTTTGAATGAGTCCCGGGAAAAATTCATGGGTCCCAATTAAAGTTTCTTAATAAATTGTAGGGTTTTTATTCATGATCTGGGGAAACAACTAAAGCCGTTTCACTCCTACCTTGTAACTTATCCTGTGTAATTTGTTTCAAAGAAGCTATTGAAATGTATTTACAGTTAGCTTGAAATGGCGAGGGAGGATAAAACCCCCCCCAAAAAAACAAAAAAACACTGGGACTCATGGATATTATTTTACTGCGTCCTTTTAGATTTTTGTGCATCAGGCATGCAGAACACATACCTATCAGTATCTCTGAATACTCATTGATAAACTTACACAATTCCCAAGGGTATTGTGACGTAAGCAGCGATTTAGTTTCGGATACAGACTTTCACCAAATCTCCATTATAATAAGAATTAATCAATTGTAGAAGAGAAACTCTACCTTGATTGGAAACCAGTTTTCTCTCTTTGATGAACGAAAAAAAAAAAAAAAAGGTTTTATGTGGCAATGGACCAGCATCAAAAATAGAATCTAGCCATGTTTGTCCTGGCTAAAAGAAAATGCAGATAAGCTCCTCTGAGTCTTAAAAAAAGAAAAGATGGACATTTGGTCATAAAGTTCTAAAAATATCCAGATTAATTATGGCTAGCTTCTTTGCTTGTTGCCTCAAATGGCATCTATTATACGGCAATTGTCAGTAAGTTTGTCTCACAGACACCAACTTGTTACTGCAGTAAGTTTGGTCATCACTGGCTATTCCAATATTGTAGCTTTGTCACACTCAATGAAACTTAGTAAATAAATAAGCTGCTCTTTTTGTCTTTTGTGGTTCTATATAAAATTGTGTCGCCAAAACAACCACTTCTTACTGTACCAAAAAATTGACTGATTAGCCTGCTATATAATTTGATAAAGGTAGTGAGTTTTTCTAATGAGATGTATTTTACTTATAAACTAAGAAGAAGAAAACAAAGGGATAAGTATGAATTTTACCTATCTATTTATACATATATAAAGGACAGTTGTGTGTGGCTGAAACTATGAAAATAAAACAATTAATGGCATATATATATATATATATTATATTATATATATATATATATACACTACACACATTCACTATCACCTGATCTGGCTTTTTGAGCAAAAATAATGAAGATTTAATTTATTTGTGAAGATAATTAAAAAATAAAATTTAAATAGTAACAGCATGGATTTTTTTTTTTTGCATTTAATATTTTAAATAAGAGACACTGATTTTTCTTTTCAGTGTGCACACTTTTTTTTCTATACAAATAATCTATAGTTATATGATATCAAAAATTCCTAAAAAATCCAAATAATTTTTAAACAGATCTGTTTGACCCATAGGTGTGACCCTAACAGGTACTACAACTTTGGGTCAGTGTGGACCTGGAAGCAATAGCAACAAAGGAGTCACTTCAGTCTTCTGAGATCCAGAACTGGAGCCTCACCACCAGATGTAGTTTAGTGGCATACAAACCTTGGGGCGGGGGGGGGTCTTACCCCTCTACATTCAGCATATTCTAAGTCCTGAAGACAGGGTGGGATTTATTTTATTTTTTTTTTTTAATTTTTAGACTATGATATTAGTGCTGCTGTGGAGACTGCGGAATTTAACGAAAATTATTGTATCGATAGACATTCACCCGTTTTGAAGTGTCAGTGCTGCCTGCTATGTCCCAAATACATGCTCGGTATTAAGATTTTGTGTAGCCGGCAGTTGTTTTTGTCATGGTGTTGAAGGGCCAGGATGATGGAAGCTGCAATTTGAAGCACCTGGATGGAGTGCGACTGCCTGCTTTATTAACACTACACAGTAAAGGTTGGGAGAGACCATTACGATTCTTTGCAGGTGAGAGGCTTATGGAACGTAGTTGAAGACTGCTGTAATATTCTTATGGGCTATGGGTAAATAATAGTGGGAAGATTTTGTAGGCAGACTTTTGCAGATGGGAAATCGATTAACTGAATCAGTTATTTTTTTTTTTTTAATTCAGTTTTTTTTAATCTTTAGATGCAAAGATTGATTAGACCTACAAAAATGTTATTTAAAAATGGGATGTTAAATATCTTAAAAAAACAACTTTTATGAACATTTTATACCAAAGAAATCAAGAGCAGTAATTAAAAAAAAAAATGCCTACCTAAAAATATTTTAACATTAAAAAAATATTAATGTTAGTTCAGTCGGTAGAGAGTCCAACTAAAAACCACAAGGTTCCTGGTTCTATACTGGCCTTCGCCAACTCAGCGTATGAGTAGCACAGGGATCTGTGTGGTAAAGTAAGGAGCTGATGGTAGACCCACCTCAGACGCAAAAAACAATCTCCTTTATCTAGCGCTAGTAAAAAGGGGATAGACTCCCTCGCTATCTGGCTGATACATTGTATACAATGTATTGTATACTTACACATTAGTAACAAAAACACTATACACATACACACAATATGGGTAATGTTTTCTACACTTTCTCAAACCCAAGGAGTCAGAAATTTCTTTCTTACCCCCCCCCCCTTGCTCTAATAATCTCTCGATTTGAACTGAACTATTTACGACATACAATGACAATACCTAAAGCTCATATCTAAGCCTTCAAGAAGATTAGAATATATCCGGTAGAAATGAATTTATTTGGCTCCACTCCCACGTTTTTAAAAGTGAATAACGACTGAATAAAGAAAAAATACAAAGCAGAAGAATATTTTTAGCATGATCCAATCTTTTATGAAAACTTTTAAAAAGTTGATTTATAAAAAAAAATTTAAAAAAAGAAAGAAAAAGTGTCATAAAATTGTAAGTAGATAAGCTACTACTGAAAACTTAAATAGTTATTTGTTTCAGTATTATATTATTCATAAATTGTAAAGGTACATTGGAATTTCCAGAGATCGTTTTATTGGAGTATCAGAAATTATTCAGTGGTGCTTTTCGTACTAGGATAAGGGGAGATAACTCTTTTTTTTTTTTTTTTAGAAAATGGACAAATATTGACTGAGAATCAATTAATCTCTTCAGAAAGAAAGAAAAAAAAGAAAGTTAAAAAAAAAAAAAAAGACACTAAGAAATTAAATGATTTAGTTTTTTTCTTTAGAACCAACAAACTGAATTTTTTTATCTCAATATTTCCATTCCAATTTGTAGGATAGTTTTTATTTTATCAATTTTTAGTTTGAGTATATATATATATATATATATATATATATATATATATATATATATAGGTACCACCAAAATATGTCACGTGATCAGCTTAGGCCATATTGAAGAAAGAAGTATTTTTGAACTTTTTAAAAAAAAATCTTACAAAAAACAAATAAACAAAGAGTTGTTACAAAGAAAAACAGTTAATTCAAAGATCAAATTATCCGATTGAGGGAAAATTACTCACTGTTACCTTGAAAAATAAGTAAAACAGTCCGTTTTTTTTTTACAACAGGGTCAATTTCTTTATTGATATTTTTTTAGCAGAATTCTGTATTCATGGTACTTTTACTAAAAAGCTCTAGCATTGAAACTTAGAAAAATCTTCTGATATAATTATTCAGACGCTTATCTTTATAGAAAAAAAGTGAAAATCATTTTTTGTCAGTTCATTTTTTCGTATTTCATAGAATAAAATAGTGGTGGGTAGACCTCGTAAAAAAATTTTTTTTTAAATTCCCCAAATATATTTTAGGAAAAAACTATTTCACACATTTTCATCAAAAGGTAAGTAATTCTGGAAATTTTTGTGAAAATCGGACCATTAATTGATTTTTGATAGAATTTTTAAAAAAGCCTCTAGTCATAACTTGTTTTTGGCTGTGTTAAATTTCAATTGATCTAACGGTGCAAAAATGTAAACATTCTTTTTTGTTGATAATTTTCATTATTTCTGTAAGCTGAAAATTTTTTTAAAAAATCATCAAGAGTTTTTTTTAATGTTTCTTCTTTTGAATGGACAAAAAAGTTTCAAGATAATATTAACCTTTATGCAAGTTTCATTGTGTTAAATATAGGGTGGGGTATATTTCACAGGAAAAATTGGTGGTACCTAATATATAAATAAAAATAAGACACTTATTTGTAATGGCTGTCTGAATACTGTAATAGCCGTTTAACAAAGAAAAAACTTGGTAGTCAATTTATATATACATATTCATCAACCCCTCCACACGAGTAGGAGGTGACATAAGGTCAGTTTCTTAAGTGGAATTTTATAGGTTTGAATTCGGTTTTCCTTCTCCTAGACTGGTTGCCTAACCAAAGCTAGCTGGAGAAAAGAATAGTTGGATTTATACATTTCCAAAGGATATTATCACTGTCTGAAATGCAAACAGCCAAATCCAGAATTTGAACCCGTCTTGCCGTGTTCATTTTCTACAATGGTAAGCATTACACCACGCACATCCAATTCATATATATTTAAGAAAAATGGAAGTATATATTACAATAATATTCTCTGTGGCTTGAATGTAAATATACAGTATTCTTGATTAACCTTCATTTTTGTGTTTAGGTGGTATCATATATATATATGTGTGTGTGTGTGTGTGTGTGTGTGTGTGTATATGTGTGTGAACGTTGAGGAAAAAAAGCGAATAACAAAACACAGACAATTAAATTCAATTAATATTTCACTTCTGTTGGTTTTAGAAACTTCATCAGAATATTTTGAAAATATTCTGATGAAGCTTCTGAAATAAACAGAGACAAGATATTAATTGAACGTAATTGTTTGTGTTTTGTTATTCACTTTTTCCTCAACTTTTCTTCACATTTTGTCGGATTTTTCCTAATCAGTTATTTCCTCATTATATATATATATATATATATATATATATATATATATATATCTGTCCTACACAAGGCTAGGTTTAAGAAACATCTGGCCATTTTGAAAGCGGATACAATTACTGCATATCACCCCACCTATACAGGGAGGACTCAAACATTCTCTCATGTTATTTGGAGAATCTCTAAATCACTCTGCACTCACATAGAATTTTTTTTCTCTCTACACTCCAGTTTCTCCACGTTTACCCTCCCCTTTTTTTTTATTATATATTACCATTGAATTTTAAATGATTAATGGGTAGTTTCTTTTGAAAATGATTTTGATTGAAAGGGCCCTCAAGTTCCTATATTTTTTTTTGTTGTAGTCATTCAGTTTTTCTTAATTTATGTAGGATTCCCCCTAATAAAAGTTATATATATATATACATACTCTGTTGTTTAACCACCTCCTGAGTTTTAAAAGAACCAGGAACCCACTCAGTTACATCTCGCCCTGATGATGGCATTTCGGAGTGCTGAAAGTACTAGGGATGAAAACTTCAGGCTAATCAACAGACTCCACCCCGATATTAAGAAGCTGGCCAGAAAACTGGAAAAGATCAAAAACAAAATCGTCAGACATGAAATGTTGGTCTAGTTCAACACAGTATGCATAAAAGAAAAAATACTGCCCAATTATGTATGTGTGTGTGTATATATATATCTATTACACACACACACACACATTTAGCTCTCAGCACAACAGGCCAATGAAGCCATAACTTACCTCGCCCTGTCAGCTTGTAGCTGTAGAATATGCTGACTGCACTTCTGCAGAGGGGTAACATTCCCCTTCCCAATGGGGTCACGTGTTGGTGTTAGATGTGAGATTCCCACTGGGAAGTGACTTATAATTCCTGAGGACAGGATTGTGGTGGCTTAGTGATAACCAACATTTCACTTTTGCCCTGACTTGGGCTAGACAGGGAGTTGGAGAGGCTCCATCCAATCAATTGTCTGGTTGTATCAAACCCTAGCACCTATATAATTGTCCTGACCATATTCTTCAAATTGCTCTTATAGAAAACACCCAACCCTTTTTATCATATAGGTGCTAGAAGGCAATGGCTGAGGGTCAAAAACCAGTTTATTAATACACATAAAGTTAATGAAAATTATTTCTACCAATTTAATGTTCTAAACTGCATCTAGCAGTGAAGTTCCAATTCTGGAGCTCTGGGGAGTGTGGAGTATCTCTTCATTGCCATTACTCACAGGTCCACTCTGACCCGGAGTGGTAGTACCTGTTAGGGTTCTATAATTCAATTTGAAGGTTAATGAAAATTATTTCTACCAGTTTATAAAATCAAACTGAACAAAGATTTACCTAAAAACTATTCACTTAAGAATTATATATAAAAAACAATTTGGCATTAAATAGCCCACAAGAGTTGAAATGCCATTAAACAAAATAACTAACCAACAATTATTTCTACTAATTAATACACATAAATTTAATAAATTTCCACTAATAAATTACACATGAAGTTAAATAAATCATATATATATATAAAAAAAACAAGTTGGACATGTGTATTGTAATGGTTAGTTGTAGGAAATGGACTCATCGACCAGAGTTCAAATCCTGGACGAATGTTTACATTTCCCATAGTGCTAATAATACCCTTGGGAAAGGTATGAATCCAACTAATCTCCCTCCAGCTATAGGCAAATAGTAGGGCAGACTGAGCTCTTTAACCTTGGCTAGGTAACCAGTATAGAAGGAAAACTCTAAATTCAAACCTGTTAAACTCTGCTTAAGTAATTGACTGTGTTGCATCCTGCTCATGCAGAGAGGTTGGTAACTATTATATATATATATATATATATATATACATATATATATATAACAGATCTGGCATTAATAACCCACAAGGGTTAATATGTCATTAAAAACCAACCAACCTTAATTTACCAGATGAAAAAATTTCATAAGGTGTGTTTTAGGATAAAATATTTGTTCTTCTAATTTGGTATTCCATTACCTGCAAAATTTTGAGCCAGCTTATAGAAGAGGATTATCAGTGATTACTAGAACAAAAATCAAGGTTCAATTTATACACTGGACAGATTTATACATTGGTGTTGAGTCTCAAAAGTGTGCATAAAAGTATAAACAGTTGGTTGGTTTGTTGGATTTTACAACATGTCAACCCATTGGGTCATTTTATGCCAAAGACATTTTTATTCATTCTTGATGGGTACTCAATTTCTTTTTTTAAACTCAATTTTTTAAACACTTTTTTAGAACTCATTTTCTTCTATTTAACCCATAGATGGGACCTTAACAGGTACTACCACTCCAGATCAGAGTGGACCAGGGAGTAATGCTGATGAAGGGGTACTCCACATTCCCTAGAGCTCCAGAATTGGAACTTCACCATCAGATAGAGTTTAACATCATACCCAGGACAATAAGACCCTCAGCCACTACCTTCTAGCACATATATGATTAAAAGGTTAGGTCTTGCCATAAGGGCAATCCTATAGGTGCTATGGCTGATTGATCAGAGGGGGCATCTCTGACTGCCAGTCTAGCCTAGTAAGGACCAAAGTGGAGTGTTGCATGTCATGGACAACTCAGCCATCAGGATTCAGTCTTTAAGCATCACAAGTTGCCACCCACAGCCAACAGGTGGCCCAATTGGTGTGTGTGGGGTACCTCTCTGCAGAGGTGCAGTTGGTGTATTCAAAAGCCTCAGCCGACAGGGCTTCTAAATAAATTAGTTGATTACTAAGATAGATCACCTTGACAACAATGAATCGGATATGAAATATGTCCACAAGATCACTTATGGGAACATACCTGAAAGGCAAAATAAATAATTGTAATCTCGCACCCTAACAATTTATTTTTAGAAAGAAAGCCTCAGCCGAAAGAGCTAGTATAAGCAGTAAACTAGACAACAAGAAAATATACATAAGAGAGAGTAAATAATAAAAATAGGTGGGAATTATAGATATTCACTAAACATAGTTTAATCTTATATGAAACCATGCATGACAGATCCCCAAAGAGAATCAAACCCACTAGAGATGTAATGAATGGATGAACTATATTATTAACCCTTTCTCCCTGAGGTGTGGAGGTGGTTAAGAAATTGAAAGAAAGGATTGTTAAATACACAAAGAAAATAGAAAGACAGATATGTATAGAAAATGGAAAGTTTATAAAACCTTCAAAAGGAAAAAGTTATTTATTTTTATAAAAAAAAATCTTTATGCCACAAATATTGGCATCAAATAAATGTCAATCCTCTTGGGGGTAGAAGCTTGGACATAAATATTTATATATATGACTAGAAGGACCTGTGCATATACCACAGTATGATAATTTAATTATTACAATGTTTGATAGGTTTACTTAAGAGCTATTGCTAAATAGTTCAATATGTAAAATATAATAATCTTGATTTAACTCTCATGCTTTTTTTCATTCTTTCCTTCTTTTCATTATGTTCAATTGAGACAGATTAGCACTATTGCTTCCACACACTCACCTCCTCTCAATATTTCTCCTACTCTTTCTTTCCTAATATTTTTTCTGTGTAGCATGTCCTTTTTCTTCTGTCTTTATAATAAAAGCGGAATTGTCCATTTAGTTGAAGTGATGACACTCATAAGAAATAAGAATTCAGTTGATAAGCAACACCAGATAATCAGGATTTACATTTTTGCATTTCATCTTTGACAGTATCACTTTTAACCAGAGGGTGTTGCAAGATGATGATGGTCGTACTTTTAAGGAACATGAGTATTAATATATAGATTAGAGGAGGAGGGAGGAGGAGCCCTCAAAGTTTTTTTTTTTTAACTAATGAGAAAAGAGCACTTTTGGTTTGAATTCAGAGTTTTCCTTCTCCTAGACTGGTTGCCATACCAAGGTTAAAGTACCCAGTCTGCCCTACTATTTCCTACAACAATAATCATTATATCACATGCCTCCACTTGATTGATTTTAATGGCATGTCAACCCTTTTGAGGTTATTTTATGCATAAAGGTTAGGAAATCTCCAACATTATATATCTATATTTACTTTTTTGTAGCTTCTGAAGAGCTGTTTTTGCACACAGTTACATAATATCAAGTATTTCTATCTAATGCAAATAATTTGTACACAATTATAGGGTTTCAAGTAACCACTTCTATTTAATAATAATCATTTGTTTGCACACACAGTTATATGGTTTCAAATAACTAATAATGATATTCCTTAAGAAATATAGTTTCAAATATATTCCTATCTAATACAAATAATTTTTAAACAGATCTATTTGACCTGTAGATGGGACCCTGACAGGTACTACCACTCTGAGTCAGAATGGACCTGGGAGTAATGGCAATGAAGGGGTACTCCATACTCTCCAGAAGTGGAGCCTCACTATCAGATGCAGTTTAGTATCCAACCCAAGACACACCTTTTTTTTTGGTGGGGAGTGAGGATCTTACCCCTTTGCAGATGAAACAGATTTATAGTGAAAAACACTTTCATATCCAATTTATATCAAAGAATGAGTTATAAATGACCGGTAGTGGGACTGAGATAAAGAAAAACTGAATTGGAGATTCCCGTCTTTAAAATAAACTTACATTTCTGTTTAGAACTGGGAGAAATGATTGTTTTGTTTTGTTTTACGGCATATCAACCACGGTGGGTCATTTAATGCCAGCAAAGTTTTGAAAGATTCGTAGCAATAGTTTGGAAGAAAATTTTTTAAACTCATTTTTTTGGTAAACAAATTTTCTATTTAACCCATAGATGGGACCCTAACAGGTACTACCACTCTAGGTCAGAGTGGACCAGGGAGCAATGGTGATGAAAGGGTGCTCCACATTCCCCAGAACTCCAGAACTGGAACCTTACCATCAGAGTTTAACGTCATTCCCAGGATATGAAGACCCTCAGCCACCTCCTTCTAGCACATACATGATAAAAAGGGTCGGGGCTTGCCATAAGGGCAATAGGGTTGGGAAAATCATATAGGTAATAGGGTTTGATGTGACCAGCTGATTCGCCTGTCTAGCCTAAGTAAGGACCTAACTGGAGTGTTGCATGTCATGGACTGCTTATCCACCAGGATTCCTTATTTAAGCATCATGGGTGGCCATCCACTGCCAACAGGTGGGCTCACCGACAGGGCTAGAGATGATTTTGAGAGTGACTATCAGATCTAAACTGAGAAATGTTAAAGAAAGAATTGGAAGATGTTGTTTGTGAGGGAGGGAGTGCGTGAGAAAGAACAAACCATATGAGAGTAAAAGAAATAATATTGAAGGTAAGATTTTGGTGGGTGGAAAAAAAAACTTAAAAAAAAAAACAGTTTAGTGTGTTTAGATATTTACTATGCTTAGCTTAGTTGTTACACAAGGCCAAACGTATGAGGCACTCAGTGAGAATTCAACTCACTGGTAATGATCTGCTAATTACACAGATACCCTAGAGTATTTAAGTGTAGCTATATTGGAAAAACAGTACCGGCCCTCGACAACTCAGCGTATGAGTAGCACAGAGATCAGTGCGGTAAAGTGAGGAGCTTGGTCTAGCGCTAGTGAAAAGGAGATATACTCTCTCGCTGTCTGGCTAATACAGACATTAGGCCACCCATCGATTTTACTTTACATCTTAGCACTAGCTACCTAATCATAGGAATACACCTTTATTATAGGCATTTAATAAGTATGTAGCTTATGAATGTACATTGTACTATAAACAGATCAGAATACATACCCTATAACTACCTGTGCAGGTGTCAGATGTATATTATAGTTATTTACTAAGCTTCGCTTAGATATGGCACAAGGCCGAATGTAAGGGGCACCCAGTGAGAATCGAACTCACTAACAATGGTCTGGAAAGTTAGCTTGCTAACCATTATGCTACAGGAGGTGCCCTCAGATGTATATTATATATCTGCAAACCAGTACACAACATGTATATATAAATATGTACACATGTGCAGACGTTTACAACAAAGTCTTTTTCAGGTTTTTAAAAAAAAAATTTTAATCCAGGGGTAACTAAAATCGGGAGATCACTAAATAAACAAACAAACAAACTGAGTGTATAATTGATCAAGGTAGAAAAGCTGATGATAGGAAAGCCTTAAAAATAAATAAATAAAACCACTGTTATCCCTTTTACGCACATGTAACCAACCCTCACCCATACCGATTTCTACCTGGACAGGATGATGGCTGACTGCTGATGGTCGTAGCTAAGACAGACCAACAGGTCGATATAACTCAGTGGACCCAATTGCAATGTTGTTGAGAAGGACAATCTAAAAGGGAACGTGGTTGGAATAGTAGCAGTAGTAAGGTACTACAACTGAAGGAACGGCAATAAACAGTAGTGGTTATTCGGTAGAGCTTTGCAAAAAAGAAGGTCGCCAGTCGTCGCCACTCCACTTTAACAGGTGGATTCGATTCAGGATAGGAGATAAAGACGTACATTACTCAGTTGCGGATACTGGTTAATCAAAGTTAGTAAATTATTATCCTTTTGCTTTCAATTTATTTATTAGATTACCTGTTTTTGTTTGTTCATATCATGTTTGTTTATTTTTTATTTTATTTTTTTTTAGAAACGTAAAACAAAAAGGTACATGTATGAAGCATACATTATTATTACAAGTTTGTTACGTTATTTTCATTATTATTATTTTTCTTTTTTAAACAAAAACAAGTATTAAGTTTTTAGGATTATGTGAGTGTGAAAGCTTCATAAGTCATTCATAGTTTTATTGACCCTTTTTACGAAATAATTCATTAATCCAAGTCTAGTTAACTCTTCTTTCTTTTGAATATAGTCTGGTTTCAAAGTTATACATCCAGTTGTTAGAGACGCTTAAAAAAAGGGTACTTTTTAGGTTTTCCTTAAGTTAATTAATCCATATTTTTACGTTAGAACGCGCAAAGAAATAACCAAATTCAATGTTTTTATGAGAAGTTGCTTGACGTATATTTTAAATAGTGAATGGGAATGCCCACTCCATATACAAAACAAAAAAAAAAGGCCAAACCTTTGAGTCCGTGAATTAACTTAACGAGTTTAGAATACTGTGGTTTAGAATTTCTTATAAGACTTAGTGTATATAATAATAAACGTACACAATGCAAGATAGGCCCTAAAACGTAAATGAGAAATTCGATTGGCCTGGGACTCTTTCAAACCTGAAGATGGTAGACTGTGAATTCAAGAGCGTATTTTATTGGACATGTATTAGTGGAATATGAAATGAAGTCCAATGTATATATATTTAATTTCTCAACTGGGATTGATACTTATAAGACAAATCTAACTCTAAGGAAAACATAACTTAATATATTCAATTCATTTATAAGTTTTTTAAAACATTAAACAACAGCATTAATTGATGCTATAGATTTAAAGTTGTTGCGTAGTCATTCAGTTATACACTTTGTTTAACCTCATAACTTAAGGGAAACTTCTAAATGAATTAACGTATTAAGTTATATTTTCCTTAGAGTTTGATTTTTATTAAAAGTATTAATCAGTTCAGAAATTTAAAATATACTCTGGTAGATTGTGGTAAAATATTACGCCCCTAAATTCAGTCTACGTACCCCTAAAGACCGTTTAGTGTTTTGTCTCTTCTAGTGGTTAGTTAGGCTACCATTGCTAATGTGTTCGATTCTCACTGGGTGCCCCATACTTCTGGCCTAGTGCCAAACTAAATTTAGTAAATCACTTTAAGCAATTTTTAGTAGTAGTTTTGTTTTTAAGGTAGGTAGCGATGAAACACAAGAGAAGGACGAGGATTGTGTTGTACCGTACTTCCGAAAAAACATTCTTTAAAATTTTTACCCCGAGCTCGAACACAGATCACTGGCTTTAATATGCTCATTTCAGAACAGTAACACTATTAAGACTAAATGAGAAAAAGAAATTTTTTTTTTTTTTTAAATGTAACATCCAACTAACTAGTCTGATTTTCGTCTACCAATTCAATTTCAACAAGTCTTTTAGAATACCAATTTTACCTGCAAACAGGTAATAAAATTAGCTGAAAGCAAATGCTTTTGTTTTTTCTTCATAAGATTGATTTTAATGTCAGCTTTTATTTGGTATCGAACACCGGACCACGCAA
Source organism: Doryteuthis pealeii (assembly GCA_023376005.1). Lineage (NCBI taxonomy): Eukaryota > Metazoa > Mollusca > Cephalopoda > Myopsida > Loliginidae > Doryteuthis > Doryteuthis pealeii. The sequence continues at coordinate 61,190,624 of CM042139.1, forward strand.
TTATTAAGAGTTAGGTTGAATTCTGAGATATTGTTTGAATAATGAAAACATGTTTGTATTAAAACATATTTAAAAAAAATACACATTTCGCTTCGATAGTACGATCAAGAATGTGTTTGATGTTATTGTTAATCTTAGAATCTAAGAACATTTTTGGACTAATTTAGTTAGTGAAGAAGTCTACACTAACTAAATTAGTTTAGGTCTTTTTTTTTTCACCTAATATTAAACTATGAGAAGGACAGAATCAAATACACAAGACAAATAAATTGTTTTAGAATTTAACTACAAAATTTGGTATTTTATTTTAAAATCACGTGGCTAATATAACCACTTCAAATAAAAATCATAGCATTACCTAATCTAATACCAGACACCCCAGGAGTTTTCAGTCACTTTCTACTGTGAGGCAAAAAAAATCTAATGTGGCCACTGAAATGGGTTTTTTTTTTAAAAGAGATCACGAAATTAGAAAAATCGTGGTACAAATGCATAATAGCGCTCAAAAGATAATTAGAATCGCATTTTACGTATAAAAAGTATAAATAGCATTAGATTACGGAAACTACCTAGCGTCAAAGGTTTCGGGTATTTCGGTAAAGTAATGCTTTGTAAACGTTAAAGAATCTATTAATATCATCTCTTGTGCGCTATTCTGCATTAGTACCAAAATCAATTTAATTGCTTTAAAATTCAAAATATCGCTTTAAGAAAATTGTTTTGTTTGCGCATTATTATTATTATTATTATTCGATAAGTACTGGGACACCAGTGTCTTAGTCGTACTCTATTCACAAAGCATATTTCTGCACACCAAAAACTTAGGAAAACCCAAAACGAAGTTGGTAAGGGTTAACGTAGTAAAAAAGAAAACAAACAAAAACAACCTACTTTTGCATAGGCCATACATTATTAGTTTATTTTTTCTAGTTAGTAAACAAAAGCATGTGTTTTATACTGGTATTAGAATATCTTTTACGAGCTTCTCGTGAATTTTACAAGACGGGATCTATTGTTTTCGTATTCTTTTTCTACAATGATAAACGAAACGTTTAAGAGATTACCTATTTTAAAAACATGTAAATGATATACTCATGAGACAAAAAAAAATGACTGCTTGTTTGAAGTTTCGGCAAATAATTGCGTGGGACCTTGGAGTTTACACAAATGGACAACATTGTAAGGGGAAAATGGTAAAGAAGAACAATTTCCTCGTAAATTCCTACCATAAAATAAACTGAACCCTCATTTTATGTCCGTGTTTTGCAATAAATGTTTAATTTTTATTGCACCCGTTATTTTACAATACTAAATATATTTTCTATATTTGTTAAAGAATAAAGAATCAAGAAAATATATTTAGTATTGTAAAATAACGGGTGCAAGAAAAATAAAACATTTATTGCAAAAAACACGGACATAAAATGAGGGTTCAATTTATTTTATGGTAGGAATTTACGAGGAAATTGTTCTTCTTTACCGCAATATTATTATTATATTAAACACAATAATGATTTCAAGTAACCATTTGGATTTAATAATTTGTTTGCACAAAGTTATATGGTTAAATCACGCTGAAGTTATTGTTGCTGATGTAGATCTGTTTTAAATAGGGGTGCGCAAAAAAGGGAGGTAACTCACAGCCTTTTTCAAAATAAATATTAATTTACAATTTAGAAAAGTTATGGAAGCCTAGATGTGTGAAAATTCCCCACAGAAAAAAAAGGCACACGGCGTAGCTAAAACTCTGATACAAACACTGAACAACAAGAAAAAAAAAAAAAAAAAAAATACTGAACAGTTGATTCAAGCCCCAGACTAAAAATACGAATATTTTGAAAAAAGGGGAATAACTTATGTCCCTTTAGTTTTCCGTAAAGAAAAAGAACTGTCGTTAATAGTTTTTTATAAATATATAAAAATCTCGGAAAATATGTTACGCATTTTTAAACATACATTTTTGGATAGATTAAATAGAGCTTTTTCTCTGAAAATATTGACTTATACATGGTTGCTTTCAGACGTTTAAAATTCACTATTACATTTTTAAGTGAATAAAAATAGGTCAATTTAATCAGAAAAATATTTTTTGCATCAATTCATGTTGAATATTGTTTTTATAACTACAAAAAAACATGCTACATGAATTATTTTGTGAGTTTTAGGAAAATAAATTTTCAAATCACTTTTTTCGGGTATTGAATTTTAATTTTTTTTTTATGTTCTTCAGGATTTGATCTTTCTAGAAATGTAAAAATTAGGGACCGGAAAAATTTTCATCAAATGAACAAAGGTCAACATCCCCTACATTCTGAATTGATAAATTTTTTTTATTTTTTTTTATTTTTATTTTTTTAATGAAATAAGGTATTCAAAATAAAACTGAATTAAGTACGGAAATTTTCATTAATTTGGTAATAGCTTGAAAATTTAAAAAAAAAAAAAAAATTTTTTTTAAATCTTATTACTTCCCCTTACGGAGTTTGTGCCACCCTAGTTTTAAAGGAGAATCTTATTGAAATGCAGTGATTAGATATCGCAAGCAAGATTTAAAGATGGGAAGCATAATTTTTGGAAAAGTAATGTCACTGCTAAACAAACAACAAAACAAAAAATCCACTCTGAGAGAAAGCACTTTTCCTTCATCTTACCTTGTTGAATTTAGTTTCAGACTTACTGTCAAACGCTTGTAACCCACTCAACATTGTATGTGGAGGTGATCTCATTGACAACGTTCGGGTCGAATATTGCAAAATTAGCTGAGCAGTAGCTCCCATTGAATAAAGTAGCACTATAAAAGAAAAAAAGAAAAAATCTTTTAATAAGTGTCCTCGTATGTTGTTTATGTGCAATAAATTAGTTATACTTCTACAATATACACAATAACATTTTTATGCAATTCTTAATACTTAATTAAACAACATAAGATTTTTAAACATCGGATGGCTTGGAAGTCCACAGGTTAAAAAACGAATAGGCTATCTAGCCGGTTTTAAAAGCTAGCATCCGGGCATTTCAAGCTTAACGTCTTTCCTTATAAAAGGTAATGTAAACAAATTTTTACACGCTTCGTTTTTGAAACGAAAACAATTATATTACGTTTTCATAAATATCAACTAAAATTCATTGTTAGGGTTGGGGTTCCAATTTTATGTTTTAACAATTGATAGTAGAAAATACCATTTTTCAACTTTGGAAAAATTCACGATAGTCAAATTTATCTTCATTTCCTTAACTTTAAAAATTTTTTTTGTAAAAATTCACATGTTTGATGACAGTCATTAAAGGTATCTATATTTTTCATTCAGAAAATCTTTATCCTTCACAAATGAATATAGATAAACTTTGGTGTTAAGTCTGTATTGTTATTTTGGTAATCCTTAACTTGTTCCTCGTAAATTCCTACAATAAAATGAACCTTCATTTTATGTCCGTGTTTTTGCAATAAATGTTTTATTTTTCTTGCACCCGTTATTTTACAATACTGAATATATTTTCTTTATTTAAAAACATTTATTGCAAACATATTTAAAACATTTATTGCAAAAACACGGACATAAAATGAGGGTTCAGTTTATTTTATAGTAGGAATTTACGAGGAACAAGTTGAAGATTACCGTTATTTTTAACATTACTTGCATTCATAATAAAAAATATTTACAGCGACGGCAAAATAAGCATAAAAGTAGGTTTGTAATGATATTTTTCTTTTTTTGATGATGGTCATTATGACCATCATTAAAAAAAGAAAAAATATCGTTACATATGCAGTTAATTTTTAATAGATTTAAAACTATTTGTCTTGGTCAATTTCGACCCGAACCGCCATTCTGTCTCCTTTTCAATGGTTTTAAAGCGCTTGTTTACAATTTGAATGTAAAAAAAAAATTAGGTAATTATCCGAATTTAATGAAATTTTCAGTATTGATTTATCAATTAATGAATTTTATAATGCATCAGTTATTTTATTTCAAAACTTTAATTTAGTATTTTTGCTATGAAAAATTAATATATAAAATATGAAAAGCCTGATGTTAAGTTTAAAATGTTATATTTTTAGATTCTAGAAATAAATATCTATTTAATGCAAACCTTATTTTATTATATCAAAGTATACTTTTTGAAGAAAAACTCGATTGAAAATGTACCCCCTCCCCTTTTTAAGCAGAAAAAATATCGATGTATAATTTCTTTTATAAGATAATAGCCTATTAAATAATTATCGAAATGAGTAAAAAAGAAATCTCCAAAAATGTAATTATTATTTTTTTTACATTTTATTTTTCGATTTTCGGTACTTATTTTCTCATAGAAAAGCCACCGTAAGATTTTTTGTTTTGTTTCTATTCATAACTTCGGTCTTTTCTCTCTTTATTTATACTGTAATTAGAAAACTATAAGACCAACTTGAAAAAAAATGTTACTAGATACGTGAAATTCTATTTAAATATAATTGGAAAAAAAACAAAAAAAAAAAAAACGTAAGAAAACAAACATTTATGTCTGGATTTTTGGTGTGTGTGTGTGGGGGGGGGGTCGGTTACATTTTATTCTCTTCGAAATTAAGAGTTATCATTCTCGAATAAACCTTGGGGTTTCCATGGGCAAAATACTACACGGTGTTCATAAGGCAAACGTGTTGATCCATACATTGGTGCAATTCGTATTTTTGTCGTCCTGGCCTCATGCGCTAAAAAAACAATCAATATATTAAACAAATTTAAAAGAGGGGGGGGGGTAAGATATTTACAATTACTTGTCGAAAAAAAAAAAAAAAAGAAACTTTGGAGGGATGGTAAAATATCGCTTTGATATCGCATTAACTTGTCGGTAAAAACGTCTTCAAACTGCTAAGCGGTTCATAACTAGCACGGTTCACATTTTCAGGAGTAGCCTAGCGTTTTTTAGGGCAGGTGGACAGGACGACAAAATCCGAATTGCGCCCATACATTTTTACGGGAACTATGCTAAAAGTTGATAAATAAATAAAAAGATGATACTAAGTTGAACAGTATATATATGCGTCGCTGTGAGATAAGGACTGACAAGGTAGCCTAATAGACCAATAGTTCGTTGGATCCTCACCAGGTCACCCATATTTCGTGGCCTTATGTCAGGCTCAGCTGAGTTCAGTTATCCGTAAAGTTTTAATGGTTTTATGGGTGGGGAACTCCAAATTGTAAAAACCTACTTTTTGTAATGCTTAAGGTGCTGAACTAAGCTCTTAGGGCCTTTCCACGGCAGCAGTCATGTTCATTATTACCCCTCCCCTAGATGAAAGAAAAAAAAAAAAGCCGGGAGTTGTGCTGTCTGTCCTTGACACTACCCCTTCTTACACAGGGGAGGCAAGGTTTATAATAGCCTGCTGGAAAATAGGGCGAGGAAGAATTTGACACTATTACAAGTTGTTAGGAGTTTACCTGTTGTGAAAAAGAATTGTATTGTCTTCAGTCTCTTACAACTTAATTTTTTTCACTCAAAGAATTCACAGGAAAAGGAATATTACGTAAAAATTAATGTAATTTTTATTATCACTACCCCCCCCCCCCAAAAAAAAAAAAAAAAAAAACTGAAACTTACTCTTAACTGGATGTCGAATGTAAGTATTGTGTGTGGTACATTACTGTGGAGATTATTTCCTCCATTCTATGTAGAAGCACCCAAAAGTTAAATTACTTAAAGTTAATCGTTAGGTTATTTATTTAACTTGCTCCCTTCAATGAACCGGACTGCTGCTTGATGAACGGACCCTCTGTATCTAGTCATTCATTAAGAGTTCAGATCAATTAAAATAGAAACATTGATTAAAATGACTTAATTAGAAAGTTACGTAGTAAATAATATCGGAAATACGTCACTGAAAATAAAGAGTTTACTCTTAATTACTTTGTAGTACTTAGTACTCAAAGGGTTTTGAAATGATAGTAACTAAGTACTAAACCCTTTGAGTGACCAAAGAAAATCTTATTTAAACCTTTTCAGTCATATATTTTGCCAGTTTTAAAATCTTATGTATTCTTTTGTGTGGTGATAAAAAAAAAAAAAAATGAATATAAACAGAATAGCTTCGAACATGTTAATCTCAAATCAGTCACGTCACAAATGGTTTGATAATTATAGCAAATAAGAAGTCCTTGAATTTCTAAGTTTATTTTTGGAAGAAGAAATACTTAAATGAATGTATCAATTGTTTTATTACTCGTTGAATTAAACTTTAATTCAATGAGTAATAAAACAACTGATACATTAATTTAAGTATTTCGTCTTCCAAAAATAAACTTAGAAATAAAAGGATTACCTATTTGCTATAAATCATTAAATCATTGTTGACGTGATTTAATTATTAAACCAAATTTAAACAATCAGCACAATATTCTCGTAAAACAAAAACAAAACAACTTCTGCTTGTTTAAGGTTTCTTCATAGATGGTGAATGTAAATTACTATAGTTATTTAGTAAGTTTATATGTGGCACAAGGTTAGAAGTACCGAGCGCCCGGTGAACATACTAACAACGGTCTGCCTAATCTAGCTTGCTAAACTTTTACACCATGTGAGGCGCCCTTATTTACTAGGCTGTGTTCAGTTGTGGCACAAGGCTGAATGTATGGGGAATCCAATGAGACCCACGAATAATATTTTCTAGTCGAGAAGATGCCCAAATTAATATATAACTGAAACTAAACACCATGAAAATTAGGAAAAAATATTTGGTATTATGGAGTTTTTGCAGTAATTTTTTTTTCTAAGACTTATGAACCATACTTTTAGTTGGGACTTTTTGTCCCACTATTAAATTAGAAATAGGAAGAAGTGAAAATACCATTTTTCTTGCAAAGAACACCTGTGTCGGTAACTAGTCAGAACACGTTTATTATCTTTTTCACTTAATACCCAGAAGTGTTAAAAAATAAAAAAATAAATTCATTTTTAAAGATTTGTGATTAACCTCACTACTTCGAGGCTACGAAAAAAAATAAAAAAGATATATAAATATAAAGACTTTTTATTGATATTTGAATTTGTCATTAAAACAAATCTGATTTTCAAAAAGTAGCAAAAAATTATTTGGTTTTTTATTTTTATTTTGCCCAGTATTAAAAAAAGCTGCTACATGGCTTCTTAAAAATAATATTATTTTTACGAATGATATCATTCAAATGAATGAAAATTCTTAATATTCATTAATAATTAATACATAAACTTAAAATATTTTAAAGATTCATTTTTTGTGCCATTGCTCTATGTTCGTCGGCTTATTTTTTAATGTAATTTTCAAAATAAATAACGTGTAGAAAAGATAATTAATTATCAAAAAAGAATACTAATTAATTAATAATTATTAAAGAAGATACTAATTAATTATTAAAGAAGAATACATTTTATGTAAAGTTACTTGCTAAGCTTTGCTTAGATATGGCACACTGGCTTTAGGTTGTTCAAGTGGTCCCCCATTGAAATGGTGACCAGACTCACTGGTGCTTTCAACGTTACTAACACAGTGTTGATAGCATGGAGTAAATCTAAAAATAGTCATCGTAAAAAAGAAAAAGTCCATGTAAATTAGGCGGATTTTAAAAAGATATTTAAATACATATCATGAATATTATTCATGAGATGTAACTATAATAATTAAAATATACCCTTTTTTTTGGGGGGGGGGCTTATAATGGTGAACAGTGTTCTGGTTCAACATTAATGTTCACTGATGAACAAACATTAACAATAAAGTACGTTTATGAGATGAGGCTTGAATTATATTGTTATGATATTTCGGACTGTTGTCCTTATCTTTATTGTGTATAAAAAAAACAAAAAAAAACGTTTCAAGCCACTGTAACCTCGGGCTCTGTTTTAGGCGGTTTTTTAAATTTTATTATTAAAATAATAAATTAAAAAAAAAACACTTAAAACAGAGCCCGAGGTTACAGTGGCCTGAAAGTTGTGGTTTATACAGTAAATTATACAAAATAAAGATGAGGGCAACAGTCCGAAATATCAAAGCACCGGTTTTAAATTCTAACTTTTTGTTTAATGTTTGTTTAGTAAGTCAGATAAGTTTAAGGCTTAGTGGTGGTAATATTTACCGAGGTAGACTAGCAAAAAGGGGGTTTAGATTTAATCTCTGATCCCTTTCCTGGAAGGAAACTCAGAGGGATCTGGATAGTTTCTCAAACGACTCATATAAGTACGTGACTAGCCCCTAAATTCATCCTTTTCTTTTCAAAATCCACCCCCTTGTGGGGAAAGTGGGTGGCATGATGGTCAATAGGACAATCCAAGAAGATTAAAATGATGGAAATAAGCTTAATCCCGGAACAGCGATACGCCAATATAATCTTTTCCTCCTGTTGATTTTTTAACAGTCGAGTAACAAATTCACAGGCTTAAGACGTACCCAAATTTTTGCAGGCAAAGTAAGTAAAATCTAGACAATTTTTTTTTTTTAATTTTCGGTACTTGTCCAGAATATATCACTCGGAGGAAATGCCTGCAGTAATAATACATGCTAATAGAAATGTAATACTTACGTTCTGTTCACCATCTACAGGCTTCAGTCATTTATTTTTTAAATTTTTAACTGCAGTTAAATTTAGTCCCAAACATTATATCGTCAATCCACCACCGTTACTACTGAAAAGTGAGTTCGATCCTAGCTGGATGTCCATACTTTTTCACCTTGTGTCAAATCCTACTTGTAGGGTGAATAATTATTTTTCGAAAGGCTACCTTGCCGGTCCTGGTCAAGTAGACAAACCTGCTTTTTGGCTTATTATGCCGGTACTCGTAAAATAAACAAACCTACTTTTATGCTTATTTTACTGTCGCTGTAAATATTTTTTTTATATTATGAATGCAGGTAATGTCAAAAATATTTTGTGGGGATAAAGATACAAACATTTTTCTATATGAAAAATATAGATACCATTAATGACTCTATATGTCCTCGTAAAATAGACAAAACTAGTGTTATGCTTATTTTACTGTCGCTGTAAATATTTAAAAAAAATATGAATGCAATAATAAATAAATAAAAGGAAATGATAAAGGTAAATTTGATTATCATGAATTTTTTCATAATGAAATATTAAAAGAAATGCAGCAATCTCAGAATATTCAGGCATAAGTCTCTGCAAATCCAAAACTTGCACTTGGGCATGGTTCTTTTATAGCTACTGGCAAAATGAGCCTAAAATGCGTTTTTGACAAAATGACTTTAGCCCCTACAGAAAATAATTTACCAAAAATCAGGGAATTATTGGATTTTAATGAAATTTTCAGTGTTTATTTATCAATGAATGATCTTTATAATGCATTATTCATTTTATTTCAAAAGGTTCTCATTTTTTTCAGGTCGCTTAATTTTGACCCCCACCCCTTATGTTGGGGGCGTAAAATGTTTTGCGAGTTGGTCATTTTCGATACTAATTACAGTATAAATAAAGAGATAAAAGACCGAAGTTATGAATAGAAACAAATTTTTTTACGGTGGCTATTCTATGAGAAAATAAGTATCGAAAAATAAAATATAAAAAAATAATAAATAATTAATTTTTTGGAGATTTTTTTTTACTCGTTTCGTTAATTATTTAATTGGCTATTATCTTATAAAAGAAAAAATTATACATCGATATTTTTTCTGCTTAAAAAGGGGAGGGGGTACATTTTCAATCGAGTTTTTCTTCAAAAAGTATACTTTGATATAATAAAATAAGGTTTGCATTAAATAGATATTTATTTCTAGAATCTAAAAATATAACATTTTAAACTTAACATCAGGCTTTTCATATTTTAAATGAATTTTATATATTAATTTTTCATAGCAAAAATACTAAATTAAAGTTTTGAAATAAAATAACTGATGCATTATAAAATTCATTAATTGATAAATCAATACTGAAAATTTCATTAAAATCGGATAATTACCTGATTTTTGGTAACTATTTTTGCAATCGCGAATGTTATATTAAAATTGTAAACAAGCGCTTAAAACCCTTGAAAAAGAGACAGAATGGCGGAACGCGTCAAAATTGACCAAAACAAATCGTTTTTAAATCTATTAAAAATAAACTGCATATGTAATGATATTTTTCTTTTTTTAATGATACTACTTATCGATTTAGACAAAGATTGACCTTAAATAATAGATTTAATTAGTTTTAATTCGCTTTTAAAACTCGTAGAAGCTGATTTTTTTTGCCAGTCCCTACTGTTACCTTTGAAATTTACGAGTACCGGCATAATAAGCGAAAAGCAGGTTTGTCTACTCAACCAGGACCGGCAGGGTAGCCTCTTCCTTTTATTTTTAACTGCACAGTTAAATTTACTTCCAATAAGTATATCGTCAATCGACCGCCGTTACTACTGAAAAACGAGTTCGATCCTAGCTGGATGACCCATTCTTTTCATCAAATCCTACCTCTATAGGGTATTTTTTTTCTTAGTGGATGGAAGTGGGAAAGATTAAAGAAATATAACGACTATATTGTAGCGAGTAGAAGACGTTTTTAAATGTTTAGTAAAAAAAGAAAGAAAAGAAAATGAAGATAGTGACTGAAAATGACGTCCAATCAATTTTGCATGACGGAAAAAAAAAAGTTTCTAAAAAGTTATTTTATCGTAAAAAATCTTTTTTTTTTTCATGAAAAAATCTATTTAAATCGTTTTAAATTTTAAGGTCAAAACTGCGCACACCCCTTTTGGACGTCCATAGAAAATGACGTTTTATTATTTTTCTATGATTTTTATTTATTTATTTATCTATTTATTTTTTTACATTTCTGCAGACATTTCCTCAGAGGACGATTCTGAATAAATACCTTTTTTATATAGTGTTGTTTTGAGTATATATTTTAAATATTTGCAATAATACATTTAAAAAAGAAGAGAGAAGTCTGGTACAGGCCTGTCTCCTTGATATTTAAAAAAAAAAGAAAAGTAAAAAAAAAAGAAGGGTATTTTGATCTTATGTCATCCCGGCTTCCGGTCTTAATTTACGCTATGTTTTAGCGAATTGGCGTCAGGTAAATTTTAGGCCCAAATTAGATATTTTCCGAGTCGTGTTTTTGTCTTGTTTGCAAATTAATGTAGATATTTTAACCCCACCATTTTGATCGGCAAATCCATGTAGATATTTTACAACCCCACTTAAAAAAAAGAAAGTTTTTTTGATTGAATATTTACAAAACTCAAACTTTAAAACAATTTCCATACCGTACGGCGTACACACTGCGTGTTTTGATTTTTTACAGTGCCCCCCCCCTCTCATAAAATACAAAGACAAATAAGAACTCAAATGTCACCTTTTTTTAATACAATTTAAACCTATCCGAGTTTCAAAAACATTAATACATTAAACAAGAAACAAGATTACACGTACCCGTTTTTGAAATATGAGTTTGAGTTTTGTAAATAAATATTCAATTGAAATTTGTAGAAATTCAATCGAAAAAAACATTTTTTAAAAGTAGGGGTTTGTAAAATATTTACATTTATTTGCCGATAAAAATATGGGGGAGGGTGTTTAAAATATCTACATTAATTAGCAGACAGACAAAAAAAAGCGTCAAAAACAAGACTCGGAAAATATCTAAATTGGGCCGGAAATTCGCCTGACATAGCGTAAATGAAGGCAGGAGACCGGGACGACAAAAGATCAAAATTACAAAAAATAATCTTGTACGTAATTCATATGTAAATATCTCTACTTTTGCTTTAGAGAGATTATTATTACCTTTTGCTCTGATTGATCTAAAAATCACTTTTTATTGGCTTAGCTGACTGTACGGAACGAATACCCACCAGCTCACTACAAGGGGGCATGGATCCTTACACCTCTCGACTGTCAGTCCGCTACTTAACCGCTGAGTCAAACGCGTAAGTGTTAAACAAAAAAAACAAAACAAAACACAATTCAATAGAAATTGTTTTTTGAGTTTTATATATATATATTTTAAAGTGAAAATTATGATAGTATCAAATACTTGATGAGAAATTTCTCATTTTGACTAGTTTTCCTTTTTAGTTAATAATATCAATATTTTTTCTTCTCGGTTTGCTGTGTTGTGTTCAATATGATCAAATTTCAATCAGTTTTTAGTTTAAGTTTACTCAAACTTTGTATATAATATATACTAGCAAATATATGCACCCTCCGGGTGCAAGTATTTAAGTTTTGATATAATAAAATATCATATTAAATTAGAAAGGCTAATGAAACTGACTAAGAATGCAGATAAAAAGATCTGCAACAGAGGGGGTATAATCGAAAAATAGAACAACTTTGAAACTAACTATTCCATCATTTTTCCATTACTCCCCTCTTTCATTGGTAAATTTTCCTAATTTAACTATTTAGTTAAAATAGGAAGTAAAGAATAATATTACAGTTATTTCTTCTTGTAAATAAATTTCTTTTAAGATTTATCCACGAGGTTTTTGTTTATATTTCTTAAGATAAAACCAAACAATTAGAAATCAATAATACCAAGCACATATTTATTAAAATCAAATTTTAAATATCAATATGCAAATTAGCCTCGTTCAAACTGTAAACCGCTATTTTGTTGTACATATAAATACAATTGCATGTTATTAGAACGTAGATATGATCAACAATATTAATAATGTAAAACAATTTTTATTAATAACTGAAGGTTTAAAAGAATGAAATCATGGAGAATTTGACGTAAATAATTCAGGGAATTGTGACTTGAGTAGTAATATAGTTTCGGTTACAGACAGAAAAACACACAATCTCCATTATAATAAGATATATATATATATATATATATATATATATATATATATATATACTTACCTTCAGAAATTAATGTTAGATTAGAATTAGAAGATTGAACAATAAATCAAGCAAGCGCGTTGATTTCACTGGAACTGTTTTGAGTTTTTTTTTCTCTTCCTCACTCATCGCCCTCAGCCCCATTAATTAATTTGTTTCTATTTAATTTAGTTATGTAGCCAACCATATTTTCGTGGAAAATCTTTTAAAAGGTTATTTACCTGTTGATTGAGAACATGGTTAAAAAAAAAAAATACTTAAAGGCTGATCTCGGGGTGGGGGTATTGTTTTACATTCGGCATCATATGGTATCTAAAAACAATATTTTAAACAATAAAAACATTTATTTCGTAATCTAATTAAATTCTGTCTGTATCAACTTAATATTGCCAAAGATATTGTCTTGAATAGTTCGGCGCCAGAGGAACTCTTGAAGGTGAGTGCTGAAAAGTGATTCGTTTGTTCCTTTCACAGCACGGAAATTTACCTTGCAAAGGCCCAGCTGCCTTCGTTTGTATGGACTGTGGGGTCCACAAAATTGTATCGATGGATTAAAACTTTGTTAAAGGAAGGCTTTTTTTAATTATATTTTCCTTATTTATATACGTTCAAAGTTAATATTTGTTTCTTTTACAATTAAAAAAGAAAAGAAAAAAAGATGAACAAAAAATTTGAACCGGGAAAGTTCAATATAACCAGTTTATATTACACTGGTATTATTATTATTATTATTATTATTATTATTATTATTATTATTATTATTATATCTTTTCGGCTCTAAGACCTGTCAGCTGTTCCTTATATTTAAAACTTTTATCTTGTTTCCACTGAATATTTACATTCTTTCCACAATTCCTCCAACTTTGTCTTAAAAGAATCTCAACATATGAAGTTGGGATACCCAGTGAAAAATGAATCCCTGGTTAAAGTTATATCAATTATTTTTGTTAAATTTCTATTATTACCCCCGTATCCCTTTACAAGTGAAATTTGTGTTGTTATGGTTTTTGAACAAATCTGACCCCCCCCCCCAAAAAAAAAGTCAGAAATTACTCTTTTTTTTTAGTCACCCCTCCAGCTGTCAGTATGGTGGGTGGACTCTGATGAGAACCGGGAGTTCTCAGGTAGGGGGAACCACAGAAAACTAGTAATTTACGACTGTTTTGAAGCTCGGATTGGTTCAAAACCCTAACCCTAATTCCACCATTATTTCACTGCCATTAGCCAGTTATGTCTCCGGTCAGTAGTGCACGCACAAACACAAATTTATAGTGTGAGATGGCAGTAGAAAGAACACTGCCAGAGATTTGAAACAGAAGTTAACGGGGGGGGTGGGTGAATATTTCCAAAACGGCTAATTTGCGAAGATTGGTGTATAGAAGAAATGTCTTAGAATATCGGGATCTACTTAAAGAGCATAACTAGTCAGGGATGAGACCGATTTAATGATAGTTAAACAATACTTCTTTTTTTTTTAAATAATAATAATCTAGTCCGTATCACCAACTATCCGTAGCGGGGCTTCCCAGGTTACAGTTACGGTTGTATGCTCCAAAGATTGTTGAATTATTTATTTACTGAAGCTCTAACCAGTTGTATGATGATGGCGGGATGGTAATGGAATTAATGTCACATCTGTGTCTGTTTAAAAACGGTGTTCGTGACGTTCATAAACCAGAAAATTACAACCCCTCCTTATGATTATGTGTGTGAGAGTATTTGTACAATATCACACAAAATGCCTTTAAATATGTGACCGTACTGATTGTCCGTGCGTAAATAATATATTTGCTCAGTTTACTTACTGTAACAGGGTCGACACGAACTACTTCCGAACTCCCAGTAGGGTGGCAAGCCTGATTGAGGGTCCCGGAAGGGTGGGTTTCATATATTTTCTATGAATACTAACTTTATGAAAATTGACATGTAGTAGAGTGTGAGTGGCATATCATAGATTCATATCAGAATTGGGGAGTGGGGGGAGACCCTAGCACTGTCCCTGACAGTAATACTATGAATTTAGCCATTCCAGGTATTTATAACTGAACTGGTGAAGCGATTATAACTACAAATTAAAAAATAACCAACCTTTTATGCTTTGTGAGAAAATGTGACCCTCAGTTGTCTAGCAGGACCTTACTGGTGAACTCGACCGTTTTTTTTTTGTTTTTTTTCATTAAGCTTTATCTATCTATCTATAGGTATAGGTGTATATATATATATATATATATATATATATATATATATATATATATATAAAGATCTACTGAGTCATACGAACCTACTATTAGTTTCGCATATATATATATATTAGGTACCACCAGACCGTTTATGCCATCTTGAATAAAACGGAAATAGATATTTCCGAACTTTGTTTATCAAAAATCTCGTAAAAAAAAGATCGTACAGGGTTGTTACAAAGAAAAATAGTTAATTCAAAGATCAAATTATCCGATTGGGAAAAATTACATCGTTATCTTAAAAAATAAACAAACCTGCCCGTATTACATGCGAAAGGGTAATTTTCAGACCGTAATATAGACAGAAAAGTTACTAATTATTTCCCTTTTACGATTAACCCGTAAAAGTATGGAATGAAAATTTGAATATTTTTTCTAAGAGAAAAACTGATAAAATAATCTATTATACTTACTTTTTATTTTAATTATTGAAAAAAGTTAAATAAAATAATTTTTTTCACGCTAACACTGTCAGCCTAACAGGAACAAACTTTGGTTACTTAGAAGCGTCTCGTCTCTTTGTAAAACAAATGTCTTCCGTACATTCTAAGGATCACACATTACTATTCAACAACAAAAATTA
>CM042139.1:61213745-61266245 GCA_023376005.1 Doryteuthis pealeii
TTTATTTTTTGTTACAGAGTTTATTTTTAAGCAGAGTGAGTAAGCATGATTGATTTAATGTAGAAGAACATTATGTGACTATTTGTTTGTAAATAATTTTCTCATCAAATTCTATACGTTAGATAACTTTAAATATATATCAAAATAAAGCAAACTATATATAAATCAATAATACTGGGCATGTAGTTATTAAAACTTGTTTTTAGCAATGTGGATTGTTTAATGTTGCATACTTAATTTCTGAGTATATATAATATAGGGTTGTTCTTTATTCTATGTATTAATGATTTTGATTATAAATTAGATGCTTATTATATAAATTTACACAATTCCTGAGGGTGTGTAATGTAAGAATTGACATAGTTACAGACAGACACCAAATCTCAATTCTATTAAGATTTGCTCCCATAATTATTTTTTTCCATTCTCGCCAATGTCTTCAGACTTTCAAAACTTCTGAAAACATCAGTTATCCCCCTTTAATTCTGGAAATTACACATACCTATAATTAATCCTCTCTCCGCCGCTGGTAGGATGTGACACAAGGTCAATTTTTAAGTGCAGTACAGTTGGCTTGAATTCAGTTTTCCTTCTCCTAGACTGGTTGCCTAATCAAAGCTAAAGAACCCAGTCTGTCCTATTCATCTATAGATAGGGGGAGAACAGATGGGTTCATGCCTTTCTCTAGGGCATTAGTGCAAAGTGGAAAAACACAAACAGCCTTGTTCAGGATTTGAACTTGGTTTGCTGATTCCATTTTCTATGTCGATAACCATTACGCTAAGCCAAAGAAAATGTGTATCCCCTCCTCCAGGATGTGAGAGGATATCAAAATATCACGGTAGGGGTTGTAAATTTTGCTTTTTATTTTAATTGTTACACATCAGCACATACAACGAAAAAGAAAAAATAATTGTAAAAAAATTGTATCAGCATCTATAAATAAAAAATGCTCTATAATTTTCATCGTCTCCTCTATAATATATTTGGTTAAGTTGTAAGTTTTATGATTCTGATAGGAAATAATTTTTTTTTCTTGGGCTTATTGCTTAAAACACTAAAAAGTAGATTAAACAGATTTTTTAAAATTCATATAATATAAATTAAAAAAATCTGTTTCTTAATTTTATCAAAATTAGATAATTCCCTGATTTTGGGGATTTTTAAAAAATTTTTTTATCTATCTCGGCCATCATAGTGTTAACATATTTCCTAGTCAATTCTTTTGTAAACAAAACCCACATGAATTATATATATATTTTTTTTCTTTATTTTTTTTTTTCTTTCTGTGTTTGGAACAAAAAAATAATAGATATTTCATTTAAATAGAATATCAACAAGTTAGTAATTTTTCTGTACATTTGTATTTAATGTTTTTTTGTTATTGATTTCTAAGAAACTATAGAAGGAAAAAATAGAGGGGGGGAAATAAATATTTGTTTATTCTGCTTATGACCAGTCTTTTGATCTCCAGTCTGTTTAAGATTGGTTTCGTTTCTTTGCACAATTATGGGGTTTCAAATAAATGTTCTTTGTTGAGGGGGGGGGGCAAAAAGAAGCGAGTCAAAAGCCTTATTCGCTGGCTACAACACTGTCATCTACCAGCAGCTGAAGTCGCAACACTGTTGCTGCCGTCACCCCACTTCTACTTATACTGCCATTTCCCCTTATCATCCGGGCACATCAGTCGAACCTTGCGCCCGTGCACAATTCTCGTGCATTCAGATGGTTGCGTGTAGGCCCCAACATCCGGGCACCTGAATTGCACCTCGCATCCATCCAGCACCTAAATCTGATTATTTTGCATTCCGGAGAGCGCGGGTTCGACTCCGGCAGGCAAGACACTCTCACTCTTTTTCCAAATGAGTATGGTGGTACTCGTTCTCCGTCACAGAAACTTATAAGTTTTTAAAAACTTTTTAATGTTTTATTAACTTCACTTACAATGTTATTTTTCTTAAAATATCAGGTTAATTTAATGTGTAAAATGTATTAAAAATTACATATGTAATATTATTTTGATTTTTTTTTTTTTTTTTTTTTTTTTTTTTTTTTTTTTTTTACTGATAGATAAAATGTTACTACTTTTTGACTTACATAAAAATTTGAACTTAAATAATCAATTTAATTTTAATTCGTTTTTAAAGTGAAAATCGACACTCATTTTGTTGATACTTATTTATATTTAAACAAAAACAAGCTTGTATGTGGTCAAGTATTGTCTATGTTAAAAAAAAAAAATCAATAGTATTAAACATGCGAAAATATTTTCATGATCTTAATTGATTTTTTTTTTTTTTCTCATCTATGATACTTACTTGGTCTGAAGTTACCTTACCTAGTGTCATTCAGTAAAGCCATTACCCATCAAGTACTCACCAGGTTCGATGTTGCTTAACATAACGTGAATTTTTCATCGTGATTTGGCTGTGTTTTTATATTAGGTACTGACAAAATGTTTTTTCATTTTAAAAACGAAATAAAATTAATTAAATTGATTATTTAAGGTCAAATTTTTGTCTAAGTCAAAAAGTAGTAACATAATGAGCATCAGTAAAAAGAAGCAGAATAATATTACTTATCTAATTTATTTTTAATACATTTTAAATAATTAATTTCACTCAAAAATGTTGCCAATATGGACTCTTTTTGTGATATAGTTATGGACTAAGCAAACCACATTATTTAGGATTTTAAGGCTTATAACAGTTTATTCTTAGAAATCAATAACAAAAAAATTAAATACACTATGTACAGAAAAATTACTAACTTTTAAATGAAGTATCTTTTTCTTTTTTGTGTAAACACGCAAAAAAATTCTTGTGTATTTTGTTTAGAAAGAAAATGTCATGTTATCTCTTTTCCTACGGTGGACCGACATTGATAAAAAGAAATTACCAAAAATCAGGAAATTATCTGATTTTTAATAAAATTTTCAGTGTTGACTTCTTTCTTTTTAAATTACTGAATCATTTAAAACTGATTCAATGGAAATAAATCAAAATTCTTTAAAATAAATATTACCATAGTAGCATCTCAAACAATTTATATACCTAATTAATAGATAAAATTCATTTAAAATATGAAACTCCTAATTTTAAGTTTCAAATTTCATATTTTTAAATCCTGAAAACAAATATTTATTTAATAACAAGTCTATTTGGAGAAAACTCAATTGAAAAGTTAGGCCCCCACCCTTTTAAACAGAACAAATATTGATGTATAATTTTTTTAACTTATAATATAAAAAGCAATTATATACTTAAAGAACAGTAAAAAAAAAAAAAAAAAAAAATCCGCTATTCACACCTTCGGTCTTTTGTCTTTTTATTTATACTGTAATTAATTTAAAAAATCTATAACCCCACCAATATTTTGTGCCCCAAAAATAAGGGGGGGGGCAAAGTTAAGTGACCTGAAAACAAATTAGAAAGTTTTGAAGCATAATAACTGATGCATTATAAAATTCATTCATTGATAAATCAACATTGAAAATTTCATTAAAATCGGATAATTCCTTGATTTTTGGTAAATTTATTTTCTAAAATATGCCTATGACAACAAAATTGGCAGTCCCTATTTTATCATTACATATTTTATCATTACATACTATTAGTTATGTATATATGTACAAAATATGGACATTTCATAAGTCCATAACTCTTTAAAAAATATTTTAAAAACATTAATGTAATTTAATTAAAAATGGAAAATTATCTTTTTAGTGTTTTCTTTTATGTTTGATATAAAGAACAATTCCAAGTTTGTGTTTTTTAACACATAAACTTGGAATTGTTCTTTATATCAAACATAAAAGAAAATGCTAGAAAAACATATTTCTATTACATATAACGTACGTTTTTGCATTTTAAATAAATTTATGATAAATTTTTAATCTTTGTTGACATAGTTATAGCATTTTGGTGCAAAAAAATTAGTGACGTAATTTTCTATGAAGAATCATACATGTACTAATTTTAATTCTGAAACAAAAACGAATTATTATTATTATTAGCATTTAGTCGATGCCTTAGAATTTAACTTTTAATATTATTGAAGAAAAAAAAAAAACTGGGAAAATCAAAATTAGAATCAGCAGCATCTGCTGCTACAAGCATGAATAGAATATTATGTCCCCTACAACCTCCCATGAAAAAAATGACAATTTTTAATTAAAACATTATTTTCAATATTTTTATCAAATGGAATCTCATTATTTTTAGCTACATATTTTTAATACAATATTTTCTTTAATTATATAAATACGCTTTTGGCTTGCAGTGAATGGTATTATTATTTTTACATTTATAAATTTAAAAAAATCCCTAAAATAAAAAGTAGACAACTTAAAAAGAAAAAAAAAGGGATTTTTTTTTTTTTTTCATATTTACGAGACTTAAGTTTCAAAATGTAAGAAGTCCTACAACCAAATTTATTAGAGTATTGATATTTTTTTTTTTTACATATGTTCTGTCATTGAATTATCTTTCCAAAAATGTAAAATTAATTTGTATGGAGGATCAATGCATGAAACAAAAACTAACAAAAAAAAAAAAATAATTAGCCTTATCAATTTAGAGTAAACATTTATTTAGAATAAGTTCTTTTATTACTTTATATACTGAAAGTTTTATTAAATTTGAATTAGTTCATTTTTAATTATAAAATTTTTTTTTTCTTTTTAAAGAATTTCCTGTGATCCCCTTATCAGCAAGTGCGTGAATTTGTAGACCCCTACATAATATAGATACGATTTTTAAAGAGATTTACTTCACTAATTGATTTCTCGTAGTGTAAGGGATAGCAAGCTAGACCATAGTGTGTTTGATTCTCAATGGGTGCCCCATACTTCAGGCCTTGTACCACAACTAAGTTATGCTTAGTTGATAGTACTACACTAATTGTAAGAATGATGAATGAATGGCCAAGGTTCATTGCGATACAAAAAATCGCCTTGCCAAGAACCAATATTTTACTGACAGTAAAAAGAAAAAAAAAAATGAATATGTGGTGGGGATATAGGAAAGTTGTATTGTCTCCTCAGGGCTTGCCTGTTTGCATTGAAAAAATAATTAAATAATATTATAGATAATAAATAGAATGAAATAATAAATTAATACTATATAAATAAAATGAATAATAACAAAATAATGTTAGATAATAAATAAAATGAATAGAATAATTAATAATAATGGATAATAAATAAAATGAATATAATATATGGAATAAATAATAATAATAATAATAATATATAATATATGGAATAAATAATAATAATAATAATAATATAATATAAATAAATAATAATAATAATAATAATAATATAATATAAATAAATAATAATAATAATAATAATAATATAATATATAATAATAATAATAATAATAATAATAATATATAAATAATAATAAATAATAATAATAATAATAATATAATATATGGAATAAAATAATAATAATAATAATAATAATATAATATATGGAATAAATAATATAATAATAATAATAATATAAATATAATAAATAATAATAATAATAATAATAATATAATATATGAATAAATAATAATAATAATAATAATAATATAATATATGGAATAAATAATAATAATAATAATAATAATAATAAAAAATAATAATAATAATAATAATAATATAATATATAATAAATAATAATAATAATAATAATATAATAATAATAATAATAATAATAATAATAATATAATATATGGAATAAATAATAATAATAATAATATAATATAAATAAATAATAATAATAATAATAATAATAAATAATAATAAATAATAATAATAATAATAATAATATAATATATGGAATAAATAATAATAATAATAATAAAATATTATGGAATAAATAATAATAATAATAATAATATATGGAATAAATAATAATAATAATAATATAATATATAATAATAATAATAATAATAATAATATATAATAAATAATAATAATAATAATAATAATAATAATAATAAATATATGGAATAAATAATAATAATAATAATAATATAATATATGGAATAAAAATAATAATATAATAAATAATATAATATAAATAAATAATAATAAAATAATAATAAATATATGGAATAAATAATAATAATAATAATAATAATAATATAATATATGGAATAAATAATAATAATAATAATAATAATATAATATATGGAATAAATAATAATAATAATAATAATAATAATATAATATATGGAATAAATAATAATAATAATAATAATAATAATATAATATATGGAATAAATATAATAATAATAATAATAATAATATAATATATAATAAATAATAATAATAATAATAATATAATATATGAATAAATAATAATAATAATAATAATAATAATAAATATATGGAATAAATAATAATAATAATAATAATAATATAATATATGGAATAAATAATAATAATAATAATAATAATAATAATATAATATATAATAATAATAATAATAATAAATAAATAATATATAATAATAAGATAATATATGAAATAAATAATAATAATAATAAAAAAAAGACAAAGACTAGAAAACAAAAATGGGAAGAAAAACAATTATATGGACGCTTCAAACGACAAATAGATGAGGTTGCACATGGAAAGACTTGGACATGGTTAAGAAAGGGAAACCTCAAAAGAGAAACAGAATCACTTATAATTGCTGCACAAAATAATGCCATAAGGACAAACTACATCAAAGCGAAAATTGATAAGACCCAACAAAATAGTAAATGTAGACTTTGCGGTAATAGATGAGACTGTTAACCATATACTCTGCGAATGTAGCAAACTAGCACAACGAGAATACAAAACTAGACAGGACTGGGTTGGGAAGGTGATCCACTGGGAATTATGCAAGAAATTAAATTTTGACCACACAACAAAATGGTATATGCATAAACCAGAATCTGTTCTTGAGAACGAAACGCACAAAATTCTCTGGGACTTTGAAATTAAAACGGATCACCTTATCCCAGCAAGAAGACCAGACCTAGTGTTGATTAACAAAAAAGAAAGAACTTGTCAACTGGTGGATTTTGCAGTGCCAGCGGATCACAGGGTGAAGTTAAAGGAAAATGAAAAAATTGACAAATATCTGGACCTTGCCAGAGAACTGAAAAAGTTATGGAATATGAAAGTTATACCAATTGTAGTTGGTGCACTTGGAACAGTCCCAAAAGGATTAGAAAGTTTGGATATCAGAGGAAGGATTGAAACCATTCAGAACACTGCACTGCTGCAATCTGCCAGAATACTCAGAAGAGTCCTGGAGACCTGAGGAGACTTGCTGTCACTCGAAAGATCATCAGCTAACACTGATGTGAAAACTCAAAAGGAATAATAATAATATAATATATGAAATAAATAAATAATAATAATAATATATGAAAATAATAATAATAATAATATATGAAATAAATAATAATAATAATAATAATAATAATATATGGAATAAATAATAATAATAATAATAATATATGGAATAAATAATAATAATAATAATAATAATAATAATAATATATGGAATAAATAATAATAATATATGGAATAAATAATAATAATAATAATAATATATGGAATAAATAATAATAATAATAATAATATATGGAATAAATAAAAGAAATAAAGCTGCAAAAAATGTCATTACACACACACTGACACACTACTTCTGCTACAATTCATTCTTTCTAGACGAAGTTCTATTTTATTTTGGGAGCCAAGTTTCTAGGGAGAGAAATATTGCATCATCTCTCAATATAACAACATCATTGTTTGGCCTCTTTTTAACTACCCTTGATTTTTCTCTTTAACTGGAACGATTTCCTCCCTTAAAAGTATATTAGCTTTACTGTGTGTAGCGATTACAAACACAGCTTATATTTTTGGTCTCTGTGTAAATATATCTCAAAATAAACCCTTATATTAATGTTTCAAACGATTTCAGAAATATTTTAATTTTATTTTTTTAAATGCTTATGAAAATTTTCCTTGTTTTTCTAAATGGTTTAATTAAAAATGTTATACTTTCGGGTAGACTGTGAATTGAGTGGCGTATTTTTTAAATTTTTTTACCATAATATACCGGACAGATGTTAGTGGAATATGAAATGTAGTCCAATGTATATATTTTTAATTTCTGAACTGGGATTAGTACTTTTCATGAAAAAAGGAAAACATAACTAAGTTAATTCTTTTATAAGTTAAAAAAAAAAAAAAAATACACGACAGCATTAATTTGTTGTACGTGTCGTACAGATTTAAAGTTGTTGCATAGTGATTAAGTTATACACTTTTTTTACGTCAACGTTATTATTCTAAGGGAATTGAGATTCTTATCAAGTCTTATACTAAAATAAAGTGAAAATTACTATTCGCTGGTAATTAGGCCAAGGATTTAACAAAATTTATATTTAAGAGTAACAATAAAAAAAACAACTTAAAACCGTTCACTTTTGCAGTTCCGAGGTGAAAAAAGAGTATAACTGAATCACTACGCAACAACTTTAAATCTACATACAGCATCAATTAATGCTGTTGTTTGATTTTAAAAAAACAACTTATGTTTGATTTTAAAAAAACAACTTATAAATGAATTGGTTATGTTTTCCTTAAAATTTCATTTTTATTAAAAGTATTAATCCTAGTTGAGAAATTAGACATTGGACTTCATTTCATATTACACTAACATCTGTTCGGTAGACTATAGTAAAGATTTACGTCCCTCAATTCAGTCTACCATACAACTTAAACTGACTGGTCCCGATGTGAGATCAGATGACGTCACCTAGTCCGTGTAACCATTCTCGTTTTAATGACTTTGTTTTGTGTTATTTATTTATCAGAAGACAAAAATTCAAGAAGTGACAAAACAAATGTACTAACAATTTAATTTATTGAAATGAAAATAAAATAAACTATTTTCCAATGGAGGTGGGGGGAAACAATTTTGTAATTCAAAAGAAAAATTAATTTTAATTCAACTATTGAGAAATTTTGTCAAACACATTGCCAAAGCTCATTTGGTAGAGCATCGGCCTAGGAACCAGGTCCGATACTGCCCCTCGCTAATTCAGCGCATGAGTAGCACAGCTTGGATATGTGTGGTAAAGTGGGGAGCTAATGGTAGGTGTGGCACTCCAACCAAACAAAAATACAATCTCCCTGGTCAAGTGCTAGTGAAAAAGGGATAGACTCCCTCACTGTCTGGCTGATACTGACAATAGGTTACTCTGACTACTTATATATATATTTTTATTTTTATTTTTTATTTTTTTTACCTGTGATTGAAATTAAACATCAGCTGATTTCAAACTGGGGACCAGCCTGTTTAAGTTGTACCATGAAAATATCTAAATGTATTTTAAGTCCAGTCTTCCTTTTATTAGTGTTATAATTGTGACTCCAATAATCTGCCGTCTTGTTGGCGGGGCTTAGAATACACTGACTATACCTCCTGCTGAGAGGTACTCTCCCAAAAAAGAAAAGGGGGGTCTTATGTATGATACTAAACTGTATCTGATGGTGAGGGTCCAGTTCTGGGGTTCTGTTGGAATGTGGATTGCCTCTTCATTGTCATTACTCCCAGTAATAACTACACAAAAAATATATAAATAAATACATAGAGTGCGATTCCTTAACCTCTCGGAATAAAATAACCCTAGACTGGTTGACATGCCATTAAAATCAAGCAATCAAGTCTGCCAGAAACTAGCTAAGGCCACTGGGATTTCTGCTTTATGCTTTTAAAAAACACTGAGTTTAAAATGAGTAGTTATAACAGTGATGCTGATAGCCTTTTAATTTAGTGTGTCCTGGGACATACATATTTGCATTGAATGAGTCCCTGGGAAAGTTTATGGGTCCCGTCTAAAGTTTCTTAATAGATTGTAGGGTTTTTATTTATGATCTGGGGAAACAACTAAAGCTGTCTAGCTCCTACCTTGTAACCTATCCTGTGTAATTCGCTTCTAAGAAACTATTGAAATGTATTTACAGTTAGCTTGAAATGGTGGGGAAAGAAAAAAGAAAAACACTGGGACACATGGATATGATTTTGCTGCATTCTTTTAGATTTTTGCGCGTCAGGGATGCAGGACGCGTAACTCAGCATCTCAGTTACAAGCATTTATTTTTTTCACGCTCAGAGTTGCCGAGGCTTGAAATAAGCTGCCTGCATCCGTTGTGGGCTGCCAAAACACTGCATCTTTCAAAGCCTCCATGTTTCCTGTAGTCCGCCAACACTATACCTGATACTCCCATCCACACATATGCACGCACACGCACATGTATATTATTACTGTATGCTGTTCATATTCTTGACACTATTACATTATTCTGTGTACTAGACATGAGACTTTGATGAGTTGTGGTGCACTTGAGCACTGTACACAATAAATTTCATTGTTATTATAGTAATATCTTTTTTTTTTTTTTTTTTTTTTTTTTAAAACTGACTTGAAGGTACGGTTGTTTATCTGATACACTAATGCAAAATATACTGTATCCCTAATATCATTTCTTTTTCAGGAACACCGATAGTAGTAGGATTAGGGTATTTACTACTCGCATATATCTCCAAATGGGTTAGAAGGGGTTCCTTAGCCATGGTCAGCAATCCGACTTCAAAACCTCTGCTGCCTTTCAAGGAAAGGCTAGGGGAGTAAACCCCGAAAATAAACCAGGAGCTGGATTCTCTAAGGTGGTGTGATGCTGAAATCCAGTGCTACCCATTAACTCCTGCGACACTACCGTTGCCAAACTACATTGGTCCCTTACCTTTCCTTTCGATCACAGTGGCAGTGTGGAGAGGGGGGATTTTCTGCATGGGCAACAGCTCATCCTCCATATGAACCCACCCAGGTCATGTAGTTCAAGTTATAAAAAAATAAATAAAAAAAACCTTGACACTACTCCATCGTCTCTCGTAGATGGAAGGCTGCTAACCAACCCAACCATAGTAATATCTATGATTAAATCTCACACACCTTGTTGTTTAGTGTCTACCATTGAACCAGTAAAATAGTTAATTACCTTGAATTTTTTGGAATTTCCAAATTAGTAGTTTTTTTTTTTTTGTCCCAAGGTGTCAAAGTGAATTCTTTTCATTTACAAGTGTTTAATTATGCTATTAGAAAGTAAACATTCTTTCTAACTAACTATGGTTTCAGTAACAATTGAAATAAAGATAGGTTCTTATTAACTCTGTGATCTTTTGAGGCAATAAAAATTTTTTCTCTTTTGTCTAGCTCTCATAATAATAAGAAAATATTTATCAACTATTTAGTAAATATTCTTAATACAAATAATTTGCATTGTTATATGGTATAAAGTATTTCTATCTAATACTAATAATTTTTAAACAGATCTTTTTGACTCCTAGATATGATCCTAAGAGGTACTACCACTCTGGGTCAGATTGGGCCTGGGATTAATACCAATGAAGGGTTACTCCACATTCCCCAGAGCTCAAGAAGTGGAGCCTCACTATCAGATACTGTTCAGTGTCATATCCAAGGCGCCTCTTGTGTGTGCGTGTGTATGCGGGGGCTCCCCCCATTGCAAGGGGATATAGTCAGTATATTCTAAACCCTGCTAACGGGGTGATACTTTGTGAGTATCAAATTCACTTTATGGTAACAGCCCTCTATAGAGGGGTAAGAACCACCCATTGGGACCACCTGTTGGCCGTGGGTGGCGACCCGTGATGCTTAAGGATGGAATCCTGATGGTTGAGCAGTACATAACATGCAACACTCCACTTTGGTCTTTACTTAGGCTAGACGAGCAGTTGGAGAGGCCCCACCTATGGTTAAATAGAAAAACATGAGTTTTTGAAAAAAAAATGAGTACCCATCAAGAATGATTAAAACAAAAACAGCTTTGGCATAAAAGACCCAATGGGTTGACATGCCGTAAAAACCAAACAAGCAACCAATCAGGGGACAAGACTAGCATGTTAGCCATTTATCCATGGTGAGGACTCAAAAATATCCATTTATTTTTGACTGGTTGGCTGGTTGTTTTACGGCATAATAACCCTTTTTGGGTCATTTGATGTTGAAGGAGCCGGTTTAGCTCAGTCAGTAGAGAATTAGTTAGGAATTGCAAGGTTCCTGGTTCACACCAACTCAGCACATGAGTAGCACAGATTACGTAATTTGATCTGTGCAGTAAAGTGGGGAGCTGATGGTAGGTGGGGCGCTCCATTTCAGCAAAAATTATCTCCTAGTTCTAGCGCTAGTGAAAAGGGGATACACTCCCTCACTGTCCAGCTGATACTGACAATAGGCCACTCAACTTTACTTACTTTAATGTCGAATCAAGTAATTTTGATGTTTGGGTTCTTACAGTACTTGCCATTTCTTAAATGGTCACCTATCTAAGTATTGAACAGAATCATCGCTGCTTAACTTCAGTGTTCTAGCGGGAACCGGTGGTTTTTAATGTGACTTGACTGTAAGCATTTTCGACTGGGACAAGACCAAAATAGTAAATCCCCAATGAGGTTCAAACTTATTAGTCTTTTGAGATGAGCTTGAAAATCCTTTTTGCTATTGACTGTTAATCAATAATAGTTTGGTTTATTGACATACAAGAGGGGATATGATTGAAGTCTACAAATATGATTGATTTTATTCAACAAACTTTGATCTACTAAACATTGCTCAAAATATCAATACCAGGGGTCATAAATTAAAACTCTTTAAAAAAATTTTGCAAAGCAAATGCAAGACAAAATTATTTTAGTAACAGTGGTGAATACATGGAATAAACGACCATCATCAATAGTGAATGCCCTATCTCTAAACTCCTTTAAGGCAATGTTAGATAATCTGTGGAAAGAGTATAAATAGTCTGTGGAATTAAGATTAATGTTTATAAGGAACAGCTGACAGGTCTCAAACCTAATATACTAGCTGAAAAAAGATATAACAGGGCCCTGGTTTCTTTTTTTTTTTTTTTTTTTTTTTTTTTTTTTTTTTCTTCTTTATTGTAAAGGAGGAGGGGAGGAGGAAGTGGAACCTATTCTCTGTTCTCCTGCACCAAAATAGATTTTAAGTGGTTTTAGTCACTTAAAACTTGTTTCTTTGGTAACAAAATACAACTTTAATTTCTTAATGGTTGTTTCCTTTACAAAATAGGACACGACTTTTTATTGCTTTTCTTTTGTTTTTCTTTTTGTTTTGTCTAACATAATCTTTGTTTATAAATGATTAGATATTTTACTGGGGGACTTGTTCAATTTGAGGATCACAAGAGAGAGACATTACACTTTAATGTGCACTTGATGACCCACCCTTACATGTTTATCTGTTAATTATTATACCACAGTATGATAATTTAATTATTACAACGTTTGATATGTTTACTTAAATAGTTCAATATGTAAAAAGTATAATAACCTTAAATAAACTCTCTCTCATTCTTTTTTCTTTCTTTCCTTCTTTATTACTAGCAGGACCTGTGGATATACCACAGTATGATAATTTAATTAGTACAACGTTTGATATGTTTACTTTAAGAGTTATTGCAAATAGTTCAATTTATAAAAAGTTTAATCTTGATTTAACTCTCTCTCTCTCTCTCTCTCTCTCTCACACATTTTTCTTTTTTTTTTTTTCTTTTCATCTTTTCATTGTTTGATTGAAACAGATTAGCATTATTGTTTCCGTGTCCTCACTCCCTTTCTCTATCTTTCCCCTACTCTTTGTTTTCTTTCTTTCTTTCTTATTTTTTTTTTCAGTTTAGCATGTCCTTTTTTTCCCTTTTTATTATAAAAACGGAATGATCCCTTATTTAACTCGGGTGACAACACTCATAAGAATTTGGTGGATAAGCAACACCAGATAATCAAGATTTACAATTTTTGCATTTCATCTTGAATGATTTGGACGGTCTCATTTTTAACCAGAAGGTATTGAAGGAACACGAGTATTTAATAATCTTGATTTAACCCTCTCTCACTTTTTCTTTCTTTCTTTTTCATCTTTTCATTATTTGATTAAAACCGATTAGCGTTATCGCTTCCACGTGCTCACCCCCTCTCTCTTTTTTCCTTTTTTTTTCTTTTTTTTTCTTTTTTTTTCTTTCTTATATTTTTCCTTTGCAGCATGTCCTTTTTCTTCCCTTTCTCTATAATAAAAACGGAATGGTCCCTTATTTAACTGAGGTGACGACACTCATAGAATTTGGTGGATAAGCAACACTAGATAATCAGGATCTACGTTTTTACATTTTATCTTGGATGATTTGGACTGTCTCATTTTTAACCAAAGGGTGTTGCAAGATAATGGACATACAATTAAAGAACACTAGTATTAATATGATTATTATTAGGAGGAGGGGAGAAGATCTCTCAAAGTAATTTTGATGAACAAGAAGAGACCGTTTGGTTTGAATTCAGTTTTCCTTCTCCTAGACCAGTTGCCATACCAAGGTTAAAGAGCCCAGTCTTTTCTATTTACCCATAGCTGTGTGATTGCCCATTAGCAAACATTATTTTGACTAAAAGTTGCATTCTTTAAATTTCACATGGTTTGTACTTTTCAACCAACAAAAATTTAATGACCTATTCAAGCCTGGATCTTTCTGATTGATTTGTTGCAATTTTGAATAGCCTCAAAACAAATATTATTGTGAGATTAAATTAATTTTTGCTATAAACATAAACCAATTCGAAAACATGCAGTGTTTAAATTCATGAAAAAAAATTCTGGAAGAAAAAGAATGATTTTTTATTTTATTTAAAAAAAAAAAAAAAAAATGCATTCATTTATTGAATGCCTCCTCCATTTATGTATGTGTTCTCTCAGAGTAAAAGTCGTTGGGGCGGCCTAATGTCGGTATCAGCCAGACACTAGTGCTAGACAAAGGAGATTATTTTAGCGTCTAGTGGAGCGCCACACCTACCATCAGCCCCTCACTTTACCGCACAGATCCCTGTGCTACTCATATGCTGAGTTGGTGAGGGCCGGTATCGAACCAGGAACCTTGTAATTCCTAGCTGAATGCTCTGTCGACTGAGCTAAGCCGGCCCTTATAATAATTATAGGTGTAGTGATGACCCAAGAACATATCAACTGAAACATTGTGATAAAAACATCAAAGTTTAGGATACTGGTCTGAAATCTGTATTAAAATGTATACTCTTCAAAACATTTTCATCAGCTTATTTTATGATTGATTTATTGGTTCTAGTCGCTGTCATGTGACTAATGCTATATTCATTTAATCATTTAAAAAAAAAAAAAATTTGAGAACAGCAATGATTTACAGAAACCTACTCACCTCATTTGGCTGGGACTTTAGAATAAACCAACTGCACCTCTGCAGAGGGGTGAGATACCCCCCCCCCGCCTCCAATGGGGCCACCTGTTGGCAATTGGTGCTTAGAGATAGAATCCTGGTGGCTGAGCAGTATTTGACATGCAACACTCCACTTGGGCCCTTACTTAGGCTAGACAGTCGGTTGGAGAGGCCCCCATCCAATCAATTAGCTAGTAATGTCAAGCCCTAGCACCTATATGATTTTCCCAACCCTATTGCCCTTATGCCAAGCCCCAACCCTTTTTTTTCATATATGTGCTAGAAGGTGGTGGCTGAGGGTCTTAATGTTCTGGGTATGACATTAAATTCTATCTGATGGTGAGGCTCCAATTCTGGAGCTCTGAGGAATGTGGAGTACCCCTTCATCACCATTACCCCCAGGTTCACTCTGACCTGGAGTGGACGTACATTTTAGGGTCCCATCTATGGGTTAAATAGAACAAAATTAGTTCTAAAAAAATGTGTTAAAAAAAAAAAAAAAATTCAACCACCCAGAAAGATACTTGTATTTGCTTGATAAAACTTGTAAAGAATGCAATGAGATATTGTTGTTGAATCCAAATCTGTTTCTCCTCATCAAGAGGTATTCATTTAAAGGCCTCCTTCAGCAGTCTTTATGCTCACTGTTGAGTCACATTCTATTTATAGAATTTAAAAAGCAGTTGTATGGCCACTTACCTTATATATATATATATATATATATGGGACATACATATATATATATATATATATATATATATATGGGACATACATATTTGCTTTGAATGAGTCCCCAGGAAATTTGGCGAGTCCCAACTAAAGTTTCTTAATAAATTGGGTTTTTATTTATGATCTGGGGAAACAACTAAAGCCATCTGACTCCTACCTTGTAACCTATCCTGTGTAATTTGTTTCTAAGAAAATATTGAAAAACACTGGGACACATGGATACAATTTTACTGTATCCTTTTAAGCATACCTATCAACGTGTGTGTATGTATATATATATATATATATATATATATAATTTGGGCAGCATTTTTTTTTTCTAATTTAAATTAAAATTTTTTTTAGTTTAATTCAACATGCATATATATATATATATATATATATATATATATATATATATATATATATATATGGGCTCAGTCCAATCTGCAGTGGGTCATGACAGTTGTAATCTTTTGACTATGAAATCGGAATTAAATAATTGTTCAATTATTTGAGTGAAGATGTATCCCTGTCTCCCCCTTTAATTCTTACTTGTTTTAGTTAGAAAAAATATTGAATATTAGTCCTACCATACAATTTAAAAAAAAATCTTTTAATTATATTTTTTTTTTTCTAAAGCGGCCATTTTGTTTTGTGCATAAATCTGTTGCCAAACAAGAGGAGCATTTCCAACATTTTTTATTTTTATTTTTTTTATCCCAAACATCTAAATGTTCCATGTTGATAATATTTGAATGATTATTATATTTACCTTTTATCATTTAGTGAATCACACGTGTTTAGTGTTGATAGCACTATTTTTGTTTTGCACTTTGGGCTGTCCTAGACTTGTAACTGATTATTATTTTTGTGTTTGCGGTCATTTCTGATAAATAGAAATATCGAAGCTGTCAGGAAACCACCAAGAGCTACAAGAAATAAACACTTGGGAATATTTAATTTGCAAAGAATTTGGTCTAAGGCAGGAAATTTAATGAAATAATAAAATGATTGGCTGAGTAAACTGAGTCTATATTTTTCTATTTATTAGATTTGGCATTGCTTGATAAATTAGGAATGTTGTTCAAAATCCTTCTTGGTTAAAGTATGGTACTATTTGGCTACTGAATTCTATATATGTTAAAAGCATGCTTTTAACATTTATATTTGTATATTATATGTACAAGCAAGTATATGTACCCTCTAGGCGTAAGTATTTAAGTTTTAATGTAATTAAATATATTAAATTAGAAAGACTATCAAAATTAGATAAGAATGCATATAAAAAGATTACACTTATTTCAATTATATTTTAATTGGTTTCTATATAAAAATCATTCATAGGATTGATTTTAATACATTGGAGGATAAAACAATGATATTAGAATTCAATAACACCAAGTAATCATTTATTAAACTCAGTTTTGTTAAAACCAGTATGCAAATTAAGCACACCATATATTATGTAAACCTTTATTTCTTAGTGATATGTAAGACACATTGCAGGATTTTAAATGCACTAATAACATAGGCGAATGTAACTCAGATTTTCATAGATAAATAAGTTTCATAGGTTAATAAATAATATTTATTCTATGTAATAATGATTTTGACTATGAATTAAATACTCTTTGATAAACTTACATAGTATGTTAAAAGCATACTTTTAACATTATATTTGTATGATATATACTATGTTGTTTTCAGTTGTTTTCAGTACATTGATTCAAATTGGGTGGCTAACTTATTTGGCCTCTCTGCAGTCCAAATATTACGGTCATTTTAAATTAGATGCCTTCATGGGTAGATAATTGGGATTAGGGAAAATGAGTTTGCAAAGCGAATTAATTTTTTTTTAAATAAATACGCCCAGAGAATTTTTTTAAAAACATTAAAATTATTTTGTAAGATTTCTAAAAAAGGGAATGTTTGACCTAATTTAATTATACCCAATTCTTGTACCGAAGCTAACCAATTAAAATGGATTTTTTTTTTCAAACATAACTCAGTCCTAGAACTAAGGAATATTTTGATATGAATTTTGTGTCAGGAAAAAAACAACCTTTTAGCAAGCAATCATTGATTCACTCAGCTTAAGTATAATAATAGGTATGTGTTCATGCCTCACATATACAAGCATATATAGTCATGGTCACAATTATTGGCAGCCATGAAATTTCTGTTCATAATGTAGAATATCTGAAAAGAATAAAAATGAATTGAGTGAAAAAGCTTTGGTCTATTGACAACTCATGGTTAATAATGAACAGCAAATGATAAAACAAGTTTATAAAAATTTGGTTATTTTCCATTTATTTCTGAATATATAGCACAAAAAAATGAAAGGGTGCCAATAATGGTGACCAGGGATATATATATATATATATATATATATATATATATATATATATATATAGGCAGGTACTATTGAAGACCACAGAATATTTCTTCTTTATGATCTTTATTTTTTTTTCTAGTCTTCTAGTGGTTTTTTGTAAATCAGGATCCAGCAAGTGCAGGAACTGTCCCGTACTTTTTACCCTAGCGCTTTCGACCATTTTGTTGGTGATCATCAGGGGATTGTAGGTTGTAGTGTGTTAGTTTTCTTCTCATTTGAATTTTATTTCATTTATTTATTGCTCTTTCAAATTAAGAGAGTCTGTTATATTTTTGAGGGTTGCTAAGATTAGTGTGTTAGTTATTGAAAATGTTTAGTATATTATTGCCCGTATTAAATGTTATTTTATTAATGTTAGGTTTGTTGTTTTTTATACAAATCGCCTCAAGAATTTGTAGACGTTTTTTTTATTGCTATTTTTCAGTGAGAATTTTCCTTTTGTCTGAGGATGTGAATTTGTCTGTTTTGTAATTAGATGTTGTTTTATGGAACTAATATCAGAGAGGTAGTATGCATGAGTGTTGTGGTAGTGTGACCAATGTGTATATAATATATGGTATTTGTGGAAAAGGTGACTTACCGGTGAAAATGGTCACAATGGTTAGTTGATGCAAGTTTCACAATGATAAGACAGCGATATAACAAATATAAAGTGCTCAATACGTGAGTAGAGCAAATTTATCATAATAATGGTACACAGTAATAACCTACTCGAGTTTCACCATAAGGATCTTCAGGGTTAAATCCACTGGATTAATTAAGATATTGATTAATTGCACGTGTGTATTTATTTGCGATGACGGTCATTTTGAATTTCAAGCCACCGTTCCTTGACTGCGGATCTATAACCAACCGTCATCGCAAATAAATACACACATGCAATCGACTGCAATTAATCAATATCTTGATTAATCCAGTGGATTTAACCCTGAGGATCCTTATGGTGAAACTCGAGTAGGTTATTACTGTGTACCTTTATTATAATATATATACACACACACACACTAGCGGAACATGTGGATACTTTTCATGTGACAAAGATATTAATAGATAAGATGTTAATATTACATAATGACTAATTGAGAATATAACTTAAATATCTAAATGAATTGTGATGTCCATGGTGATGTAGTTTTGGTTACAGACATACGTAATCTCCATTATAATAAGATATGTATATATATATATATGTATATGTATGTATATATGTGTGTGTGTATATATGTGTGTGTAATATAGTGAAAATTTGAAAAAACACAGGTTCAAATAAAATGAGTGGAATTTATTCAGCCAATGCTGCAGTGTTTCAATCTGTTTATTAGATCTTCGTCAGGGCTTTTGTTGATATAAGGAAAAGTAAAAATTTATCACAGAATAATAAGGAGACTGTGATCGGTTTGTTTACAATGTTTTGAATGGAAAGTTAGCGTTCTTAGAAATAGATTCAAAAATTTATGAGACGCTTAGGATAAACGGTTTTGAAGGATGAAGTCGAACATTTTTTACATTGTGTATGTGTGTGTATGTGAGGGAGAGGGAGAAGTGTGAGAGCGTGTGTATGGAAATGTGAGTAGATTAATCGTTTTTTATTTGGGTGTCTGTGTGCTCGTTTGTATGTTTATTTTATTTGTTTATTTTTTTATTGTTTTTATTTTAAGTACGTGACGAGAAAGTGTGTGCATGTGTGTGTAAAACACAACATAACTAATATATATATATATAAACAAAAAAAAAAAAATGGACTCTCTCGTAGATTTTTCGATGGATGAGTGTTCATTCAATGAACATCCAACACAGTGATTTGTTTATAGTGGTGAAGGCTTGTGTAGGACCATTCAATAGTCGATAGGAAAGAATTGGTGCATCAAGGAATGCCACGAACCCAATCAACAACCGACCTCAGGAATTTTGAATTCAGAGTTATCCCTCTCCTAGACTGGTTACCTACTCAAGGTTAAAGAGCCCAGTCTGCCCTACTATTTTACCCATAGCTGGGGGGAGAATATATGGATTCATACCTTTCCCAAGGGTATTAGCGCTAAGTGGAATGCCAACAGCTTCGTCTAGGAATTTGAACTCAAACAGTCCATTTTCCACGACTCTAACCACTAGCCCACGCGCCTCCATATATGCACACACACACACACTAGTGGAACCTGTGACAAAGATATTAATAGATAAGATGTTAATATTACATAATGACTAATTGAGAATATAACTTAAATATCTAAATGCACATTTTGCATATATATATATATATATATATATATATATATATGCAAAATGTATATTGCAATGCTCAATTTATTCTTTGCAACAACCTGGAAACCACTTTTAAAAAAACAATTAGTTTTTGGGGTGAGAAAACCTTCCCATTAGGGAGAGAAAGGTTGGTGAGTCTTTGTGAGAGAAAGAGTATGATGTTGTTTTCAGTACATTGTTTCAAATTGGGTGGCTAACTTATTTGGCCTCTCTGCAGTCCAAATATTACGGTCATTTTTAATTAGATGCCTTCAGGGTGGTCATTTTTGTTGACTGCACATGTAGTCTTGACAGCATGAAACAAAAAGTTCTAATGCTTTATATTAAAACAATTTCCTGGTGGATCAATGTGTAGTGTCTGTTTTCCTCAGACTTGTAAGTCCTTTTCTAACCCAATTTCAAAATCTTGACTCTTTTTTTAGGCAGAGTAACATTTTTGTCGGGATTTTTGAGATGAGGCTTGTTTGTATATTTTTGGACTACTGTCCTCATTTTTGTTATATTAGAAGCGGCCCTCCAGCATTCCCTGGGTAGAGACGAGGCATCCCCCCCCGGGGGGGGGGTATTGATTTGCTTTTGGGATTTACAAATGCTGGACTTTTTTTTTTAAGTAGAATTTCAATGCTATTTCTACGTATATTTTAATTTTTAAATAACTTTGAATATGTCCAACTGGATTATGACATGAAAGCTACAGAGTTCGGCAAGAAACACCTGAAGAAGGCCAGAAACATTGTGTACATAACAATAGAGATGAGGACAACAGTCCGAAAAATCCAAATACAACCACATTTTTGTTCCCAATGGTAGACAAGCAGAGCGATATTTTTGTCTTTTTATGGTAACTGAATTGTATGTATTTATCAAAGCCCTCCGCCAGAGTAGGATGTGACACAAGATCAATTTTGAGTTAACAGGTTTGAAGTCAGTTTTCCTATAACTCTAGTTGCCAATTCCATTTTCTATGATGATAACTGTTACGCTACAAGTGTTTTCCCAAGGTTATAAGAAGAATAGTCATGCCTTTCTTAAGGATCTAAGCACTTAGTGGATTTAACTCTTTGCCTACCAAATTTTCCCCATGGCTGTACCAAATTTTCTTGGTATTTTTTTTTGAGACTTGCTGTATGACAGTATGAGAGTACGCAAACAGTTTGTTTTGATATGGCTATTGCATTGCGTACTCTCATACTGTCGTGCAGCAAGTCTACAAAAAATGTAGGATATATCAGTTTATAAACAAAATGAGAAATCTGGGAAAACCAGCTAGTGTAACGGTTAGAATCCCCTGCTTGTCAGCGGCTTTCAGTCTATAACTCTGCTGATGAGGCATAATAGGCCGAAATGTACATACAGAGATTGACTTTTTCTCGATTTGTTTACGCTTTACATTTGAACAGATATATTTGCCTAATTCATTAATTATCAACTAATTAATCTTCAAGTTAGGTATGACTTCAATTAAGCACATATTCTCCCAAATATATATATTTACTTTGTTGTTAATTGTTTTTTTAGTTTCCTCCGGACACACACACGGATACACACAACTGCCCTTTTATATATGTATAGATATAGATAGATGATCATTTTATTTGTTTATTTTGTGCCATTATTTTCAGGAAATTAATTTTTTTTTTTTTTTTTTTTTTTTTTTTTTTTTCTGCAAAAATGCTAGACAGTATGTATTTAGCAGTCTACAAAGAAACAGGATGCAACACAAGGTCAATTTTTAAGTGGTGTAAAGCTGCTTTGAATTCAGTTTTCCTACTAGACTGGTTGTAAACCCTGTCAACTTGGGCTGTAGAATATGCCAACTGCACCTCTGCTGAGGGATAAGCCCCCCCCCCCTCCAATGGGGCCACCTATAGGTCATATGTAGCAACTCGTGTTGCTTAAGGATGGTATCCTGGTATAATGGTGTTTGATTATCTTTATGAAAAGGTTTAAAAGTGTTATTGGTTAGGTTGAGTGTTAAATCTTTAAAAAAAAAAATATTTTACAATTTGAAGATATGTTTATTTTAAAAACTTGTCATTTAAAAGCTTTTATTATCTATTGTATTTTGCATGTTAATTGACCATTATTATTAGGGATCAGGACCAAACCATAATCTCTATAAACACCTATTTGTGTTGGATCTATGAATCTACTGATTGTGTTTATTATGTATATATCAATTAAATCTGCTATTTGTGCAGAGTCCTATGCACTCATTTTGTATTGGAAAAGGAAAATAAAGTGCTCAATTACAGGTGTAAGAGCTATATTCATTTGTTATAGTGTACTATACAATTAAGAGGTGTCTGTTACCATTGATTTCAAAGCAGCATATTAGCTGCTTATCTTTAAGACAAAATGCCCAACAAAAACATTACAACGAATTTTAATTCAGTTTTCTATCT
Organism: Doryteuthis pealeii; assembly: GCA_023376005.1. Taxonomy (NCBI): domain Eukaryota; kingdom Metazoa; phylum Mollusca; class Cephalopoda; order Myopsida; family Loliginidae; genus Doryteuthis; species Doryteuthis pealeii. The sequence continues at coordinate 61,236,862 of CM042139.1, forward strand.
CTATCTATCTATATCTATCTATCTATCTCTGTCTATCTATCTATCTATCTATCTCTGTCTGTCTATCTATCTATCTCTGTCTGTCTATCTATCTATCTCTGTCTGTCTATCTATCTATCTCTGTCTGTCTATCTATCTATCTATCTCTGTCTGTCTATCTATCTCTGTCTGTCTATCTATCTCTCTGTCTGTCTATCTATCTCTGTCTGTCTGTCTATCTATCTGTCTGTCTATCTATCTATATCTATCTATCTATCTGTCTGTCTGTCTATCTATCTATCTGTCTGTCTGTCTATCTATCTATATCTATCTATCTATCTATCTCTGTCTGTCTATCTATCTATATCTATCTATCTATCTATCTCTGTCTGTCTATCTATCTATATCTATCTATCTATCTCTGTCTGTCTATCTCTATATCTATCTATCTCTGTCTATCTATCTATCTATCTCTGTCTGTCTATCTATCTATCTATCTCTGTCTGTCTATCTATCTCTGTCTGTCTATCTATCTCTGTCTGTCTGTCTCTGTCTGTCTGTCTATCTATCTATCTCTGTCTGTCTGTCTATCTATCTCTGTCTGTCTGTCTATCTATCTCTGTCTGTCTGTCTATCTCTCTATCTATCTATCTCTGTCTATCTATCTATCTATGTATGTCTCTATCTATCTGTCTATCTATCTATCTATCTTCTGTGTCTATCTATCTATCTATCTATCTCTGTCTATCTATCTCTGTCTATCTATCTATCTCTGTCTATCTATGTCTGTCTGTCTATCTATCTATCTCTATCTATCTATCTATCTCTATCTATCTATCTCTGTCTATCTATCTATCTCTATCTATCTATCTGTCTGTCTCTATCTATCTATCTATCTCTGTCTGTCTATCTCTATCTGTCTGTCTGTCTATCTGTGTCTGTCTGTCTATCTCTGTCTGTCTGTCTATCTCTGTCTATCTATCTCTGTCTGTCTATCTATCTCTGTCTGTCTATCTCTATCTATCTATCTATCTCTGTCTGTCTATCTCTATCTGTCTATCTCTGTCTGTCTCTATCTATCTCTATCTATCTCTGTCTATCTCTATCTATCTCTGTCTATCTATCTATCTCTATATCTATCTCTGTCTGTCTGTCTATCTATATCTATCTCTGTCTGTCTGTCTATCTATATCTATCTCTGTCTGTCTATCTATCTATATCTATCTCTCTGTCTGTCTGTCTATCTATCTCTATCTATCTCTGTCTGTCTATCTATCTCTGTCTGTCTGTCTATCTATCTCTATCTATCTCTGTCTATCTGTCTATCTATCTCTGTCTATCTGTCTATCTATCTCTGTCTATCTCTGTCTGTCTGTCTATCTATCTCTGTCTATCTCTGTCTATCTATCTATCTATCTCTATCTATCTCTGTCTGTCTATCTATCTCTATCTATCTCTGTCTATCTATCTCTGTCTGTCTATCTAATGTTTTTATTGGAGTGAATCTATACTATTATGACAAAGTTTGTGCATTTTTCTGTTGAAAGTTTCAGGCTTGTGTATTCATTTGTGTAAACTATCACCATGTAGTACAAACAGTAAAGTCGGCAGAGTGACCTATTGTTAGTATCAACCAAACAGCAAAATAGCACTAGACAAAGTAGGATGTTTTTGCTTAGGTGGAGCGCCACACCTAATGTCAGCATCCAGGATGCTGCTTTAATGTACAGATTGGATTACCCAAGTAGTGCTACTCATGCACTGGGTTAACAAGAACCAGTATCTAACCTGGAACCTTGCGGTTTTTAGGCAGATTCCTGTTTTACTGCACAGATCTGATTACCCAAGCAGTGCTACTCATGCGCTGGGTTAGCGAGGACCGGTATCTAACCTGGGACCTTGCGATTCCTAGGCAGATTCCTGTTTTACTGCACAGATCTGATTACCCAAGCAGTGCTACTCATGCACTGGGTTAACAAGAACCAGTATCTAACCTGGAACCTTGCGGTTTTTAGGCAGATTCCTGTTTTACTGCACAGATCTGATTACCCAAGCAGTGCTACTCATGCGCTGGGTTAGCGAGGACCGGTATCTAACCTGGGACCTTGCGATTCCTAGGCAGATTCCTGTTTTACTGCACAGATCTGATTACCCAAGCAGTGCTACTCATGCGCTGGGTTAGCGAGGACCGGTATCTAACCTGGGACCTTGCGATTCCTAGGCAGATTCCTGTTTTACTGCACAGATCTGATTACCCAAGCAGTGCTACTCATGCGCTGGGTTAGCGAGGACCGGTATCTAACCTGGGACCTCGATTTCTAGGCAGATGCTCTACCAACTGAGCTAAACCGGACATGTATATCATCAGTTATTGATCATTAATTAATTATTGATGATTGAGAGTCACAATCAATTGATGTGCCAAAGGAAATGGGATTTTCTGATTGAATTAAAAATGCATAACTATATGAAGCATAGGGCCCCCACCCACATCATTGCAAATGAGGGCATTAAATTATCTTGAATGTTTTTTTTTTCTACCTATATCTATGTATACACTATATGTTTTTCCTGTCTGTTTTCTACCTGTACTGGTCTAATCATATACCCTTTTGATTCTGGGCACCTCCTGTGGTGTAATGGTTAGCAAGCTAGATTTGCAGACTATTGTTAGTGAGTTTGATTCTCATTGGGTGCCCCATACCTTTTGGCCTTGTGCCACATCTAAACTAAGCTTAGTAAATAACTATACCCTGTTGATTCTATAGAATTGTTTAGAGTATTTGCAGCATTCTGTGTGATCTGATAATTTGCTTTGTGTTATTTAGATTTTTTTTACTGTTGTCCTTATCTTTATTGGTATATATACACAATGTTTCAGCTGAAGTGCCCTCTAGCCTTCTTCAGGTGTGTCTTGTTGAACTTGGGAGCATTCACAGAACTTCGAACTGAATCTTTTATTTATTCCCTTGGAGTAGATTGTTCTCATTCCGTTATCCATGACTGGGTACAAGTGTTAAGCTTTCTATGTTATTTTCACCTGTAGTCAGGATTGAACCTGCAACCTACAGAGGATTGTCACTTAGAGCTGTATGTCTGTGCCATTTGTCTAACTGGTAATTTGCTATTGTCAGTTATGATTTGTTATATATATATTTTTTTAAAGTTGTTTTTCTGCCCTCTACCCTGTCAGTGGGGCTTAGAATATGCTGACTGTATCCCCTGCAGAGGTGTAAGCCCCCCCCCCCAAAAAAAAAAAGGGTGTCCTGTGTATGATACTAAACTGCTCTGAGGAGTGTGGAGTACCCACTCATTGACATTATTCCCAGGTACACTCTAAACTGGAGTGTTAGTACCTTTTGGGGTCCCATCTATGGGTAAAATAGGTATGTTTAAAAATTATTCATATTTAATAGGACCCTGTGACTCCCTAACAAAAACAAAAAATAACTCTTAAACAATTGCACAATAAATGTAATTTCACACAGTACTAATATCCTTGAGAAACATGTATCCAACTATTCTCCTTCCAGTTACGGGTGAATAGTAGGGCAGACTGGGCTCTTTAACCCTGGTATGGTAACCAGTTTAGGAAAAGTAAAACTCTGAATTCAAACCTGGTAAACTCCGTTTACAAATTCACCTTGTCACATCCTATTCATGTGGAGGGGTTGGTAAATGCATACACAACAAATGTAAATAGGAATGTAATTCTCTAACCTCCAGGTTTAAAATAACCCTAGATGGGTTGACATGCCATGTTCCATATCTGTCTATATTTATATATGCACTAGCAGAACCTGTGGATATACCACAGTATGATAATTATTACAAAGTTGGATATGTTTACTTTAGAGCTGTTGCTAAATAGTTCAATATGTAAAAAGTATAATCTTGATTTAACTCACTCTGGCTCTTTTTTTTTTCTTTCTTTCCTTCTTTTCATTATGTTTGATTGAAACAGATTAATGTTATCGCTCTTGCTTGCTCACCCCCTCTCTCTATCTTTCACCTACTCTTTCTTTCTTACTATATTTTTTCTGTGTAGCATGTTTTTTTTTCTTCCCTTTCTTTCTTTATGATAAAAAGGGAAGGGTCCCTTATTTGACTGAAGTGACAACACTTATAAGAATTTGGCAGATAACAACTCCAGATAATTAGGATTTACATTTTTGCATTTCATCTTGGGTGATTTGGATGGTCTCATTTTTAACTAGAGGGTGTTGCAAGAGGATGACGGACGTACTATTAAGGAACACAAGTATTAATATATAGATGTATTTATTCTTTCAGCCTTTTTTCATGTTCTAGTCATACTGAAAGTGTTGATTCTTGTCACCTGAGGTTAAGTAGGAATGGACCTATTCAATTCTGAGATGGGTGACTATTTAGTAACCGTATAAGCAATGTAAGGCTTATGTGGCAAGAATGAATAAAACAAATCGTCTTTGGGTTGACTTGCTGTTAAATCCAACCAACCAACATTTAGTAAACGTAGAGCTTAATATCTCGGTGTTTATTGGAGTCTCAGATCAAGTTAGTCTTATACACAATAGAATCAGGCTCCAGGAATTTTTCAATTTGGATCCTTGTAACACTGACATTGGCATAGTTATATTGATATGTTGACTGAAGTGTATTAAGTTTCTTTAAATAAAGCAATTCTAATTCTAAGGTGGAAGTGACCTGAGATGATAAAGTGTGGAATAATTTGAGGTTGTTGGGAGTGGTGTGTCAATAAAGGTCTTTGGTTTTGACTTATCTCCCTTATCATTTCTGAAATAATAGTTTGGGATTATAGATAAGTCAAGGTTTATTCATGTTGAAATACCTTTTAAGGATTTATTTTGATACCATTTTTGTTTATATAAAAAAATTTTAAAATTTAGAAAACTTTTTCTTATCTTGTGTGAGTTTGATATATGATATATATATTTATCATCATAATCATCATATATCATCATATATTATATATTATATATTATCATATATCATATTATCTATTATATATTATCATATCATATATATATATATATATTATATATTATATATTATCATATCATCATATTATATCATATATATATATATATTATCATATCATCATATTATATCATATATATATATATTATTATCATATCATCATATTATATTATATATTATCATATATTATACTATTATATATTATATATCATCATATTATATATATATATTATATATATTATCATATCATATATTATATCATATATTATACTATATATATTATCATATCATCATATTATATCATATATATTATTATATATTATCATATCATCATATTATATCATATATTATACATATTATATATATCATATCATCATATATATATATATATTATATATATCATATATCATATCATATATTATTATATATTATATATCATCATATTATATCATATTATATATATTATATATTTATATCATCATATTATATATATATTTATATATTATCATATATCATATATATATATATATTATATATATTATCATATCATCATATTATATCATATATTATACTATTATATATTATATATCATATCATATATTATATATTATATATTATCATATCATCATATTATATCATATATTATACTATTATATATATATATCTATCATCATATTATATCATTATTATACTATTATATATTATATATATCATCATATTATATCATATATTATACTATTATATATTATATATATCATATATCATATTTATACTATTATATATTATACTATCATCATATTATATAATATATTATACTATTATATATTATATATCATATATCATATATATATACTATCATATATCGTATTGTATTATATGTATATATCGTATATCAGATGTGGCAGAGAGGCCTATTGTTGGTATCAACTGTATAGTGAGGGAGTCTAACCCCTTTTTGCTAGTGCTAGACCAGGGAGATTGTTTTTGCTGAGTTGAAGTGCCATACCTACAATCAGCTCCCCACTTTACCACACAAATCAGATTACCCAATCTGTGCTGAGCTGGTGGGGACTTGTATTGAACCTGGAATCTTGTGATTCCTAAAAATGGTTGCTCTACCAACTGAGCTAAACCAGCTCCTTATATATAACACATTTTTTCTTGTAATCTGTAATTCCCAGTTTCTATGAATTTATTTTAAGGAATCCCTTGATATTTGGTTGATTTGGTTTTACGGCATTTTGTAGTCATTTAAAGCTGAATCAAGTCTTTTTTAATTTTTTTTTAAACAAAGGACTCTGATTGATTACAGTACCTGCTATTGCTTAAGTGGTCACCCAATTAAGTATTGAACAGGCTCATCACTGCTTGACTTTGGTGATCTAGCAGGACCCAGTGCTTTCAGTGTGACTTGACCGCAATCCTCGATATTTGTAAAAATGTTCATACAGATTGATAATTTCTATTCTAAATGATATAAAAGCATCTTGCTAATACTCTTGGGAAAGGTATGAATCCAACTAATCTCCATCCAGTAATGGGTAAATAGTAAGGTAGATTGGGCACTTTTTGGTTTGGCAACTGGTATAGATGATGGAAAATCTTGAATTCCAACCTGTTGTAGTCCATTTAAAAAATTGATCTTGTGTTGCATCCTGTTCGAACAGAGGGGTTGGGTATATACTATAAATGATAAGGGGTGTCTCTGTGGCGTAGTAGCTAAAGTGCTGGACTGGAACATTGTAGTAAGCGAGTTCAAACTCCAGCCCCCCTATTACGTTCACTTTCGGGTTAATAGTATACCCTTGGGAAAGATATGAAACCCCTCATCCCCTCACCTTTGGGTCGAATAGTACTACTACTGTTCTTCTACAAAGATGGCTTTAGCAATAAATAACTCATAAATGTTGAAATGCCATTAAACAAAGAAACAAAACAATGAATGATAGAAAAGATTAAAATGTAAATATGATTTGTGATAATTATTCAGTTTAGTTAAGTAGTGTATTTTTTTAAAAACACCTTGGTGTGTGCACTGGGTGGGTGCCTCTGAAAGGAATGCCGATGGAACCTAACAAGGTTTAAAATCGTAGCACATGAGTTTTGATTCATATCTGGCACTCCACAATAAAAATGACCTCTGGTACACTGTGAATTGTGGGGCGTAAATTTTTGCCATAGTCTACCGGACAGATGTTAGTGGGATCAGAAATGAAGTCCAATTTTTAATTTCTCAACTGGGATTAATACTTTTTACAAAAATGAAACTAAGGAAAATATAACTTATGTTAATTCATTTAAATTGTTGGTTTTTAAAAAAATTAAAGGACAGCATTAATTGATGTTGTATAGATTTAAAGTTGTTGCGTAGTGATTCAGTTATACACTTGTTTTCACCTCAATGTTGTTATTTTAAGGGAATTGATATTATAAACTTATCAAGTCCTATACTGAAAATTACTATTCACTGCTAATCATGCCAATTATTTAACAAAATTTATATTTCAGAATAACAATACCCCTCCCCCCCCAAAAAAAAAACAAAACAAAAAACAACAACCTTAAAACAGTCCAGTTTTGCAGTTGTGAGGTGAAAAAAGTGTATAACTGAATGACTATGTAACAACTTAAAATCTATACAACATCTATTTATAAAGCTGTCGTTTAATTTTTTTTTTTTTTTTTTTCAAACTTATGAATTAATGTATTAAGTTAGGTTTTCCTTAATTTCATTTTTCTTAAAAGTATTAATCCCAGTTGAGAAATGAAATATATATATATATATATTGAACTTCATTTTATATTCCACTAATATCTGTCCGGTAGGCCATTATAAAAATTTACGCCCCTGAATTCAGTCTACCACGACCTTGTGTGTATTTTGGTTGAGTGAGAGCTAAAAATAGACCTTACTATATTTGTGGTACTTATGGGCACCTCGCGTTGTGTAAATTGTTAGCAATATAAATTAGCAGGCTATTATTTGCGAATTCGATTCTCACTGGGTGCTATATACTTCTGACCTTTTGCCACAACAAAGTTAAGCTAATAGTCGATATTATTTACTATTATTTACTAAATAACTATTTGTAGCATTTGAAAAGGGGAGGAACGAAAGTGATAGCAAAATTTCCCGCGCTGACTGTCTTCTTTTTTCTTCCCATCATGCAACAGTCGGAAGAAGCGTGAAACTTTCTTCCTTTCCTCCTTTTGTTGTTGTTGTTATGCTTACCATCAACGTCATTTTAACGTTTATAATCTTCAAAGATTCATTATTTTCACCTTTTGATTCTCGTGTTTATTCATTCTAAAGGTAACAAAAACTATTATTCTGTATAATTATCACCTTAATTCCTTTTTTTCTTACTTCCAATTTTAATTTTTGCTTTTACCGTGATTATTTTTTGAGTCTTGCTTGAACGAGTGAAATTACAGCGCACATGACAGATATAAGTCGTATGTTTATTTCCTTTTTATATTTGGCTTCTAATTTATTTTCCTTTCCTTTTTTAAAAAAATAGTTAATGTATAATAATTTTCGCTTTAAAGTTAAAATCTGTGTTGATGGTATTTTTAAAAAAAATTGTAATAAGTGAAGAAAAATAAGTTTTATTTATTTATTTTTCTTCACTTCTATTCCTTCCCTTTCAATTTTTAAATGTCAGATTAACTATTTTCTTGTTCGTCTCGACTAATCCCTTTAATTTTTCTTATTTTTATTTTATTTTGACATATTTCATTGACATAATTACATTTTTTACGAATGCAAAAGTTTCCAGCGTTTTAATTTTTTTTTGTGTGCACATAATTAAAATAAAAATCCTTTTTAGCAAGTTTTCGTTTTTTTTTAAATAATTGGTAATGTTGGGTCTTAAATTATATAACATTTATCAACTATAATTGTCACACCTTCAAACTCAAAACAATGACCCCCCCCCCGATTGAATAATTAGGGGTTAGAAAAATGTTTTTGTTTACTGTAGGTAGATAATCAAATTAGAAATGAATTGTTTTGGTAATAAAAAGGGCAGGACGATTTCTGACATTCTTTCTATTTGTGACTGTGTGTGTGACTTGATATGCTTTTTTCTACTAAGGATTTCTTAAATTAGATTACATGAAAATACCGGATGTATCTGTTTTTGCTTTATTTTAGAGAGATGTTTTTAAAAACCATATTAGAATAAATTTGAAAAAAAAAGAAGAAAAAAGCAGGCTAGTTATTCAGTATTTTGTTGAAAAGTAGTTAGGTTTAATTTTCTCCTTGAGAAAGAAAATTATGGTCTAAATTTGTAAATTATTACGGTTTAAAAAGAAACCCTGAAGTTTTAAAACAACAAGATTTTTTCTAATATACTTACATAATAAAAATCAAAAATTGATTGTTATTCTCGAAAGTGACAAGTATATAACTACTACTAAGGTTTTTTTTAAATGCTTAAGCAGTAATGATTGAAATAAACGTAAAACGATTTCAAATGCAAAACATTTTTTTAAATTATAAAATTTCTTTTTTAGCCATATTATTATTTTTACTTATTGATCTCAAAATGTTTATTTAGAAAAATTAAGTAATTAGTTTATCACTTGAAAACCACTTCTACGAATTTATCTAAAGTTTTTACCGGAACATCTACTATTGAGCTATTTCCTTTATTGTGGTTTTACTGTTTAACATTATTCACTTTATAGTCAGTTCCCTGATAATAATGGAATTGACTTAATAGTTGATTGTGTTCTTTATATTCTGTTGACACTAATAAACTTGTTGAAGACCTGAATCCACTTCTTGTTTTATGTCCCGATCGCAAGATGGGTAGATTTTTAATAAAATACTTTTATGAAAATGAAATTCAACATTGTAATTTTAAGAGAATTGAGATTATAAACTTATCAAGTCCTATACTAAAATAAAGTGAAAATTACTATTCGCTGGTAATTTTGAGGAGTATTTAACAATATTTCTATTTCAGAGTAACAATAAAAAGTGTATAACCGAATCACTAGGCAACAACTTTAAATCAATGCCGTCGTTTAATCTTAAAAAAAAAAAACAAAACAAAAAAAAAAAAACTTAGATGAATTAACGTATTAAGTTATGTTTTCCTTAGTTTGATTTTTTTCTTAAATTCAGGGTTGAGAAATTAAAAAAATATATACATTAGACTTCATTTCATATTCCACTATGGTTAAAAATTTACGCCTCTGAATTCACAGTCTACCCGCATGATATCATTATAAAATGTCTAGTTTACTGATAAATACATACTATGATGACATGGTGGGCTTTTGTTTATTTTGTTTTATTTATTTTATTTTATTTATCTTATTCTTAATGTCAGAAAAAAATTCTTAAGACCTAGTGAAATTTTTCAAACTAATTTTTTAAAATTGTGCACTATTTTTAAGTTTCATGATGAAATGACAGCAATTACGGAAACCCAATCTTCTTAAAAATCTTACCATAAACCTTTTAGTGTTAAAATCTCTTGCTTAAATCGTAGGAATTAAAAATAAAAAAAAATTAAAAAAATGAAATTATTCAAATTTCTAAAAGGAACTTATGAGCTTATTACATTTCTTTTTTAATAATTTATTCAAATTTTCAATAAGAGTCACAAATAAACTTTATATAAACTAAAGTAAAGTGAAAATAGCTCGTCTTAGCTTCTTTTCTTTCTTTTTTTTAAATTCTTAAAATATACAAAATGATTTTTCATCGCAATGTTTTCCTATCAGTTTAAACTTGAGAATTCTAATAATAATAGAAATGAGGGGTAATTTTGACGTTTATTTCTGTGAATGTGACTGATAGTATTAATAAAAATACAATCATTGACTGCGGCCTCTTAATTTTTACAAGTTATAGTAAGTTTTGTGTTCCAGGTGAGTTCTTGGAATTTGGGTTTTTAGAGCCTTTTAAAAAGACGTGTCTTTTCTTGTTTAATCTTCAAAATAATGTAACATTAGATTTGTTAGTAATTAGGTTAAAATTAAAAATCAGTACTTTTTGAAAGTATATTAAAAACTTACAGGAAAATATGAGTTTTTAGTCTTTACTTTAAATGTCACGATCAGTGTGTTGTTTTTCTTTTTTCTTCTTTTCTTTTTATGAATAAAACAATTAACATGTTTGTTTATGTTTACCAACAATGAAGATTAATTTTCACTCATTTGTTCTTGAATTTTTAATTTTAAAATTCTACTCTCCAAGTAGTAAAAAAATAAAATAAAATATAAGAGTTTCATTTGCTTGAAGCATTGTTTATATTGGTTTTGTGGTTGGTTTTGAAGGCTATCACAATGCAAGTGTAAAGAAATAAAATATTGATTTAATGAAAGTTAAAAGTAGTTAGTAGACCAAGGTATATAGAAAGATTTTACTTAATCATTTTTAGTGAATTTAAATGTATTTTAGTTTGAACAAACTGTTGCTAGCTGTTGTTATTTTATAAACATTTTTCATTCCGTGTTGAGCCACTTAAAAAAAAAAAAAAACCCTATTGCAACTCTTTTTTCTGATTTTAAGATTTTTATAAATATCCTATATTATTTTTCTCCATTATATTAGGGATGTTCAGAGATCTCAAAAGGAGGTAATAGAGAATTTTAAAAAAAAATGTTTTTTTTTCAAACTATTGTAAAAAAATAAGGGAATTGTCTGATTTTAATGAAATTTTCATCGCTTTAGCTCAATCGGTAGAGCGTTCGGCTAGAAACCACAAGGTTTCTAGTTCGATACCGGCCCTCGCCAACTCAGTGTATGAGTAGCACAGGAATCTGTGCGGTAAAGTAAGGAGCTGATGGTAGATGTGGCGCTCCACCTCAGACGCTAAAAACAATCTCCTTGATCTAGCACTAATGAAAAGGGGATAGACTCCCTCCCTGATTGGCTGATATCGACCTTAGGCCACCCCGACGACTTTTCTTTTCATTCATTAACAACTTAATTTTATAATGAATAGCTTATTTTATATAAAAGACTAAAAAAGAAAAGTTTTCAGTCCCTAATTTTTACATTTCTAGAAAGATCAAATCTTGAAGAACATATAAAAGAAAGGGGGGGGGGGTTCACTACCCGAAAAAAGTTATTTGAAAATTTAAGTTATTTTCTAAACTCAATTTTTTTAAATTTTATTTATTTTGTAGTATTAAAAAAACATATTTTTCTTTGAATTGATGCAAAAAGATATTTTCTTTTTCAATTGGCCTATTTTTATTCACTAAAAATTTAATTGTGGATTTTAAACATTTGGAAGGTGCTATGTTGAACCCAATATTTTAACTGTAGATCAAGCTTTATTTAATCTGTTTAAAAATGCGCTTTTTTGTGCAACATATTTTCAGAGATTTTTATATATTTACTAATGATTGTATTTTCCTGTACAGATCATCAAACATATTAAAAAGTTGTCTCCACTGATAAATTGGATCGATGAAATACAGAGTATGATTTTACTGCCATAGAATTTCATTTATTTATGCACTAAAATCTTATTCATTCATGTTGATTTTTACGCATTTATCTCCCTTTGATATTACCTATTTTTAAACGTCTAGAAAGTGGCATGTTGTAGACAATATTTTTGTCATGAATAAAGATTTATTTACTCTATCTAAAAATGTACAATTTTGTGCAACATATTTTATTTTTTAAATTATTCATTAGAAATTATTTTAAGTGAATAAAAATAGGTCAACTGAATCCGAGAAAAAACTTATATATATATATATATATATATATATATATATAAAAGAGAGATTTAAAAAAAATTTTTTTTCTTAAAACTACGAAAAGATAAAATGCACTACAAAAATTATCTTTTGAGCTTTAAAAAAATAATTTTTATTTATTTTTTTGTTTTGTGATCTTTTGATTGAAATGTAAAAATTAAGGATTGGAAAATATTTTTATTCAAATTTATTTTTTTATAGAATAAGCTATTCATCATAAAAATTAATTCCTTAACGAATAAAGTGTTAAAAATTTCATTCAAATTGGACTATTCCCTGATTTTTGTTTTAAAATTTTATCACACACACACACACACACACACACACACTTTTAATAATCTGACATAAATTATGTTTGAAGGTATTGGGATGCTTTACTTGTCCCAAGAGTTGGGTAACTTTTATTCTTTCCCTACATATACATGATTTGGGACACCCAAGTTAAACTGGCATTGTACCAAATTTGCTCTTTCATAGGGATTTGTTGATTTGATAACTTTCTCACCTGATATCCTAGATTTATTTTAGAACACTATAAATTGTTTAATAATGAATTAATAACTCCTACATTTCTTTGATAAATAGATGCATCTCAAGGTTTTTTTTTTTAACACCTTTTTATTTTTTTTCTTGTGCTCATCGCTGACACCATGTTGTTTATAGTTCTGGTCACATGACATTTTATTTTCTGCCACTGATATTCAGAATGAGGCTAGGAAATGTCTATTTCATGCCTTGCTCTGCTTTTATTCCACTTTCTGGTTTTTAACAATTTAAAAAAAAATCTTTTAAACACACACATATATAATAATAATTATGATATATGAGGGTCGGCTGAAAAGTTCATAGGAAGACAATGTAAGGGAGATAAATGTGTAAAAAATCTAACACAAATTGACTAGAATTTTGTGTGTAAATAAGTAAAAATCTATGGTACGCTATACAGTAAAATTATACTGTGTATTTCATCAGTCCTGGTCATCAGGGGAGAGAACTTTAAAAAAATTTGTTTGGTGATCTGCAAAGGAAAAAAAGATAGTAATTTTTTAAATATAAAAATCTTGGAAAATATGTCATGCAAAATAGCTTCTTTTTAAACTTACATGCATGCCCAAGATATTCAAATGAGGTTTATTTTTCAACATAGTCTTCCATCGATGTTACAGTGCTTGGAACCCTTAGGTAAAAAAAAAGTCTTCAGCCCACCCTCGTAAAATTGTATACATTTTTCATGAGTTTATTATAAATCAAGCATTTAAGTCATTTGTCATATAGATTTTTTAATTTAAATTTTTTTTATTTTTAACAATTTAAAAAAAAATAGATGGGTGGAAAGTGGCATGTCCTTTTTAAGTACTTGGATGATCATGATTCTCCACAGCTTCCTTTTTATGAGGTAACTGCACGTTACAATGGAGCCACCTGTTGGCTGTGGGTGGCGACCTGTGATGCGTAAGGAATGAACTCTGGTGGCTGAGCAGTCCATGACCTGCAATACTCTTCTTTGGCCTGTACTTAGACTAAACAAGCAGTGGAGAGGCCCTCTCCGATCAATCAGCTGGTTACATCAAGCCATAGCACCTATATGATTATCCTAAGCCTATTGCCCTTATGGCAAACCCTAACCCCTTTTTATCATATGTGCTGGAAGGTGATGGCTGAGGGTCTTAGGGTCCTAGGTATGGTGTTAAACTCTATCTGATGGTGAAGTTCCATTTCTGGATCTCTGGGGAATGTAGAGTACCCCTTTATCTCCATTACTCCCAGGTCCACTCTGACCCAGAATAGGAGTACCTGCTAAGGTCCCATCTATGGGTTAAATAGAAAAAAGAATGAGTAAAAAAAAAAAACCCAAAAAACCCAGAGTACTCATGAAAAAATAAATAAAACAAAATATCTTTGGCATAAAATAACCCAACAAGGGTTGACATGCTGTAAAATCCAACCAACCAACCAATCCAATGGTTTAAATAGTGTTGTTGTCCTATACTCTTTGCCTTTCACCAAGTCTCTTTAGTTCTATTACTTTATTCGTAGCTGTGAAGGAAATTGGGTCTTTTCCCCAAGGGCATTTGTGAAAAAGTGAATGCAACAAACTTTTTGGAATAGCACTAAAAAAAAACCAATATATTTCCTCTATAAACCATGTGGGTAAAGAAGATTTCTATTTATTGCTACTTTAAATGTTTGTTGCACAGGAGTAGATTTTCAAGGTCGCTCAGACTGACATTTTCTTTCCTTTGATCTTTGTTGGTAGCTAACAGTAATAAATATAAAATGAACTACTCCTTTAATTAATGTCTTGATTTTTTTTTGTTTTTTTGTTTTTTTTTGTTCATTATAGCCTACCATATAATTTGGGACTTTTTTTACTATTAGATTTGATTGCCAAAAAGATGCGACAAAAAATATCAACTTATTGTGTTGAGGAGGGATGATAGTAATTCATTTTCAATAGTTCAAAAGTATTTTTTATGAGTGCTGATTTATTTTCATTTGATTTTTTTTAGTTTACATACGGAATGTCTATTGCTTGTAACTAGAACAAAAATAGCCCAATCATTAGTACAATTAAGCCATCAGATATAATTGTCAAATTATTGGAAGTAAAAAAAAAAAATTATCAAAAAAAAATTGTTAATTAGAAAGATCTTTTTAAAATTTAATATATATTATAAAAAATCAATTAGTGTTTTTTTTTTTTTTTTTTTTAGTATATTCATTTTAACATGTAAAACACTCACACACTCAAATGATGGTATCTAATTTATTATTGTTTCAACTGTTACTTAAGTATTTTTAGAAAAGTGTCAATTAAATCCTCACATCATAGGTCTATATTATAGAATATTAGCAGTACTACCTGGCATTGTCTGGGATAAAAAAAGTTTTAAAATAAATCTCTTATCTATATTTATATATAGATTAATAAAAAAATTTCTTCTATATTTTGTTTTTATTATATTTTGTTCTTTATATATTCTTGTTTTTAAGTTATTTTTATTCTTCTTGTTTGCATTTTTTCTTTTATTTGGAACAATTAATTTTAAAATGGATGAAATAAGAATTCAGCAGATAAGTGACCAGATAATTTGGATTTACATTTTTGCATTTTATCTTGGATGATTTGGATAGTCCCATTTTTAACCAGAGGGTGTTGCAAGGTGATAACGGTCATATTTTGTAGGAACATGAGTATTAATATAGATTATTTCGGGGGTTTGATTAACATTTTGCCACATGTTAAAAGTAATTTATATTATTATAACTGAAAATTTATACCAAGAAATGTTAACAATATTGAGTAAATCTGTTTTGATTTAAAAAAAAAAACCAAAAACAAATGAAAAGATTAAAAAAAAAACAAGAAAAAAACCTAAATTGGTAATGGTAGAAATAAGGGTGACATTGCAAAATGTTACTAATACAAAAATTTTAACATAAGCCATGACAATATTTTTTTTATTTACTTTTCTCCTGCAGATTTTGTTTTTACAGTAAGTAATTCTTGTTATTGTAATATTTTGCTAAGCATTTAAATTTGATCTAAAATGTATAAATAAATAAATTTTTGAAATATTTATTAATAATAATTTTTTTTTTTTTTTTTTCTAATTTCAGATTTGGCACTGTTGTTTTACCATCAGATTCCAAAATGTCACAGGGAACTTCCCCTAATTCCCAGGAGACTTTTAATCTCTTATGGGATTCTCTTGAACAAGTTACTGCAAAGTAAGAATTTTACTTTTCACCTACTGCTGCATATCTGTATGTCATTAAATAAAGTAGTAAAAATATGCACCTGCCAGAGACAATTATTTAAGTTTTAATGTAATAAAATATATCAAATCAGAAAGACTAATGAAATAAAATAAGAATGCATATTTTTTATTGGTTTCTATATAAACCATTAACTATTATTACTTTAAATTTATTTGAAACAAAGGGGGTATATTCGAAGAATAGAACGGGTTGCACACTACCTCTTTCCATCAGTTCGAGCTTTTATTGCATAATTTTCTTAATTCAATTATTTAACTAAATCAGACATTAAAATTTCATTTCATTTTGGTAATGGATTTTGTTTTTAAATATTAAAATTAAACCACACAATTTGAAATCAATAAAACTAAGCAAATATTTATAAAGATAAATTAAAAAAAATCAATATGCAAATTATCACTACCATTCACACTATAATATGCTATTTGGGTGTATATATAAATGCAATTGCAGATTATTGGTATGTAGATAAGGCCAACAGTATTAGTAATATTAGATATTTTTCTTAATAATGGAGAATGTGACATAAATAACTGAGGAAATTTTGACGTCGAGGGTGACATAGGTTTAGTTTCAGACAGACATACACATAATCTCCTAAATAATATTTATATTAGAAATGAATGTGTATAGTTCCTTTTTTTTCTTCTTTTTTTTCTTCTTTTTTTTTTCTTTTTTTTTTTTTTTTTTTAAAAAGTGGGTTGCCACACAAGAAGCAAGCCTCCAATGCAGTGGGTTTAAAAATTGCTTAGATTCTGTCATTTCACTGCCAACTGGCAAAGAGACCCCAGGAATTCAGCTGCTAGCTTTTTGTGCCACTCTTAGCCAAGTGGTAAAAATGTTATTTATTTATTATATATTTATTTATTATTATTAGCAAAAAAAGTGCACCCTCCAGCTACAAGTATTTAAGTTTTAATATTATTGAATATTATATTGAATTAAAAAGACCAGTGAAATTAAATACGGACATAAAAAAGATTACTTATTTTTACTTTATTCTAATTGATTTCAATATAAAATTATACACCGGATTGCTTTTAATACATTTGAGAATAAAACAATAATATTAGAAATCAATAACACAAAGTAATTATTTGTTAAACATTGTTTTATTAAAACCGGTATGCAAATTATTCATACCATATATACTATGTAAACATTTATTTCTTAATGATATCTAACACATATTGCAGGATTTTTAAACACATAAGTTTTCTAAAAAGGCATCCAGTGTCTGCACAGAGCTGGTGTTTGTGTTGAAGTCCATAGGGGAACGTCGCTTATGAATTAGTCCCTGTTTCTCCATGTCTTGCTGATGGGAGGTGAGTGGCTGTGTAGCTTGTGTTTTGTAGAGTGCAACTTCCAGGATTTGTAGAAAAGAGCATGTATAACATCCTTGCATAATTCCATCTAGCTTTTTTCTCTAGGTGTCTTGTTAAAGTCCAAGTGGTGCAACCATACATTAGTACTAACATGGCTACAACTTAGAATTCTTGTTTTATTTTATCAGATCAGATTTTCATATGATCGTTAACCTGTCAATTCAGTTCATGCTTTACCTATGTATATGTTGACATCGCTTTCGGTAGATGAGATATTGCTACCAAGGTATATGAACTATATACTAATTTTAGCATTCCCAGTTGATTTTTTATTTGGGGTTATTTTTGTTTAATCACATTAGTTATATAGAGCTGTGTAAATGGAGTTCAGAACCGTTTGAATTATGTAAATATCCCCAGTGGTTCAAAAGTTATGAGAATTTAAAGCCCCGAAATTGGGGGTACAAACGTGGACATGATTTTGTTTCAAAAATATGTCAAATCACGGACCATTAAAAAAAAAGAAATTCAGTGATTTCTTCACCGTTTCTTTATTTTTGGAGCAATTTTGATAAAATTTGGTATTCTTATGTAAAATTGTATGTTCTTTCTGATTCAATTGTATGTATCTCCTATGCTTTAACCCATTATTTAGAGAATAAGAGATACAGATAGCAGCGATTTTGGGTTTTTTAAAAGTTTAACACCCAATTATTCAACATTTTCATAATAATACTGCATGTATATACATGTATAGTATTAATTCAAATAAATAACATCACTTTGAAGAAAAATAAAACATTTATTGCAAAAACACAGACATAAAATGAGGGTTCAGTTTATTTTATGGTAGGAATTTACAAGAAAAAAGTTAAGGATTACTGACTTTAAAACATAGCTGAAAAAAAATAGTAATTTCGTTGTTGCGGAAATTTCCATAAAATACGATAATTATCAAATTTTTTTACGTGTGAATCTTAAAATTCTCATGCCAAAAATTAATGTTAAATAAATATTAGGTAAAACTTGCAAATCATACTCAAAATCCCATGATATTACCGCTAAATTCTCATCAAAATCCCATTATATTACAGGGTGACACAGAAAAAAAAAAACAGAACCCAAATTATTTATTTTCCCATTAAACTAACCCTAAAACCCCTAGTTAAAATCAATAATTTTCTTACAAAATTTGTGGGTTCTGTTTTTCCTGGGTCATAGTTTGTTTTGAAATGTATGATGCACGATTGAAAAGTACATTGTACGTTTATGAATTTTGCATAGGTTGATTTTTCAAACGTAAATATATGTATACACATATATAATATTAATTTAAATATGTAACATCCCTTTGAATTTAAAAATCCATTTCTAAATGCTTATGTTGAATTACATAAAAGAAATAGATTAACTATTTACATGTTTTCACACAAACCTGGTTAGTGTGTGCTTTTGTTTACATTTCTCGTAATTTCAATTTTTTTTTTTTCCAAAATTGAAACGGACGTAAAAAATAATTCAATTATTAAAAACACATAAGTTAAATATTTAGAAAGATTTTTATTTTATTTTCAATGGTATAAATATTTTAAAAATTGGACGAGAAATAAGCGATAAATTTAAACTTTATTATCTGCATAACATAAACAATGCCTCGCTGTTTAACGTAAACTTTAAATTTGAGTTTTTTTCTTCAAAATACAAATTTTCGAATCAAATCCCGAGGCAGATAACAATATTTACATTTTACACATCATATATCAAAATAATTCTGAAACTTTCTAATTCTACAGACAAAGTGCGTTTTTTTTTCGCTAATCATCCTCATTTTGAACAAATAGTCTTGGAGTTTGCACTATTGTAATTTTACTTCCACGGGTCCTAGAAACAAAAAAAAAGCCCCCTTTTGTACTTCCAGGTTTCTTCTAATTAAATACAAAATTTCAAGAATATTGATAAAGCCAAAGAAATGTAGAGTGTAAAATGTATTCTCGGAAAAAAATTCCTATCACGCATTTTCGTTTTTTTTAAAGCAAAATACGTTTTTAACTCACTGTAAAAAAATATTCAATTAATAAAAACACATACAAATTACATATTTAGCGAGATTGTTTTATTTTATTTTCAACCATATGAATATTTTTAAGATTGAACAATAAACATATGAGAAATTGTGATTTTAAATCAATAAGGTCCGATTTGTGACGTCAGTTGACAGGGTGTTTTTACAACCGAAAGTCACGTAAATTCAAGGTTTTTCTTCAAAATCAAAACTTTCGGATCAGATCCCGAAGCACTTAGCAATCTTTAAATTTCACAAATTTTATAGGAAAATAATTTTGAAAGTCTCTAATTTTACAGACAAAGTGCGTCTTTTTTGCGTCTTTCATATTCTTTTAACAAATTTGCCCTCTCATATTTTCGTATCCACGGATCCTAGAAACAAAAAAAACAAACCTGTTTGTACTTCCAGGTGTCTTCTATTTGAGTGCAAAATTTCAAGAATATTGATAAAGATTACCTACTTTGATTTTGAAAAACAAAACAGCGTGTAAAATTTATCCTAAAAAAAAATCGGTCATATTTTTGTTTTCAGCTGTTCGACCGAAAATAGGGTTAAGTCGCTGTAAAAAATAATTCAATTGATGAAAACCGATAAAAGTTACATATTTAGAAAGATTACTCTATTCTCTTTCCAACCATATAAATCTTTTTTTAAAGATTGGTTAAGAAATACTCGAGAAATTGCAAATTGAACTGATTAAGGTTGCAAATTTGAAAATGTCAGCGTTTTTCAGCTAAATGCTTGTAATGCTACTAATTTCAGATGTTTGCCTTGTAGTGAGGAGATTACACCATTAAAATACATGAACTGTTTTATCAAAGTTCACATAGACCAATGCCTCTTGATGCCTGCTCCAAGTTATGTCCCAGCTATAGATTAAATAGTACCACTAGTGTCCTTCTACAAGTATTCTAAGATTTTGAAGTTGAATTTAACATGTCTATAAGTGAACATGAATTTTTTTTTATTTCAGTGAATACACTCAAATTCATGAAAGAGGAGTTGGCTATGAATATCATGAAGCAGAACCAGACCAAACATCTTTGGAGATCAGTGCTTACAGAATTGCACAACCTGATCCTTATGGTAGATCAGAAAGTTATGATTTGGTAAGTTTATTGAATGGTGCTTTCAAAAGGAAATTGTATGTGTAATATATATATATATATATATATATATATATATATATATATATATATATATATATATATATATATATGGGCAATTCCATGTCAAATCATCCAGAAAAAAGTAAAATTGTCACCTTCCCCCTTCATTTTTCTGAAATTTTGTGCAGGTGTGTGTATGTATGTATGTGTGTGTGTGTATATATATACACACACACACACACACACATACACACACAATATCCTTTATTGCTTGTGCTATTCATAGATTGATGTCTGCAGTGAGTTAATTAAAGTTGTTGGGGAGGGGTGTTAAAAAAAATAAATAGTGGTCAAAGTTATTGGTTAATAAATTTTAATTTTAGGTAAATTCACTGTATCAGATTAATTGCTCTTATATGGTTTTTCTAATCCTTTAGTTCTTTTTATTTAATTCTTAAAACCAATGATTAACTTCTAAATTTAACCACAGATAATTTATCTGCGATAGATTTACCATACAATGGTAAATTCACTGGAAATGAATTATTTATTAAAAGTCCAGAAGCGGCTAGCTGGTGTCACCTGAGTAGGAGTCGGGGGGGGGGGGTGGTAAAAAAAAAGTTAGTCTTGCAGATCCATTATTACTGAATCGCGAGTTGGATCCTCGCACGATGCCCTATTAAAATCCCTATATAAAAATAGACCTTGCGTTGATCCGGCCTGGTTGTGCGTCAGGAAAAAAATGCACAGACACTCTGAAAAGAAAAATCAGTGTCTCCTATTTAAAATATTAAATGCAAAAAAAAAAAAAAAATTCATGCTATTACTATTTAAATTTTATTTGTTAATTGTCTTCATGAATATAAATCAAATTTTCATTATTTTTGCTCAAAAAGCAAGATCTTGTGTGTGTGTGTGTGTGTGTATGTATGTATGTATGTATGTATGTATGTATGTATATATATATATATATATATATATATATATTCATGTACTTTGTTATTAATTGTTTTATTTTCGTAGTTTCCTCCGGCCATACATATACAGCAACTGGCCTTTATATATGGATGGATAGATAGATAGATAAAATAAAACCTTGAGATCAGTTAATGTAGATATTCAAATTACCTGTAAAGATGAGGCTGCTGGTAAATGTTGAAGGGGGGGGTGTTTTCTCTTTATTCATTTGTATTATCATTTTTTTTTTTTTTTTTTTGCAAGAATTAGTTGTTTTTTCTTTTTAGTTGTTTTCTTTTTTTTTCATTACAAGAATTAGTTTGTCTTCTATCCAAAAGCTTACAATTTCTTTTGTGATGTTTGCTCTTAAAATCGTGTGTTGCTTTTTTTGTGTCCTTGCAATGCACTTGGTTTGCCTTGAACCTCATCACAAATGAATTGGACATTACATCTTATCTATAACTGGCTCTTCTCACTTGAATAGGGTCCAGAATTTATTGTACTCGTATCTTTTTCAACGTGACTAGTATCATTGACCACCACCAATTGTGAACACAATACTCTGTTCCTAGAAATCCATACAAAAAGACATTCTGCACTTACATTCCTTTGATTCAAGATACCATTTATTCAAATGAGGACAATGGATAAAAAAATTATAACAGATTAAAGACTTTTCTGACCATCCAAATCCTATTCTTTTCTTTGTGTATTGTTTCTAATTGTTTTTTTTTTTTTTTTTCATTTTTATTTTATTTTTACCTGGCAAAAATGTTTTGTTCAAATATAAGAGAATTCTTTTAAATAGCAATATTCTTCTTGAAACATTAGGTTTCTGTTAGATTTTTTCCTTCTTCTTATTTTTTCTTTTTCTTATTTTTCTTTTTTTTCTTTTCTTTTATTTTTCCTTTTTCTTATTTTTTTTTCCTTTTTCTTAGTTTTTTTCCTTTTTCTTAGTTTTTCCTTTTTCTTATTATTTTTTTTATTATTTTTCCTTTTTCTTATTGTTTTTTTTTTTTTTCTTATTATTTTTCCTTTTCTTATTATTTTTCCTTTTTCTTATTATTTTTCCTTTTTCCTTTTTTTTTTTTTATTTTTTTCCTTTTTCTTATTGTTTTCCTTTTCTTATTATTTTCCTTTTTCTTATTTTTTCCTTTTTCTTATTATTTTTCCTTTTTCTTTATTATTTTTTTTCTTATTATTTTTCCTTTTTCTATTATTTTTTCCTTTTTCTTATTATTTTTTCTTTCTTAGTTTTTTCCTATTTCTTAGTTTTTTCCCTATTTCTTATTATTTTTCCTTTTAATTATTGTTTTTCCTTTTTCTTTTTGTTTTTCCTTCTAATTTATTTTTCTTCTAATTTATTTTCTTTCCTTATTTTTTCTTACCTGGCCAAAACGTTTTGTTCAAATATAAGAAAATTCTTCTAAATAGTAATATTCTTAATTCCCTTGAGACATTAGGTTTCTGTTCTATTTATTTATTTTTCTTTTCTGTTAAAAGGTTTTTGTTTGTGTCTTGATTATTGGAACTTGATCTATTTGTAAATGATCCAGTTTATTTAACCTGATTAAGCCAATAGTAAATTTCTTTTCCTCTCCTATTGTTGAATTTAAAATCTCATCTCAAAAGAAGTCTTAATATTCATATATTTTCTTTTGTGTTTTCAATCTGTGGTTTTCTATTGGCATTCCAATCTCTTTAAGCCTTTACTATTTTTCAGGAATTTTTTTTTTTTTTTTTGTAATTGTCATAACAATGAAGATTAGTGATTTGAACTTGAAATCTAAAACACTAGAATTGTTACATTTTCTCTTTGTGATGATTTTTCATTGAAACTTTAATAACACTACTGACTTGTAGACCCCCTTCCTCTCATTTCTTTTACAGCACAATATTAGTTTATTATTTTGAACTCGCAGGACCTGTGGATATACAACAGTATGATAATTTAATTATCACATTTGATATGTGTACTTAGCAAATAGTCCAATATGTAAAAAGTATAATCTTGATTTAATTTTTCATTTCATTCTGTTTAATTGAAACAGATCAGTGTTATTGCTTCCAAGCGCTCACCCCCTCTCATTCTCTTACTCTTTCTTATATTATTTTTTTCTGTGTAGCATTCCTTTTTCTTCCCTTCCTTTATAATAAAAATGGAATGGTCCATTATTTAGCTGAGGTGATGACACTCATAAGAAATAAGAATTTGGTGGATTAGCAACACAAGATAATCAGGATTTACATTTTTGTATTTCATCTTGGACGGTCTTATTTTTAACCAGAGGGTGTTGTAAGATGCTAACGGTCGTACGAACACAAGTATTAATATATAGATTATTTCAAATGATAGCACTTGTGGGCTTTGGTCATATAGTCCAGGCTAAAAGCATGGTAAGGGTAACCTGAAGGCAAAATTTTGAAACCTTATTTTTCTGATGCAGGTATCATTGGGGAACAAAAGTTTTGGTAAACTACAATTTAATTTTTTGAATTTTTATTTCCTCGTTCCCCAATGATACCTGCATCAGAAAAATAAGGTCTAAAAAGATTTGCTTTCAGGTTACCCTTACAGCGCCTATATCCTGGACTTTGGCCCCCAATTTTCCACATACATTAATTAATTCATGAACTATCTATTTGGTCAAAGCCTGACCTGTTGCATAATTGCTGGGTATCCTATCAATTATGCACGGTAAGTATAATGAATTTGAATTGAAACCTAATGGTTAAAAATACAGGGATTTTTGATTGATGTCCCATAACCTTATTTTGACCCATCTTCCTGTTTGCTAGGCAAGCGTGGTAGAAGAGAGTTTAGACTCTAGTCTCTAGCTAACTGTTGAAGGATGAAGATGCAATAGCTAGCGGTTAGCTAGATTCTCTCCTGAACAGTTGTGTGATCTGAATCCAAGTCTTAAATAAAATACACGTGAATTCACCCAAGTAATGTTTTGTTGTTAATCACAAACAAACGACAACACAGACATCTCAGTCAGAAACAGCTAAGAAGATAGACAGCTCAGAAGAAGTTAGAAGAGCTATTCAGATCCATACTCAGCCCAAGTAAGAAAGGCTGCTACTTAGACTGACCAAGCTTTACAAACTAAGAAGAAATATGTTGACTTCAAGAAAGACTAGTATACTACAAGATCAACATGTATACAGCCCCGGGTATATGCTCATACTATATATAAAGTAAAGGAAAGTCGTTGGGGCGGCCTAATGTCTGTATCAGCCAGACAGCGAGGGAGTCTATCCCCTTTTCACTAGCACTAGACCAAGGAGATTATTTTAGCATCTGAGGTGGAGCACCACATCTACCATCAGCTCCTCACTTTACTGCACAAATCACTGTGCTACTCATACGCTGAGTTGGCGAGGGCTGGTATCGAACCAAGAACTTTGTGATTCCTAGCTGAACACTCTACCAACTGAGCTACCTTGTGTCAAATCATACTCCTGGTGAATGGCTTGAATAAAAGGGGCATCCCATCATTGTGTAATGGTTAGCAAGCTAGTCTCACAGATCCATTACTACTAAATAGTGAGTTTGATCCTTGCTGGATGCCCCACTTGCAACCTTGTACCACATCCTAATCATGGTGAACAGTTTGGATAAAACAGCCATTCCATCATGGTGTACTTTTTAGCAAGCTAGTCTTGAAGATCCATTACTCCTGAATAGCGAGTTTGATTCTTGCTGGATACCCCATACTTGTGACCAATGGGTTGGGTAAATACCTATTAATCTATTAACAATGGAGGTTGGGTTTATTTCTGTCTGTAACCAAAACTGTCACAATATTCTCAATGATTTTTACTCTCGCCCTCTTTTTTTTCAGTAACAAGAAGTTAGCTAAAAAGTTTACAAATAAATAAATACCTACGATTTTGTGTAAAATTCATGTGCAAAATATTCAAAATAAATTATTTAATTAATAATAAATACACAACATTTTATTGAGGGGGACAGAACTAAGTTTCCATTTCAAATTGTTTCATTGTTTTACTCCTTAATAGATTTGATGATTTTGCTTACTTATGATACAAACCCTCCGACATTGAATTTTTAACTCCCACCACCTCAGACAAAAATTAATTTTTTCACTGCCCGGAGGGTTTTTGGTTGCTAGTATGCATAAAGTTATGGGGAATATTTTTGGTTGTTATTTTTATTATAAATTTGAGAAAAATGAAAAGAGATTTAGTAATTTTGTTTTATTTATTTCATTCATTCATCTTGTGTTTATCTTTTGTACTACTATATATATATATATATATATATATATATATATATATATATATATTTAGACTGATTCTTCCTACCCCTTCCACTTGTCCTTCATCAGATCAATGTATGATGGACATTTTGTGTTCAAGGCTAGATCGTTGTCACCTGTCTTGCCCCCAACTCCTGATTTTTCACCCTTTCATTTCTTGTGGTAGTTGTGATCAACTCAGTCCAGGTAGTGGCCAACATGTTGAGACAGATTTTTTCTATTTGTAGTCCATTAACATGATACAACTTGTTCTACTACGTACTGTTGGTCATTAGAATGTATACTATATTTACTAGCATGTTTGTCACTACTGCAGCACAAGTGGACTTTTTTGAATACTACTAACATTTGAACATTTTGTGGGATTTTTTTTTTATCCCTCAAATTCTATTCAGTCAGTTCATATATAATGATCAAAGTTGAAGAAAGTAGATATAGGTTCCCAGCCTACCAGGTGAGTAAATGATGATCATTGGTTGATATCTGACTGCTTCTTTTTCTTTTTTTTCCTCCTTCTCCTTCTCCTCCTCCTCCTCCGCCTACTACTACTACTTCTACTCTTATCCTATAATGATCAAATGCCACTATTTTGGGAAAATGCAGAATGGCATCAAATAGTGTTTTTCTAATTTTAAAAAAAAATGATATTTTCTGTGCAATAATATTTATTTTATGCATTTGTTTAATTTTAATTTTTAATTTTAAGCTTTTAGTTTTTATTTTATTTATTTATTTTTTGTAAGTAAAAGTAAAGTTGGCAGAGTGGCCTATTTGTTAGTATCAGTGAGGGAATCTACCCCCTTTTTGCTAGCACTAGACCAGGGGGATTTTTTGTTTTTGCTGAGGTGGAGTGCTTCATCTACCGTCAGCTCCCCACTTTACAGCACAAATCAGATTATCCAATCTGTGCTACTCATGCACTGAGATGTCCGGGTCCAGTATCAAACATGAAATATTGCAATATCTCTGAGGGTCCTCTACCGACTTGAGATTTGTTTATAACTTGTTGCTTTCATTTTAGCTAATTAATATTTTCAGCTTTGCAATAGCCGCAATAGGAAGAAAAAAAAATGTTTTCTATTTTTCAGTTTTAAATGAATAACTCGCATGTAAGATTCAGATTTGGTCACACTTGTTGATGAGGAAGAAATGAAAAAAAATGTTAAGTTAGAAAAAATGTGTTAAGATTATTTTATTAATGAGGCAAATAAATTAGTTTTATTTTCTGTTAAATATACTTGTAAAATCTTGGCTATGATTTTGATGACATCCTATATTTTTCTAATGCATTTTATTTAAAAAACATTTTTCATTACTATTATTACAAATAGATTAGTTTAATTTACCCTATTTCTATGGTTTGCCCTATTTGAATTATGGTATAATATATGATATTATTATTTATTCATATATATATATATATATATATATATAAAATGGAATCAAATCCGACAGTTTAAGGAATAGATAAAGAAAAAAATAATATATATTGTGCTAACGAGCACCTGTTTTGACTCTATAATGTTTATAAAATGTATTTCAAATGAAATTATTTTAAAAATAAAATTATATATATATATAATCCCTTTTTCTGACTTGTCAATGTACAAAACTCTTGCTACCAATCTTATGAGGTGTAAACATAAAACATGTGCTATAGCCCTCTACCATAAAACCTACCTGGTTACCATAGCAATTAAATAATGAGTCATTGACACTAAGATGGTTTTATGCAGTAGTGGCCTATTTAAAATACAACCATTACTGTTCAGGTGTCAACAGCACATTGTCAATGTTGTTAGTATGTTATTGATGAAAGGTGTTTTATTGGCATTGAATAATCACTCCTTTAATACTGTAAAAATTTTACTAATTAAAATTCTCTACAATTTAATAATTTAATGCTCAATATTTTATTAACTTTTATTTCTTTTCTTGTTTTTTTTTTTTTTAAATGTATTATTATATTGTTAATCTTTTAACATTATAATTTTTAATTTTTTTTTTTCCCTTAAAACTTGTTATATTATTTCTGTTGAAACACAAAATGAATTGTAAGCCATCTCTATACATATATAAAGGACAGTTGGTGTGTATTTAAGTATGTCCGGATAAAACTATGAAAATAAAACAATTAACAACGAAGTTATATACACTGGTTCTTGCATTTGTGTAAAAATTATGAAGATCTGATTTATATTCAAAGATATTTAGAAATTAAAATATAGATAGAAACAGCATTGAAATTTTATTTAAAAATGTCCAACATTTGTAAATCTCAATGAAACTACAAAAATAAAACGACAAAGTAAATATATATACACATTAAATATCACCAGTTCTTGCTTTTTGTTAAAAAAAATTGATGATTTGATTTAAATTCGAAGATATTTAAAAATTAAGATATACACAGAAATAGCATTGAAAGTCTACTTAAAAATGTCCTGCATTTGTAAATCTCAAAAGTAAACAAATCAATATACCAGGGTTTCACCCAGTCGACGCTGGGTAGTCACTTCTAGTGTGATATAAAGCATTTATTATAAAACCTTAATTTTTATCTCTATTTAGTGATTTGTCAATCTATTAAACCATGTGGTAAACGGATGGCAAAGCATGGTAAGGGTAACCCAAAGCCAAACCTTTTTAGATCTGATTTTTCTGATGCAGGTATCCTTGGGGAATGGGAAATAGAAATTTAAATTAAGAAATCAAATTGTAGTTTACCAAAACTTTTCTTGTTCTCCAATGATGCCTGCATTGGAAAAATAAGGTCTAAAAAAAAAAGTTTGGCCTTGGGTTTACATTTACTGTAGTTTTAACCAGGATTATTTGACTTGTTTAAATGTCTTCAACATTAAATTAAAATATCAGTCTGATTTTTAAAAATTTTATTTTATTTTGTGAATAAATAGAATAAAACTTTCAAGACATATATCTAAGAAAAATATAATGCTTATTTATGCATTTTTGTTTTGTAATATCCTCAACAAAGATAACTTTAACATTATGTACAAAGTATGTAAGAAAGAAATTGTTTTTGGTTTTTGAAAGAAAAAATGTATCATTGAAAAAATATTTTTAAAACTTAAATATATGAAAATTAGTTAATATGGATATGATTTTATGTCTCATTAATTTTATTGCTGAATTACTGTATTTGATA
>CM042139.1:61271245-61456245 GCA_023376005.1 Doryteuthis pealeii
TTCTGTGTATGTTAGGAATGGTCTTGGGAAATTACCACTAATAATATGTGGGGATTTTGTCCCCGGAAAAGCACTGTTTAAACCCTATGTTTTGTATGAGAATAAACCGTACTTCGAACGCAGTGAAGAGATGGGTGCTGCTTTTGAAGAAAGGAGACAAACTACTTTTTATAGAACAAAATGTTTACATGTAAAACATAAAACAAATATCAAACAGGGGTATCAATATACATAAAATGAAACAACCAAACGAGTTTTAAAGAATGTTCATAGAGTCCAAAGGGAATACAAAGAGTTCAATGTGTTTGGTTGGTAAAAGATAGTTTAAGGAGAATTGAATATAGTTAAAGGGTTGGTTGCAGATAAAAAAAGCCTGCGGAACTTAGCTGAAATCCTCGAGTTCTGTTCCTCATAAACTGTTGAGCCCTGCAGAATGGGTTTTAGGTGTGCGTTTGTCGCTCCAGCTTCTAACGAGGTGAGGGTTTCAATTCGTCGCTGTCTGGGGGCTTTTAATGATACGGAACAAGTGTAGCTAGCCAATGCTAGAGGCAAAAAGACACAACTCTTTCAAAGTCTAGATGGAAACTGTTATGATCAGACCGTTAACTCTGAATGCCAGAGTCCAGATGCTCAGAACTTTTAATTTATTTATTTAATTTTAATTTAATTTAATTTAATTTAATTTAAATCCCCACAGGCTGCTACTGGTGTCTGGTGAAAGAGGATCACCATTCCCTTAATAAATTTTCACAAATAATAATAATAGAAATGTATAAGAAATTAATTCAAAAACTTGCTTTGAGTTACTGAAGCTATAAAATATTGAAACCTTTGAACATATCAATTGTCATTTGAATTTTGATAATTTATATGGCTACTTTTTATTGTTAGCCAATATTTTTGAAGTTAAAACAATTGCCTGTGAAATTGTATGCTATTAGTTCTCTTCTGCAATGAATGTCTATCAAATTACAAGATCAGTTTTACTTGAAAATATCAAATTCATCAGACACTTTTGATTGTTTAGTTTACATATGTGGTGTCAAATTTAATGTATCTAGTTTTAGATATATTTACAGGTATTAATTTCATATATGAACTTCTGTTTGGATTAATTTCCTAGGCCCCTTTAAAGAATATTGAAAGTGACAGATCTCTCTACCTTCTTTTAGTTTGCTATTTGATAGTGATCAGGTTTTTTTAAACACTTCATTAATACACCTGACCTTGTTGCTTTGTTATATATATATATATATATATATATATATATATATATATATATATATATACTAGACAAAACATGACCCATTGGGTCACCCATTCAGCTCAGGGTAGATAATTGAGATTAGGGAAAAGGGAGTTAGCAAAGCGAATTTAAAAAATTAAAAAATACAGCGGATGAAACCTTAAAATCATGTTTGACCTCATTTAAGCTGTGGGTTGCTGGTTGTGAAATTTAACATGGAAATACATTTCAAATTCTCTCTCTCTCTCTCTCCTCTCCAGAGAAACTAACATTATATACTAGGAGGTAATCAAGAGATACATAGAGGGGGAGAAAGATAGACACAGAGTAAAGTAAGAGATTGGTTGGTTTTTGACCTAATTGCAAATTACGACTAATTAAAACTAATTAAAACAGAATTTTTTTCAAACATAATTCAATCCTATAAGTAAGGTATAATTTAGTATAATTTTCATGTCCTTAAACTAAACAGTAAAAAAAAGTCTTTAGGAAGCAAAAGTTGATTAACTCAGCTTTAGTGTGTGTGTATATATATATATATATATATATATATAATATATATATATATATATATATATATATATGAGTAAGAAAAGGTGAAATGAAAATATCACACAATGC
The DNA here is from genome assembly GCA_023376005.1 of Doryteuthis pealeii. Taxonomy (NCBI): domain Eukaryota; kingdom Metazoa; phylum Mollusca; class Cephalopoda; order Myopsida; family Loliginidae; genus Doryteuthis; species Doryteuthis pealeii. The sequence goes on from CM042139.1 coordinate 61,273,113, forward strand.
TGTTAAAGAAGAAAACAATTTATAATATATTCAAGGCTGATACTGATCAATATTTCGATTTTACAAAAATCATCATCAGAGCTCATTCACTCCCGTAGTTGTTTGGGTCGGAGAGGAAAGTCAAATGAGTTTACAAAACAAAAAAAAAAAACCTTAATACTGCAAAAAACGAAAGACGTTACAATATTCACCAACGTGGGCATTTCGCGCCATATATATGTCGGTCATGTCTCATGTATATCTTTTGTCAACCAAATGTAGCGAATTTTTGAGATGTTGGCAACAAGACGAAACAATTTAAACGGAAGGGGATGGGTATTAAGAAATGTGACGGTTGGAATTCAAAAGACTATTAGTAAAGGAATTTTTACGATTAATTGTTTTTATTATTTAAATATTATTTTTAAGTTCTGTAAATCATAAATGATTAGATATTTACTGTAATTAGTTTTATATATAAAGTGAAAAAGTTATGGGCGGAATGAGAGGTAAAATATAAGGAATGAAAACAAAAATGTGTAGTATATTTCGCTGGAGTATTGAACTCGGCTTCTTCAGCTTTTATTGAATTATTCAGATCATACAAGTGTTTTATAGAAGGGGGAATTAGGTATGTAGGTAAGTTTTGTGGTGAGGGAAAGATTTGATTGGTTATAGGGGATATCTTTGGGGAAAATGAGAAGGAAATCAGATGGGAAGAGAGTTGAGGTAGGTAGAAAAAAATGAATGGTGAGAAATTTCCTTATATATATTAATAGAAGAAAAAGTTAAGGGTCTACCCTGGTTTCAATCCAAATGATTTCATCAGGACCCTACCCTTAACTAAATCGCTGTAATTCCTTAGTTAAACTTAGATACATTTTGGATAATTATACTACTAATAATATTATTACTGCTCTGTTTTTAATATATTGAGCACTTTGGGATTATTTGCTGATGCTACTGCAACGTAAAAGTTAACACGGTAATTGGATACTTATATATATATATATATATATATACTAGCAAAAGTACCTGGTCCATGACCGGACGAAAACATTTTTAGGAACACCAGGGGGTGTTCCTAAAAATAACATTTTTAAAAAATCACAGAAAATTTATGTATTACAGTGTTTTATTTTAGGGAATTTTTTTTTTTAAACATTGAAAATATTTTTTTGTAAATGAATTTTTGAGTGTTTTGAAATAATTTTATGTCATAATATTGACATTTTTTAGGTAAAATTCAGAATTCATGTTTTTTTTGTTTTTTTTAACCTGGTGTATTGATTTCTTTACTTTTAAGCTTTACAAATGCTGAACATTTTTAAGTAGAATTTCAATGCTATTTCTATGTATATTTTAATTTTTAATTATCTTCGAATATAAATCAAATCTTCCTAATTTTTGCACAAAAAGCAAGAACTGGTGATATTTAATATGTGTATATATATTTACTTTGTTATCAATTGTTTTTTTCTCTCTTTTTTTTTTTTTTTTTCATTTTTTTTTTTTTTTTTTCTTTCGTAGTTTCATCTGGACATACATACCAACTGCCCTTTATATATGTATAGATGTAGATAGATAGATAAATAGAGGTAGAAATGCAATTGCCTATCATCACTGTTCAAATAATCTTTTGGTGTCAAAGAATTTGATAAGTGTTCAAATTTTCTTTTTTTTAGTATTAAATATCCTGGAGAATATGTATTTGAAATTTCATTCGCTCAACCTTCAAAAGAAACCAAATCTACAACATGGACTGTAAGTATAAATGATTGTTGCTATCAAAATGATTCTTTACTCGTGTACTAATACCACCAAAAATAACAGCAATATTAAAATTGCATCATCTTATAGTAGATTGTGTGTCTGTTTGTCTAGATGAAACATCACCATCAATGTCACAATTCCCTTAGTTATTTACGTTATATTCTCTATGGTTATTAAATAATCATTATTTAATCTTAATTAGCATCTTATTTATTAATAATGACTCTATTAAGGTCTAGCTGAGATAGATTTGCTTCAAAACAGCCCATATTATTAATGTGTATATGGTATGAATAATTTACATACCGGTTTTAATAAAACTGTTTAATGAATAATTATTTGGTGTTATTGATTGAAAATCTTTTTATTTTCAAATTTTGTTAGTATTTATAATATACCCCCCCAATTTTTTTGATATTTTCTTTTATGTTTGATACTTCCTAATTTGAAACTAAAGATAAAATGAAGAAAAATTAAAAATGGTCCTGTAATCTTTTTATATGCATTCTTATTTAATTTTGTTAGTCTTTCTAATTTAATATATTTCATTAAATTAAAACTTAAATACTTACACTCGTAGGGTGCATATTCTTGCTCATGCATATAAATTTCATACACTAAATGTATCAATTATTATGGGACATAGGTAGTATTTTTTAAATTACTTTGAATAATTAAATTACTTGATGTATTTACTAATTGTTTTTAATGTTAAATTTTTTTTTTTTCTAGTATTCTGAGAAATTAGACAAATTGTATGTAAGGATGGCTACTACGTGTCCAGTTCGGTTCAAAACAGCACGACCTCCTCCTTCTGGTTGTCAGATTCGAGCAATGCCAATTTATATGAAACCAGAACATGTGCAAGAAGTGGTTAAGAGATGTCCTAATCATGCTACAGCAAAAGAGCATAATGAAAGTAAGATATCTTCAGGCATTTTTATTTTTCATCTTATGCAGAAAGTAGTTTTTTTTACTAAGATTTTTTTCTTGATTATTACTTAGGTCTATCTTGTTTTTATTTCTAATTTAAAAAAAACTTTTTTCTAGATTATTTCTTAGGTACTATTCTGAATGTTTGAAATGAAGTTTGATAATTTGGATTATTTGGACTATTGTCCTCATCTTATATTGTATTTAAATATTGTCCCCATTGTTATATACACAACGTTTTGTGCCCTCATTAATGGAATGAGAACAGTCTACCCCTGTGGATTGAGTAACGGGTTCAGTTCAAAGTTCTGTGAAGGTTCCAGATTACGACACAAAAAACCTGAAGAAGGCCAGAGGGCACATTGTCCGAAACATGTAGATAACAAAGATGCGGATAATAGTCCAAATAATATATATTATTTTGTTCTATTTTGTTTTTATTTTTTATTTTTTCTTGAATATTACTTAGGTCTCTTGTTTTCTTTTCTTTATTATTGCTTAAAACAATCTTTTTTTTTTTCCCCTAGTGTTTATAAATAAGCATTTTTTGTTTAGATTTACCTATAATCTAAATATCTTTTAAATTAAAAAAATGTTTTTTTCTTAATTTTAAAAATTTTTTCAGAACATCCAGCTCCTCTTCATATTGTCCGTTGTGAACACAAACTTGCAAAATACCATGAAGATAAATATAATGGTAGACAAAGTGTATTGATTCCACATGAAATGCCTCAGGGTAAGGGATTTTGACTTCTAAAATCTAAAATAATTTTGTAAGCACAACTTTACTGCCCAGATTGTCAGGTTAGAGAAGTGGAATACATATCTTTCTTTCTTTCTTTCCTCTCTGTTTATTATGTCTGGTATTTATAAATAGAAACCTACAAAGTCATAAAGTAGGGTAACATAAGTAGGGATTGATTTATGATGGCAATTAAACAAATAGGACAAATAATTTCTATTTATTGAAACCTGGAATTGGCTTGACTTAGAGATGATAAATGTAAACAAACTACTGTTTAGTAGAATTTTACAAACATACATTTGTATTTTAAACTCCTACATTTATATGGTCTTTATTTCCATAAAGATCTGCACTCCTCCCCAGTTCCATGGGTAATGTTTTCAACAGTCTTATTGGCCAGAGGGGAAATTCTCTATTAAAGTCATTTAACAACCTACAAAACCTTATTTCATCTTTCTATGCTCTTGGCAGGGAATACGCTGACAGTATTCCCTGCAGATGAGTAAGATAACCCCCTCCACCCCCCAAAAAAGGAGTCCTAGGTATGACACTTAATTTCATCTGATGGTGAGGCTCCAGTTCTGGAAATTAAGAGGATTATGAAATCACCCCCTTCATTGCCATTATTCCCTGGCCCACTCTGACCCAGAGAGATATCAGTGAATATGGATACATGGATATCTACACCTGAAAGTTATTGTGAAATAACCTGAAACAATTTCAACAAAGCTAATTTTTCATCCAATATGTTTAGCAGCGCTGGTGACAATAGATAATTGCAAACCAATATTTATACAAACTGAAGTGACATCCAAGCTGTTCAATAAATGATAATGAAATTATTGACAGTGCTTAGGTGCACTACAACTCCTCAAAGGTGCATGTATAGTACATAGAATAATGTATTAATGCCAGGAAAATGAACAGCATATAATCATGAGATATTTGTTCCAGCAACTCTGAGCAGGAAAAAAATGTTTCTGAAAGTCATGGGAGCTGTGTTGTTTTCTGACTTTGTAGGCATGGCCATGTGTGTTAGTTATTTTTCTAGTATTTTTTAAAACCTGGTAGACAAGTTTAAAATCTTTTTTATTTATTTTAGTAAAGTTCTTTGAAAATTTAGACCTATTTTATATGAAAATTATTGATTTAAAAGAATTTTGTTTGATATCCTTTTTTTAATCTCTTGATTAATTTAAGAAAAAACATTTTCTTTTTATTTTCAGCTGGCTCAGAATGGGTAGTAAATTTATACCAATTTATGTGTCTGGGTTCCTGTGTGGGTGGTCCTAACAGGCGACCTATACAATTGGTATTTACCTTGGAAAAAGAGTATGTACTCATAATTTGGATATTTTTTCTTATATTTTGATAGCTTAATTAAATTTTTACTGCATTTTTTTTTTTTTTTTTTTTTTTGTAATAAGAAAATTATAGTTATTACCTTTTTAAAAAAAAATTTTTTTTATATATATATAAATTTCTCTTAAGCTTTTACAACTTTTTAAAGGTTTAGAAAAAAATTTTTTTTCTTTTTAATTGGATAGATTACTTTTTTCTCTTCTATGTTGTCATTTTAGATTTATGCATTTATTTAAAAAAAAAAATTTTTGTTTACTTTATATAAATTTGCAAGCTTTAGTGTATGTTAGACATTCTTCTTGATGATGTAACAAACTTGTCTTATGAAATTATCAAGTTTTTTTTTTTGTTTTTTTTTTTTTCTTTCTTCCATAATTAGATTTTTGAATCACATTTGAAAACTTAAAACTAAAACAAGTTATTTGTCTGTATTTTTGAGATGAGGCTTGATGTGAATAATTTTGATGTTTCGAACTGTTGTCCTCATCTTTATTGTGGTATGTATAAACACAACGTTTTGCCCGCTGTATCCTCTAGCCTTCCTCAGGTGTTCCCTGTGTAGCTTATTCAAATAATGATGCCATTGTTTTTGCATGCCTATCATTCTCACATGTGTCATGAGATGAATCATGATCATTTAGAAAAAAGAATTTTTTTTTCTTATAAATGATTGTGATTCTTCTCGTGACACATGTTGGAATGATAGGCGTGCAAAAACAATGCCATTATTTGAATAAGATCTTCAAAAGTACTTTCACGCCTGTTTTGATTATTAGTCAAACTATTAAAAATGATTTCCTAGGTTGGGTCATTACTATACTCGGATACACAGGGAACACATAAGGAAGGCCAGAAGATACAGCGTTGGAAACGTTATTTATACATACCGCAATAAAGATGAGGACAACAGTCCGAACCATCAAAATTATGATTTTATAAACATTTATCTGTATTTATTGTTTGAAATGATCATCTTTATTGGTTGAGATTTAATTTCTTTTGATTATGATTCAATTTTAATAATTTTGGTAGTTGTAAAATTTGAAAGGTCATTTTTTATTTAATGTTAAAGCTGCCATTAAATGTGTCATCAGTGTGACTTATTATTACTAGCAAAAGTATGTGCTCCCTGGGTACAAGTATTTAAGTTTAAATGTAAATAAATATTGCATTAAATTAGAAAGACTAACAAAACTAAATAAGAACGAATATAAAAATATTACTTATTTTAATGACATTTTATATAAAATTATATATAGGATTGCTTTTAATACATTTGAGAATAACATGATAATATTAGAAATCAGTAACAGCAAATAATTATTTACTAACCCCAGTTTTGTTAAAATCATTATGCAAATTATTCCTACCATATACAAGGTAAATATTTATTTCTTAAAGATGTATAACACATATTTCAGTATTTTAAATGCATTAATAATATGGGCAGTTTTGTGGCAAATCTAACTCGGCTTGATATTCACTGTTAATGAATAATTAAGATTAAATAATGACTATTTCATTTAATATAACTTCAATAACTAAAAAAAATTGTGACGTCAGTAGTGACAGTTACATAATCTCTATCATAATAAGATTATTATTATTATTGATTACAAATAAGACGTGAAATTCCTAAAGTAAACATATTTTCTTCTCTTCTTCAGTAACCAAGTTTTAGGCAGAAGAGCTGTTGAAGTACGAATATGTGCTTGCCCTGGAAGAGATAGAAAAGCAGATGAAAAAGCTAGCTTGGTTTCAAAACCACCAAGTCCAAAAAAAAGTGAGTGAAAAAAAATTAATAAAATATTTTTATTACTATAAACATTGTAGATACCATAATTATTGGTGTATTAGCAGGACCTGAGGATATACCACAGTATGACGATTTAATTATTACATAATAATCTTGATTTAAGTCTCTCTCAATCACTCTTATTTTTCTTTCCTTCTTTTCATCTTTTATGTTCGATTGAAACAGATTATTGTTATCACTTCTGTGTGCTCACCCCCTCTCTATATCTTTGGCTTTTCTCCACTTTAATCTTAAGATCTTTTATTTAATCTTCCATCTTGGTATAACCCGTCAGTCGCTACCGAGCTAAAGGCCTCACAGAATCTCCGAAATTGGCCGTCAAGATCGGATTTTCTGCATCAACCAAGGATTGCAGGGTCTCTATATTTGCTGGAAGTCTAGCCGAATGCCCACGCTGTGTTAAGATCTCAAACGACTAGAAATTTGCTATAGAAGCTGATGTCCAAGGTTAACGGCGGCCTAGTGGTCACATAAAAAACAACTACTCTTTTTCTTCAAACTTAATAAAATTTATATTCAAATAACAAAAGAATACAAACAATTATTTCTCAAGGCTTGTGAGAGTGATGTACCCGTAATTAAATACTTCTGGTCTTCTGCAAAATATTGTGCAAAACAGTTCGTAAGTTGACTAAGTTTTCAAAATGGTCTTAGCTGAAGTCAGTTAGTCTCTGCTTTCAGTATTGCGTTAATCTTGTCAGCTAGCCCGGTCAGCTCATGTGATCCTCAAGCAATCACAACGTCCTCTTTTCATTTTCCCGTAATCTATAAAACAGGATTTATCTTTTTCCGTGCGACATCAGTCTTGGTCACTTCAAAAGGACCGTCTCCATCACTGCCGACTCTCGCTTCTGGGTGTTCCGACCTACTTGAGATTTTACTACTGATATGGTCAGCCCTATCCTGGCCACCATACGCCTCGACTCCCCGGTCGAGGTCATTTCCGGGTCGCCCATCTGTTTTGAATCTACGGCTGAGGTCAGCCGGCGAATTATTTTTTTCTTTCTTTCTTCTAATTTCAAAACCTAAATCGGTCACATTGGTGGATTGTCCATTTCTTAACTTTTATATCTATTTAAACTAAAAAATTCAAACAATAAAAAACAAAGAAATGTTAATTTTGATGTTTTCATTGCTTAAAGTTAAATATAATTTTCAATGTTTCTGAACTTTGTTTTGATAATATTTTTGCATTTTCTTTTTTAGATGGTTTTCCACAGAGATCTCTAGTTCTTACAAATGATATAACAAAAATTACACCTAAAAAAAGAAAGATTGATGATGAATGTTTCACACTAAAAGTAAGTGGACATAGCATTTTTTTTTTTTTTTCATGTTTTTAAAAAAATTTTTAATTAAAATTGAAAATTGCTATTTTTATCAAAATATTAATTTCTTTTTCAATTTTTTTTTTTTCAATTTTCCCTTAAAAATTTGATTATCATTTACAGGGTGTTTCAGGAAAATTGATATTGTTTCGTAATCCAATAACTTGAGACCAATTCTCCTTCAAATGATTTCAAATTTTAACAGCATGTGCAGAAACAACCAAAAAATCTATATTCAATTTCTAAATACCTTTTCTTATCTAATAAATGACATTTCTATACCTGGGGAAGGGGGAATTATCGTCTGGAATCAATGGATTTTGGCATATTTATCACTGCGTTTGTGGAAAATTTGTGGCAAACAAGGGTATCTCCTTCCTCTGACTGGGATATGCATGCAGAGTTTGTGGACCGCTTGTGAATTTCTTATTCCCATGTTACTCCTTCCATGAATTCATCGCAGGTGAATTTGTTGGTTTGGGCCGGCTCAACTGACCCTGGGTGAATGCCGAAACAGAAACAGAATACAACTGTGTGCAAATTATTTGTATTAGATAAGAATACTTGATATATAACTGTATGCAAAAACTATTAAAAAAAAAAAACTATTAAAAAAATATAAATGTACAATTAATGCAATTTCCTAGGCATAAAACAACCATAGCTGGATTGACATGCCATTAAAATCAATCCTACTCCTAATGTTTACAAAACTACAATGTTGGGAATAATCAAAATTTTTAATATTCCGTGGAGGTAAAAACAAAATCTGCTGTATATCTATCTATCATAATGCATGAAAAGTTTTAATTTTTTTATCATTGTTTCTATTTTCATAGGTTAGAGGTCGAGAAAACTATGAAATTCTTTGTAAATTAAGAGACACAATGGAATTAGCTGCAAGAATTCCAGAGGCTGAGCGTTTATTATACAAACAAGAAAGACAGTGAGTACATCTTTTTAAAAAAAAAAAATTTTTTTTAAATAATTTTATTTCTTATTTAAAAAAAAAAAAAAGACTTGTTTTTATTCTCATTTTGTTCAAACATTTTGATGTTGGAGAAACTTAACCCTTTGAAGCTGTTACACCGGTATACTTGGAGAAACTTATTTTCCACCTCACCGTAGCACCAGTTTACCGGTGCGGTGATCATGCTTAAATGGCTGAGGATAAATTTTAGACCAAGGACCTTGGGGCTCACAGGGTTAATATTATGTTGCTGTTCCATTTTTTTAATTTGAAAAATTGCAAGAAATTATTCAATTCTAATTTTGATTATTTATTTATTTTTTAAATGTTTAACATTCATTTAATTTCAGAAGTCCTTTTTATTAGATACTTTATGTAACATGATGTTCAAATTGTGGGTAGACATTTCATGCTCGTGTCTTTCTCTCTAATGGGTCGGTGCTATTTAAAAAAAAAAAAGTGTGTGTGTGTGTATATATATATATATATATATATATATATATATATATATATATATATATATATATATATATATATATGAGATAAGTTTTTGACTTTTTCCAGGTGTTTGAATTCTACCTTTTATTGTTTCATAAACACATTGGTGTTTTAATGTAGAGTATCTCTCAATCTCAGTAATTCAAATATTATCAAATAAACAAGATTCTAATCATTTGAAATTCATGGTCATTATTTTGAGATATTTGAGGGAAGGTTTTTTTGAGATTTCCAAATACTCTTTGCTTTTTTGCATGTGCTAACTAATTATGAGGTGGACTTGTTTGTTTTTATATTTAAAAAAATATAGGATTAAAACTTTCATCAGAATGGTATTAACATTTTTTACTCTGACCTGGTTTGATCTGTTTAAAAAAAACATTTGTATTCAATAGGATTGTACGCAACTCTCCCCCTCCAAACCTTAAACAACTACATAAAAATGTAAATATTAACATATAATAAAAACGATTCCCTAACCTCTAGGCATAAGATAACTATAAACAGGTTGAAATAACCGTAGACTGTTAAAATTAATTGATCAAATATAACACTATTTTTTAGCCTTTTATATAAATTGGCTCTCCTACCCTTTTATATTGTATTTTTTTTTATATATAAGTCCAGTATACTGTCAAATGGGATGGAAATTTATATCTAAAGTCCAGAATTACCCTATCAAAAATGAAATGCTTAATCTTGTTCTGATTTTTTTTCTTTTTTGTATGTGCTTATATATAAGTATGCTCGTTTTTTAAAATTTTATTTATAAAGTAATGTAAACTCAAATTCTGAATTGATGTCACATTTTTTAACCATGAGGGAATGATCTGCTAAACACTTGAAGGGAACAAAAATAAAAGCAAAAGAAATCTAATATTTCTCTGCAAGTGTTCGATCTTTGGTAAGCAAAGATGTAGTTTCAGTTTTACACAATTTCTAAATTTTGGTTTTGTACACTTCTCATTCCCTGACTTTTGTGATATATCATAACCAAAACCTTTGGGGATATCTCACAATAAATGCATTATTCTTAATGTGTAATCTGACAGTCACCTGCTTGAAATCTGCATGCAGTTAAGTTATGTAATGTAAATTTTATGTATATAATATAGGTGTAAAAAAAGGAAATCAATCTGACATTATGTGCAGAAAAGTAGACAAATACAGGATGTTGTACAGGAGGGATGTTTATTATAGGTAGTATTGTCAACGTTATAACATTTTGTTCTATCAAAACTCTGTCCGTGCCTTGAAGAAGGTCTGATAGACCGAAAGGTTATAATGTCAACATCCCTACCTATTATAAAAATCCTTCCAGCACAACATCCCTTATTTGTCTACTTTTCTCCACATATATAATATATATAATCTCTATCAAATATTTTCTAATTGCTCTTTTTTCTTATATATATATATATATATATATATATATATATATATATATATATATATATATATATATATATATATAAACTTTTAAAAACCTTTTTTAAAAAAAAATTTTTTTATTCTGTTTAATTTACCAAATTTTAATTTTTTTTTAACCATGATTTTAAGAAATAAGTTCATTTTTTTAAATCTCATTCTCTTCTGCTACTTTTGCTTTATTAAAAAAAAGAAAAAGAAGTTATAAACCTTCCTTCCTTCAAAAATTAAAGATTCAGATGAATACTTGCAGGTGGCTGTCTGACAACTACAACATACCAGACACTAGCACAGGTGCCGAGACCACACAGGATGCTGATCCTCCTCCTCTTCCTCCTCTTGCTTCTCCTTCCTTTATAAAGAAATTGATGAAGCCAACCAAGCTCGTTTCTTCAGACAGGCAACATGGACAGAGCACATAATAAATCACAACATATCTTGTCATTTAACAAGAGAAATTACGAAAATAATGCATCATTCATTTTTAATATGTATTTATAGACCACAAAAAAGACTTTTTATTCATCTCATTGCATGATCATTGCTAATTGCTCATCATAAATATACACAAAGACTTAATATATAAACTTTTATGAATTTGAAAAAAAAAAAAAATATTCAGATATTTTGATACACATTTTACCAATATGCATTTGTATTCTGCATTTAAATTTACAGTGGGAAAAAAAAAAGAAAAAAATAGAAAAAAAGAAAAAGTGATCATCTAAACATTAAATATTATGAAGAGTTAAGTATTTGATATCCTACTTAGGGTCAAAGGTCAAGTATTAAGTAACCAGATACTAAAAGGGAAGGTGCTAATGATAACAAAAATTTAGACAGGTTCATAATTTGAAACTTTAGTTCAATCTTTTTTATATACAGGAACACATTAGCATGAGATTCATGTATAACTCTCCTGTTGTTGAAAATAAATTTACTATAATCTCTGCTGATTATCTTTTAAGACTTAAAATTTTTGATACTATATACTATGGTAATTGGTTTAATATATAACTTATTTTTTTAGAATAACTTGTCTGCAACAGAGATTATTAAAATATAGCTTGTATATAAAAATCACGGGCCGGGTTAGCTCAGTCGGTACAGCGTTCGGCTAGAAACCACAAGGTTTCTAGTTCAATACCGGCCCTCACTAACTCAGTGTATGAGTAGCACAGGGATCTGTGCGGTAAAGTAAGGAGCTAATGGTAGGTGTGGCGCTCCACCTCAGATGCCAAAAACAATCTCCTTGGTCTAGCGCTATTGAAAAGGGGATAGACTCCCTCGCTGTCTGGCTGATACCGACTTTAGGCCACCCTGACGATTTTACTTTTTATAAAAATCACTGAAAAATATCTACCAAAATTTATAAGAAAAACAAATTTTTTAAGCACTTTTTAAAATTAAAAAAAAAAAGATTTTTAATAAGTAATGACACTAACTTCTATAATTTTTATCAGTCAAGAACATAATGGTTTTAATTTTATTCAAAATATTTGTCTGCTGGGAATTGTTCAAATACCTAGGCATTTTTATTTTTAATTACTTATGTTAGTCACTTGGTTTAATAGTTTTATTTTGTTGTGAGCAGCTTTTGTGCTCCTGTAAAGTAAACTGGTAGACATGGGGAGGAGGGGATCTTGAGTAATTGGTTTTTCCGTAAAGGTCATTGGTTATATCACTTTTTATTACAATTATTTATGTCAAATTGTCCGTCTTATTTATTGACCATTTATTATATATATTCACTGCCAATGTTATTGCCAGTTTTTATAAAAACTTATAGAGTTTTAGCAAATGTAAAATTCCTCATCACTGCCATTTCCGCTCTGACACTTAAATCATCATACCTTAGTTTTTCTTGTTGTTCTACTCAACAGTTCTAAGTCTGGAAGTTGATATCTTCTACCTTAGTGTCGTTTTATATGATTATTAAAAAAAAAAAAGGCAATTTTATTATATATTAGTGTTAAAGCTTGTGTTCCATATGTGTGAGAGAGAGAGAGAGTTAATTTAAAAAGCTAACTAGGGTTAGAAATAAATCTTCATTGAATAAAGATAATGGAACATAAAGATTGGATGAATTTGAAATTCGTATTATCTAATTGATGAATAGATAGTAAAATTCTGCTTATTGTAGATATTGCAACTTTTATTTAATCAGTGACTTAGTGATTAAAAAAAAATGTATTTATGTCTAGTATTAGATTTTAACCACAAAATAAACTAAAGTGTGTGTGTGTGTGTGTTTTTTGTGTGCATGTTTTTTGTGTGTGGTTTATTTAATATCATGATCTTATTTTTTAAAATATGGCTGGCTTAATTATCTTAGGTTTTTCTGCATTAGAAAAGTCTAAATTTTATACCAGTCTTTGGATTGTTTATATTCTGAGTTTTTAATTTTTAATTTTTTTTTTTTTTTTAATCCGATTTTTAACCAATGAAATATATTTTATCATATAAGTATTTTTAATTAAAAAAAAAAAAAAAATCAAAAACATCTATTTTTATCTAATTTATAATGAATTCAAAAAATGTCAGGATACGTATTGAACAATAATTCTTTCATTTTATTGTTTATTTGTTTTTTTAATTTAAAAACGAGAATTCTCATTTTCTAACTTGATTTTTTTTTTCTTTAAAAATAAGACACGAGTGATACTTTGAGAAAAATGTTAAAAATATTTCTTTCTGTAGATGGGATGAATGGTTTGAAACTTTGTCGAATAAAATTTGCAAGACTACCTAAAACAAACAGTTTTCTGGTTATTCTTTAAAATTGTATCAAGTTTATTGGACACTATCTTGTTTCTCTGAATTTTTGAGATGAAACTTGATAATTTGGATTATTAGGATTATTCAGACTATTGTCCTCATTTTTATTATCTACACAACGGTTCAGCCGATGTGCCCTCTGGTCTACTTCAGGTATTTCTTGTTGGACTCGGGAACCTTCTCCCAAGTCCGACAAGAAATACCTGAAGAAAACTGGAAGGCACATCGACTGAAATGTTGTGTAGATAAAGATGAGGACAATAGTCCGAATAATCCAAATAATCCAAACTATCTTGTGTATATTGATCATTTATTCTTATATTCTATTGGTTAAAATTGTTTTCGGGACCGGTTTAGCTCATTCCGTAGAGCACCCGCCTAGGAATCGCAAGGTTCCTGGTTCGATACTGGTCCCTGCCAGTGCATGAGTAGCACAGATTAGATAATCTGATCTGTGTGGTAAACTGGGGAGCTGACGGTAGGTGTGGTGCTCCATCTCAGCAAAAAAAAAAAAAAAAAAAATTCTCCCTAGTCTAGCGCTATCAAAAAAGGGATAGGCTCCTTCACTGCCTGGCTAATACCAACAATAGGCCACTATGCCAACTTTACTTTGCTTTATTTTATTTCAAAATATATGTTGCATTCACTTCAATTAACATAGACAAAAATTATTTCTTTTTTTAAACCTGAATTATATCAATACCCTTTTCTTCATTGCTATAAAATGTTATCTGAATATGAAGAAACAACATTGGAAAAATCCGACAAAAATGTACAAAATATAAATGGAAAGGTGGGTCATTACTATGCTCGGATACACAGGGAACACCTGAGGAAGGCCAGTGGACACAGCAGTCGAAACATGTTTATATATACCACAATAAAATGAGAACAGTCTGAAATAATAAGATTATTCACATCAAGCCTCATCTCAAAAATATAAACAAATAATGTTAAGAATATATCTTTGTTGGGTCAGTAAAGTGCATTTATTAGCATTACAAGCATTTAGCTGAAAAACGCTGACATTTTCAAATTTGCGACCTTAATCAGTTCAATTTGCAATTTCTCGAGTATTTCTTAACCAATCTTAAAAAGATTTATATGGTTGGAAAGAGAATAGAGTAATCTTCCTAATTATCTAACTTTTATCGGTTTTCATCAATTGAATTATTTTTTACAGCGAGTTAAAACCGTATTTTCGGTCGAACAGCCGAAAACAAAAATATGACCGTTTTTTTTTTGTTTTTTTTTTTTAGGATAAATTTTACACGCTGTTTTGTTTTTCAAAATCAAAGTGGCTAATCTTTATCAATATTCTTGAAATTTTGCACTCAAATAGAAGACATCTGGAAGTACAAACGGGTTCTTTGTTTTTGTTTCTAGGGCCCGTGGAAATAAAAATATGAGAAGGCAGAGTTGAAGGCTATTTGTTTAAAAAATATAAAAGACGCAAAAAAGATGCAATTTGTCCATAACATTAGAGTTTCAAAATTATTTTCCTATAAAATTTGTGAAATTTAAAGATTGCCAAGTGCTTCGGGTTTTTCTCCAAAACTTATGATTTTGAAGAAAAAACTCGAATTTAAACGATTTTCGGATGTAAAAACACCCTGTCAATGACGTCACAAATCAGACCTTATTGATTTAAAATCACAATTTCTCGTATATTTATTATTCAATCTTAAAAATATTCATATGGTTGAAAAGAAAAGAAAATAATCTCTCTAAATATGTAATTTGTATGTGTTTTTATTAATTGAATATTTTTTTACACCGAGTTAAAAACTTATTTTGCTTAAAAAAACGAAAATGCGTGATAGGAATTTTTTTCCGAGAATACATTTTACACTCTACATTTCTTTGGAAAATCTAAGTGGCTAATCTTTATCAATATTCTTGAAATTTTGCATTCAATTAGAAGACACCTGGAAGTACAAAAGGGAGCTTTTTTTTGTTTGTTTCTAGGACCCGTGTAAGTAAAATTACAATAGTGCAAGACTATTTGTTCAAAATGAGCATGATAAACGAAAAAGACGCACTCTGTCCATGATATTACAAAGTTTCAGAATTATTTTGATATAAAATTTGTAAAATTTGAAGAATGTTAAGTTCTTCGGCTTTTTATTCAAAAATTTGTATTTTGAAAAAAAATCTCAAATTTATTTGTCCGACGCGGCGTACGACGTATACCCGTCTATTTCGGCTAGGCATTATGCACACAATAAGGTTTAAATTTATCGCTTATTTCTATCGCCAATTTTAAAATATTTTTACCTATGAAAATAAGAAAACATAATCTTTCTAAATATTTAACTTTTATGTGTTTTTAACAATTGAATTATTTTTTAAGTTCGTTTGAATTTTGAAAAAAAAAAACTTGAAATTACGAGATATGTAAACAAAAGGAACATTAGTAAATGTACATTTCAAAATTTGTGCATCGTACATTTCAAAACAAACTATGACCCAGGAAAAACAGAACCCACTAATTTTGTAATAAAACTATTAATTTTAACTTTGGGGGAGGTTAGGGTTAGTTTAATGAGAAAATAAATAATTTGGGTTGTTTTTTTTTTGTTTTTTTTTCTGTGTCACCCTGTAATATAATGGGATTTTGATGAGAATTTAGCCAGATTTTGAGTACCCAATATTTATTTAACATTAATTTTTGGCATGAGAATTTTAAAATTCACACATAAAAAAAGTTTGATAATTATCGTATTTAATGGAAATTTTCACAACAACGAGATTACTTTTTTTTTTTTCTGAACTTTTTTTAGCTATGTTTTAAAGTCAGTAATCCTTAACTTTTTCCTTGTAAATTCCTACCATAAAATAAACTGAACCCTCATTTTATGTCTGTGTTTTTGCAATAAATGTTTTATTTTTCTTCAAAGTGATGTTATTTATTTGAATTAATACTATACATGTATATACATGCAGTATTATAATGAAAATGTTGAATAATTGGGTGTTAAGCTTTTAAAAAACCCAAAATCGCTGCTATCTGTATCTCTTATTCTCTAAATAATGGGTTAAAGCATAGAAATACATACAATTTGAGTGCATAATCAGAAAGAACATACAATTTTACATAAGAATACCAAATTATATCAAAATTGCTCCAAAAATAAAGAAACAGTGAAGAAATCACTGAATTTCTTTTTTTTTTAATGGTCTGTGATTTGACATATTTTTGAAACAAAATCATGTCCACGTTTGTACCCCCAATTTCGGGGCTTTAAATTCTCATAACTTTTGAACCACTGGGGATATTTGCATAATTCAAACGGTTCTGAACTCCATTTACACAGCTCTATATAACTAATGTGATTAAACAACAATAACCTCAAATAAAAAAATCAACTGGGAATGCTACATTTATTTCTGTGTATGGATTTAGGTGAAGGAAGACCTTTCTGTGGTTGGACATTAGGGTAGGTAGATTTTGGAACTATAACATCTACCATGTGGCAAAAGTTGCAAAATAACAAAGAATTACCCCACAAAATATTTTTCTTCAGGACCTTGCATTCGTTTGATGAAATAGATTTCAATTTTTAAAAATGTTATCACTGTTACAGCTTACTTATTAAGTAAAAAGCAGCATATCAGAGGTGTTGGTGGTGATGGGGGGCATATTTTTAATTTGAATTCTAGTTATATTTTATTTGTTTCATTTAAAATGATAACCTTTTCTGTTTTAAATATTGAAATTACTAAATCTCCTAACCAATTTCTAGGTTAAATGTTACGAAAATGAAGATTCATTTTAGTAGATGATCTTTGATGTTATTTCCTCAAACAGTGGTGCAAGTAAAAGATCTATTTTTTGGTATCCGTATTCATTATACCAATACATAACTTTCAGTTTGAGAGAATTTGATATTTTAAAAAGTGAAAAATTAAACTACCTTATTGGACTTTGCAGTTGTTTTGGTCCCGATGTTCAATAGATCTCAAAAGTACAGAAAAATAATATCATTGTAATGATGCTGATAGCTTTTTGAAGGAGTGTGACCTGAGGTGCACATATTTGCTTTGAATGAATCCTCGGAAAAATTTATCGGTCTCAACTAAATTTTCTTAATAAATTGTAAAGTTTTTATTTATGATCTGGGGAAACAACTAACCCCTACCTTGTAACCTATCCTGTGTAATTCGTTTCTAAGAAACTATTGAAACATATTTATAATTAGCTTGAAATGATGAGAGAAGAAAAAGAAAGACATTGGGATGCATGGATACGATTTTACTGCGTCCTTTAAAATTTTTGTACGTCAGGTACACAGGACGCATACCTATCTGCAGCATCTGTCATTGTGTTGGAAATATGGATCCGGCATAATCTTTTTAGTTCACAATTCCTTAGATATTTGTTATTGAAATTTAAAAAAAATTATTTCTGTATTGGATATAAATAAGAACAAATCCTCTTAATTGTATTGTATATTTATCGCATCATGGCCAAAATCTTTCTTGATGTAGTACCATTTAAAAATGCCAATATCTTTTATTTTACTCTGTCTCCATGGAATGATTGATTATTTTATTGTATTTTTTTTTTTACTTTCTCTAATATTGTTGCTTTTATCTGAATTGTCTCAACAAAGATGGATAAGTTTTTTTTTGTCTTTCATTGGTCATACATCATTCTTTATTAATCTACTAAACAGAAAGTAAGCACCCCTTTACCCCCACACACACAAAGGCAATGCATTTAATCAAAAAATCCTTAGTGTCTTTAACATTTATTATACTTTTTGCAATTTTACAAGATTTGAGGGGAAAAGGGCTAGACAAATGAAAGAGCTTTTTTTCTTTCTTTTTTAAAAAAAATTTATTTGATTGAAGTAGAAGAGAAATGTGTTAATCACTTTGTTGATGATTGATAGTTATTAGAACTAACAAGAATATTCACCTTCCAGGTGTAAGTATTTAAGTTTTAATGTAATGAAATATATTAAATTAGAAAGACTTTGATTTTTTTTTTTTTTTTTTTTTTTTTTCATGTATCCCCCCCCCCTCCCTCCCTCAATAAAGCAACAAAAAAAATCAAACAAACTTGTAGTCTTGATTTTCTTAGCAATTCGCATTATCAATCCAGATTTATTTTTTTCTGCTGCTGTTTTAATTCTGCTCCAATAAATCTGACACTTAAAAAATCTTCCAGTGAAAATAACTCAGAATCAACAAACAAACAAAAAAAAGAATTAAAATAAAAATAGTTCAAAATTTTCCATATACAAAAATGTTATTGTTAGGATTGTAGTTTTTTGGAGGTGGATGGGTAGTGGCAAATATTCTTGCATATAATGCTATGATCTTTGTACTCTTAAATCTTTTGAAATCCTGAATAAAAAAGAACTGTAATCACTCATTTCCTTATGTTTATTTTGTTCTTCTCTAAGTCTTTTTCATAGAATGTGACTTGTCCGCTTCAGTTTTTGATAATTTTTTGATTATTTATATACGTCCCTCACATACCAAGCATTTAGCTTCCGAATGCTGTAGCAGAATTGGTCTTTATAGTTTCTCTTTTCAGGAATTAAGATTTTGGTAAATGGGTTTTATTGAAACCTTTTTAGAAGCAAAATACGTTTTTTCATTTGATAATGTATATAAAATACTTATGTTAAACCTCAAAATGAATAACTTTGACTCTATGAATAATCTTATACTCATTTTTTTTCTGTGGTATGGTGACTCTAGAAAAAAAAAAAGTAACCGTTTTATTTATTTTTTGACAAAATTGTTTTGAAAACCAAATGTAAACTAGATTGAAGACAAAGTAGTGAATTAAGCTTCTGTGGTATTTTTTTCTTTTGCTCCAGTAGCTTAGTAAAACAGCTAATATGAATAACCAGACTTCCCCAAGGTAAAAGGGAATGTGAGTTGGAGTCTTATCAGGAAATTATCCTTTACTTGCCGGATCTGTGAATATACCACAGTATGATAATTTAATTATTACATTTTATATGTTTACTTAAAAGCTATTGCAAATAGTTCAATATGTAAAAAGTATAATCTTGATTAAACTCTTACTCACTTTTTTTTTCTTCTCTTTCTTGCCTTCTTTTCATCTTTTCATTATTGATTGAAATGGATTAGCATTATCACTTCCGCATGCTCACCCCCTCTCTCTATATTTCCCCTACTCTTTTATATTTTTTATGTGTAGCATGTCCTATTTATTCCCTTTCTTTATAATAAAAACAGAATGGTCCATTATTTTGCTGAGGTGACTACTCATAAGAAACGAGAATTCTGCGATTAAGCCACAGCAGATAATCAGTATTTACATTTTTGAATTTCATCTTGCATGATTTGGACAGTCTCATTTTTAACCAGAGTGTGTTGCAAGATGATAACAGTCAGAAGATTAAGATACAAGAGTATTAATATATATTCTGCTACATGTGGTTTTTTGCTGTCATAGAAATAACAACCTGTGTGAATAAAATGCAACTAAAATTAAAATGATGAAAAATACTCAATAATAATATTTAAAAAAAAAATGTAATACTGTCTAACTGAAACGGTTATCTAAACTGAGCTGAGGTAGCGGAGCCTTAGAATTAAAAAAAAAAAAAAAAAAATTAAGAAAAAGAAAAAAGTCTTATCTTAGCCTCAGAGTATAAATATTCAACTATTTATAGTCTTTAGATTTTGTGCTTAGGAACTGAATTCCTCTACCAGTTGGACCCCAACAACAGGAAAATAGCAAAGAAGCTAGAAACACCCCAAGAAGATCATAAAAAAGAGAATCTCTATGGTCTTCAATGAAACACACACACACACAAGTATGAACAAAAAGTAATAAGACAAACAGGAATATTTCTTATGTCATTTATTCTCAACTAGTTTCGCCCTCAGTCAGGAGAAGATTTCTTGTTTGAAGAAATTGTTTTTAGAGTTTTTTTGAAAGGGAACATTATAAAAGAATTATTAAAATTGAAATATTTTTGAGGGTTTGACATGCTATTATAATCCGGGTAGGCAGGTATTGCTAAAGACCATGGAATATTTATTTATGATCTTCAGTTGTAGACGTTCAAGTCTTCTAGTAGTTTTTTGTAGATCAGTATTCAGATGGTGGAGAAATTGTCCCATATTTTCATCCAAGCACTTTCAATCATTATATAAGAATGTAATATATTTATTTATTGCTCTGTATGTAATTATAAAATTGTCTTGCATTGACCTCTCCAGAGGACTTGAAAGAATCTTATTTTCTATGAAAGAAAATATATTTTTTTATATATTATGTATGTATATATTAAAAGGGTTTTTTTTTTATAGATAAAAAAAATACATTCTGTGTATGTATAATTTATGAAAAAGGTCCTAAATAGAATCATTCCTTACACCAACTCATCTGGTCTTTTGGAGATATATATATATATATATATATATATATATATATATATATTTTGTGGATAATATGGGTGCTATATTTCTAAGCAGATAGTGCTCAATATCATTGGTAGAGTATTTATGTTTGAGTTAAGGTAGCATGCACATGGAGTCAACACTTAGACTGACAGTTTCTTTCCAATGTGATCTTCAGACCACAATTTGGTCCAGGTGTTGACTCCATGTCCATGCTAACTTAACTCTTAACATCCTGTTGAGAATTTTCTAAGTCCAGAGCACTCCTATAAGGATATATTTAAAAAAATGGCTCAAAATGACCTTTGCATCTAAAGTTACCTGCTATTTCCCTTAAATCAAAGACTTCTAAATATGTTTAATATTACATTTAAACAAAGGTTATCGTTTGGAGTAGATTGTAAAAACGAATGAGACTTCCGGCCGGGTGGAATGAGGTGGTATAGGACTTTAAGAGTTAACTCATATGTATACCATTTTATGTTTCCATTATTTGATCGTTTGTTATTGTTGTTTTGTGTGTAATTCAGTTTCATGTATATCCCGCTATGTTTCAGGGTTGTTTCATAATCCATTTTAGCTTAGTTGAAAATATTAATATTGCTAGAATTCCTTGCCAGCCTGTTTGCTATTGATTTGTAAATATGTTGTGTGATAGTGAATTGGTGATACCATTTGATGTTACTGTATATCATTTGGTTTTTAGACTTTCTCTAAGGCTGCCTTGTGCTAATCAAATTGAATATGAGGTCTAGAAAATCAAGTTTTTGAATTTGACATCACATCCAAATTCAAGTAATGGTTTTTGAATATGGTTTTATCAATTGTTTTCTTGCACAAAATCCACCTTACAGCCATTACTATTTTTAAACATAGTAATCCGTCATCACTGTAAAGTCCAAAATATCCTTTATCAAATTTGTAGGCCATTTTCCATAGATACAATTTCACAAGTTTCAGCACCTCAAAAAAACTCCCCATGCTAATATCAAACATATTATTTATCTATTTAAAAAAAAAAGAATTTTTTAAAGTCTAAATTGAGTTTTTATGGAATAAGATAAACTTTTAACAATGATTTTTTTTATTTTTATATATATATATATATATATATATATATATATATATGAGAGAGACAGTGAGATTTATGTAACCTGTAATATCACAAGTAGGGTTTATTAAATACATAAAAATATTCATTAATTCTAATAATTACTTATACTGTAGTTAGAGGAATGAAACAATAATCACCAACATTTGAACTGCATTTACATAGACAAGATTCCAGCCTTTTATCTTGCTGTCCACTGACTTTACCTCTACTCTTGCAGACCTACTTGCTTTGATTTGGGGGCCTCTAAATCATCAAGTTTATTTTTTTCTTTAATGCTGTATTTTTCAATTTGTTACTTAAAAACCTGAGAAAGTCTTGAAATGCATAAAAAAACAAGAGATGATTGTCAGGGATCAGGAATTAAAGAATTATAACAATGTACAGCTCTTACATTTAGCCTCATTGTGACTTAAAATGGGGGTTATTTTTATTTTTTAATTTTTTTTTAAGATCAAAATTGTAAAACTTAATATAGGAATATAATTTTCAAAATTATCAAAATTCTAGGACCAATCAAAAATGCCATACTGAATTGTAATGATGCTGTTTCCATTAAAAGAAATGACATTGTAGGTAAATCTATAAAGTTTAGAGAAGTAGGAGTGTAAATTGTAATATTCATCATATACTTATCTTATTATCCTGTTGGTCTCTACTGTTCTGGACCGGAGTAGCTGGTATTTCTTGATCGGTTGTTAGGGTGGCATTCTCTCTATTCTTAGAGCTAGTCTGGAACCTACTTGGGTTGTCTTGAGGATGTCTTGTGTTGTTGCTTAGTTTTTAATTACAAAATATTTTTTTTTGGGGGGGAGGGGAGTTGAGAGGTCATATTTTATTTTGCCCCAAGTAAAAATGCCTTGGAGAACACTCCTCTTGCAGTTGTTCTCTTGCAACACTTAGCCCAGACTCCCAAACTCTTCACTCTCTTTTTCATTCTAGCCTTGTGATGACCAATCAGAAACCAACAGGTAGCCTTTCATACGTCATCCTAAAATCTGAATAACTTTCCACTATTACATGATGTATAATTAAAATTTCTACATCTCATTATTTTACAGAATGATTATGTAGAGCCATGTGTATGCTTCATGGTTCTAGGTCATTCTCTTTTTGGTTGAGCTGAGAACTTTTCAGAATCCCCTCATTTAAAATGTATGAAATTTTGGGATTGGGTATCTAATAAGCTGAGACCAGTTTGGAAAACAACAGTTTTTGCTTTTCACCACAAACTTCTTGTTGTTTGTAAATAAAAGCAACAGACATTAGAATTTCGCTGTAAGATAAAATAACTTTAAAAAATTCTTTTTTTTAATTAAAATCAAAAAGTATTTTTGTATAAAAACGTCTTTGGTTTGTAAATAGACATAAACAAACTTTAAAAAAATCTTACAGTGAAATTCTAATGTAAAAAAAAATTGTAAGCTTTTGCTTACAAACAACTGGAAGTTTGTGGTAAAAAGCAAAAACTGTCCTTTTCCAAACTGGTCTTTGTTGGGGTGCTTATTAGATACCCGATCCAAATTTTGTAACAATTTTTCCTAGACTTCATCAATTGTTCTTCACAGTAAAGGTACCCCCCCCCCCCCAAAAAAAAAAAAAAAAAACCAACAATGTGTATTAGTGTTTAGCTTTGCAGATATTTTTCGTTTGTGTTCTAAGTTATTTCTATTTTATTTTAATTAATGTTTTTCTTTTTTTTCTTAGAGCTCCAATTGGTCGTTTGACTTCACTCCCTAGCAGCAGTTCAAATGGTTCTCAAGATGGCAGTCGTTCAAGTACGGCTTTCTCAACATCAGACAGTAGCCAAGTGAACAGTTCTCAAAATAACACTCAAATGGTCAATGGACAAGTGCCTCATGAAGAAGAAACTCCAGTCACGAAATGTGAACCTACAGAAAACACCATTGCTCAGTAAGTAAAAATAATCATGTAGATCACTTTATAAAAAAGAAAAAAAAAAAAGGGCCTTTCAAATTAATCCTTTTAACTCTGAATACTTCATGCTTTTACTCCATTTCCTGTATTCCTGGTTCTCTCTTTTTCTTTTTCTCTTTCTCTTTTTCTCTTTCTCTCTCTCTTTTTCTTTTTCTCTTTTTCTCCCTCTCCCTCTTTTTCCTTCTCCCTCTTTTTCCTTTTTCTCCCTCTTTTTCCTTTTCTCCCTCTTTTTTTCTTTTTCTCCCTCTTTTCTTTTTCTCCCTCTTTTTTCTTTTTCTCCTCTTTTTCCCCCTCTTTTTCTCTCGCTTTCCCCCCCTCTTTTTCTCTCGCTTTCCCCCCTTTTTTCTCTCACTTCCCCCCCCCTTTTTCTCTCACACGTTTTCCCCTCTTTTTCTCTCACACGTTTTCCCCCTCTTTTTCTCTCACGTTTTCCCCTCTTTTTCTCTCACACGTTTTCCCCCTCTTTTCTCTCTCACACGTTTTCCCCTCTTTTCTCTCACACGTTTTCCCTTTTTCTCTCACACGTTTTCCCCTCTTTCTCTCTCACACGTTTTCCCCCCTCTTTCTCTCTCACACGTTTTCCCCCCTTTCTCTCTCTCTCTCTCTTTCCCCCCTCTTTCTCTCTCTCTCTCTCTTCCCCCCTCTTTCTCTCTCTCTCTTTCCCCCCTCTTTTCTCTCTCTCTTTTTTTCCCCCCTCTTTTTCTCTCTCTTTTTCCCCCTCTTTTTCTCTCTTTTTCCCCCCTTTTTCTCTCTTTTTTTCCTCTTTTTCTTCTTTTCTCTCTTTTTTCCCCCTCTTTTCTCTCTTTTTTTCCCCCTCTCTTTTTCTCTTTTCTCTTTTTCCCCCTCTTTTTCTCTCTCTTTTTTTTCCCCCTCTTTTCTCTCTCTTTTTTCCCCCTCTTTTCCTCTCTCTTTTTTTCCCCTCTTTTTCTCTCTCTCTTTTTCCCCCTCTCTTTTTCCCCCTCTCTTTTTTTCCCCTCTTTTTTTTCTCTCTCTCTTTTTTTCCCCTCTTTTTCTCTCTTTTTTTCTCTTTTTTTCTCTCTCTTTTTTTTTTCTCTCTCTCTTTTTTCCCCCTCTTTTCTCTCTCTCTTTTTTCCCCTCTTTTTCTCTCTCTTTTTTCCCCCTCTTTTTCTCTCTCTTTTCCCCCTCTTTTTTCTCTTCTTTTTCCCCTCTTTTTTTCTCTCTCTTTTCCCCCTCTTTTTTTTCTCTCTCTCTTTTTTTCCCTCTTTTTTTCTCTCTCTCTTTTTCCCCTCTTTTTTCTCTCTCTCTTTTTTCCCCTCTTTTTTTCTCTCTCTCTTTTTTTCCCCTCTTTTTTTCTCTCTCTCTTTTTTTCTCTCTCTCTTTTTTTCCCCTCTCTCTTTTTTCCCCTCTCTTTTTTTTCCCCTCTCTCTTTTTCCCCTCTCTCTTTTTTTCCCCTCTCTCTTTTTTCTCCTCTCTTTTTTTCTCTTCTTTTTTTCCCCCTCTTTTTTCCCCTTTTTTTTTTTTTCCCTCTTTTTCCCCTCTTTTTTTCCCCTCTTTTTTTTTCCCCTCTTTTTTTCCCCTCTTTTTTTTTCCCCTCTTTTTTTTCCCCTCTTTTTTCTTTTTTTCCCCTCTTTTTTCTCTCTCTCTCTTTTCTCTCTCTCTCTCTTTTTCTCTCTCTCTTTTTTTTCTCTCTCTCTCTCTTTTTTCTCTCTCTCTCTCTTTTTTCTCTTCTCTCTCTCTTTTTTCTCTCTCTCTCTCTTCTCTCTCTCTCTCTTTTCTCTCCTCTCTCTTCTCTCTCTCTTTTTTCTCTCTCTCTCTCTCTCTCTTTTTTCTCTCTCTCTCTCTCTCTCTTCTCTCTCTCTCTTTTTTCTCTCTCTTTTTCTCTTCTCTCTCTCTCCCCTCTCTCTCTCTCTCTCTCCCCTCTCTCTCTTCTCTCTCTCCCTCTCTCTCTCTTCCCCTTCCCATGTGACATTACAAGAATATTATATCCTGAAGAATATTAAAGAAATATTGTTCCACTCTTCTATTTGGTATTCTATGAAATCAAAGACTTTGTGCTATCGATTTGGACAGTGGAGTGGGAGGAATAAAACTTGATATGTTAAACTGAAGTGTAACAGTTTTTCTTTTGCAAAAATAATTTTTATAAGATTTTATTTGTTTTATTTTTCTCTATCAAATCCATAAAGTAATAATGACTTAATTTTTGTTTCTTCTTTTTCAGGTGGCTTACAAAATTAGGTCTGCAAGCATATATTGACAACTTTCAACAGAAAGGACTTCACAATATGTTTCAGTTGGATGAATTCACACTTGAGGTAGATTATTAGTTTTGAATTGTATTTTTTAAAAAAAATTGATGCATTCTCAGAATCTTCAAGTAGAATGTGTTGACAGATGGTGAATATGTGGAGACTGTTTGAAATTATATAAAGGTATTCTCATAAGGGTGTTAACTTATTTTTTATTTTATTTCTTTTATGATCACACTGTGTAAGTGTAATATGCCTGAAAATTTGAAGTGGGGGGGAAAGAGACCAAATGGAGAATTATTTGGGTGGTCAGTCTCAAAGAAATGGATGGATCAGAGCAATGGAAGGATTGAAACAAGTTGAATGGTCAAAGACGGACAAGAGAACGATGTGAAATGGTCAAATATCCAAAGTTTTGATCCAGAAGTTTTCCAAGGACAATTATTTAGCTAAGGTGACCATACTCATAAGATATTAGAATTCAGCGGATAATCAACACCAGATAATCAAAATTTACATTTTTGCATTTTATCTTGGGCAATTTGGGCGATCTCATTTTTAACCAGAGAGTGTTGCAAGATGATCACGCTTGTACTTTTCAGGAACACAAGTATAAATATATAGATCGAAAATGTCACTATGACCTGATGGATTAAAGACTTTTAACAAAAACCCTTGCAGTTTTCTTAATAACTGGTTGTCCTTGGAAGTTCTCTTTATTAGTGCTATTGTAACTATTACTGTAGATTATATTTTGCTCACATTTCAAGTACTGAATAATTAAAATGACTTGACATTTCAAAGTCTATTGTTGCAAGTATTAATGGCTTAATTTTAATTGATTTATGGGAGTATGTTGGTGTTGTCCGAAAACTTAATTTTGAAACTTAAATGTTTGACATTTGAATTCAAATTAGTCTATGAAGACGTGGCCAGTTTTGGAAAGATTGTTTGATGAAAAAGCAGAATTGGGCTAAAGTCATCTATTGACAGATGACACTATGAATAAGGATGTTTGTATTTGGGATGGTGGAATGGAAAATAAGAATGTCATGATATTTTAAATATAAGCAAAAAAAGTTGACTCACGAACACACAGGGTGTTTAAAAAAAATGTTAACATTTCTATGGGAGTTCCTTTATGATGTTGTGATTTAAAAATTTCAACCTGTTAACCATCCCTGTCAACATATTGAAATCTTCCACAGATGGTCTCTATAATATCAGTACTGCTTTTCTAATAAAGATACTCTCGATGAATATTAGCATCTTATTATAATGGAGACGGGCGGTCGGAGAGGCCTCTCCTGATCATTTGCCTGGTCATGTCAAGCCCTAACACCTATATGATTGTCCCAACCTTATTGCCCTCATGGCAAAGCCCAACTCTTTTTATCATATAATGTGCTAGAAGGCGGTGGCTTAGGGTCTTCATGTCCTGGGTATCATGTTAAGCTCTATCTGATGGTGAAGTTCCAACTCTGGAGCTCTGGGGAGTATGGAGTATCCCTTCATCACCATTACTCCCAGTTCTGACCTGGAGTGATAGTACATTTTAGGGTCCCATCTATGGGTTAAATAGAGAAAAAAAATGAGTTTTTAAAAAATGTGTTTTAAAAAAATTGAGTACCCATCAAGAATGAATAAAACAAAACGTCTTTGACATAAAACCCAACAAAGGTTGACATGCCGTAAAATCCAACCAACCAATCAATAAGTCAAAGAATTGTTTTTTTAAGAACAGAACTATTTATAAGGTGTATTGAGACTGATACTGTAATGAACTATGAATGAAATGTTAATTTTCTTCAAAATATGAGGTCTGTTAAAAAAAAAATTGAGACTGAAGCTATATTTATGATGACAAAAATGAACAATCAATCTAAAAGCTTTTTAATAGAATCCCATTAATCTTATTTTTATTTTATTGGTCAGAATAGGAATGTATGTGATCATATATATATTTTTATTCTGTAAATCCAAGATTTTATGAAAAGTAAAAGTTGTTGGTAAAATTGCAATTTATTTCTATTTATTTATTTTTAGGATCTCCAAAGTATGCGGATTGGCACTGGTCATCGCAACAAAATCTGGAAATCTCTTTTGGATTACCGTCGGCTGCTCAGTTCTGGCACAGAGTCCCAAGCTCTTCAACATGCTGCAAGCAATGCATCAACTTTGAGTGTAGGATCTCAAAATTCTTATTGCCCTGGTTTCTACGAAGTAACTCGTTACACTTACAAGCACACAATTTCTTATCTCTGACATTTTCCTTGGTGGAAAAAAAAAATTTGAAATTTAAAAAAAAAAAAAAAAAAAAAATTGAAATGAAAAAGAAAAAAATTGTCTGCCATTTGGTGGCATTTATGAATTACTTTTCTTTGGGACAAAACAGACAAGTAATTTTATTTCAACTTTTTTTTTTTTTTTTTTTTAAATTTAAAATTTTTTTTTTTTTTTTTTGCATGTTTGAATCCAGAGAAATAGACTTTAATAATCATGGCAGATTTGCCTCATGAAACATTCCACCATCATTGTTTTTTTTTTTTTCTTTTCTTTTTTCTTTTCTTTTTTGTTTTTGTTTCTTTCCTTTTGTTTCTTTTTAAAACTTTTTTTATATATATGTTATACCATATTTGGGAATGATAACAAATTTTAAAAATTTATTTTATATTTGCTGTAAACAAGAAAATATTTTATATGTAGTGGGGTCATTTTTTTCTCTTTCCTCTCTACTAGACAAAAAACTTTAACACATCCTACTGGAATACATGGATTTTTTTTAAGCAAAAACAATTATCATTGTACAGTCAGCCATTACTATTCAAGTGTTGTTTATTTACAATTACATACAATCAGTTTTTCATGTGACTGAATTAAAAAAAAAAAAATTTAAAAAAAAAACAATGTGGGTAGGGAATTAAAAAAAAATTTTTCTAAATTTGTCTTGGGAATGAAAAAGAAGAAAAAAAGGGCCATGCATTTTCATCTGTTCCGGGTGAGGAAAAGTTCCAGCCTGCATTTCCATGACCTTTCACCTTCTCTTCACTCCATTTGATATGGCATTATGATTTGATAGTATTTACAATATCACCTCCACATTTCTCTTCCCAAATTTATATGGTGCTATTTTTTGTCTTAAAACATAGATATTTTTTCATTTTTTAACTTTATTTTGCTATATTTTCTCTTTATAAATTTTCAGTTTTGCATTAGAAAATTAGTCATCTCCCTTTAAAAAAAAAAAAAAATACTCCCAACCTTAAAATGTGTTTGCATAAAAAAGCAGTCATTTTTTAATATCTTGTTAACTGCCTGTCATATAAACACAATTTAAAATTTAGTCTTTTTGCAATCTATACACAACTGTAATCATCATAAAATAATTAACTGCCTTTTCCATCAGAATTATCATTCATCTTTTCCTATTTCTTATTTTTGTTATAAATTCTCAATCAATGGTGGTTTTAAGTTGTGACCAGTTCTTTCATGTTTTCTTTCATCAAATTCTGGTAACTTAGAAAACCTTATAACAAATCAAGTTTTTTGATCCATTTTTTAAAATGTAAAAACATTAATTCTTTATCCAACTGTTGTATATTAAACATAATTGTTGGTTTAGTAGAAAAGTCTCCTGCTTTTCCAACTGATTTTTTAAAATTCTTGTTATTCCAATTGGTATGAATGCTGCTTATTCTTTGACGCCAATAGTATGTGTCAGCTCCATTTTCATATGTTCCAGTCTTGTAATCTTGCTGTTGAAGATTAGGAATGGCCGTTTTGATTCTTGATAACTTTTTCAATGAATATACACTGTAAATGGTTTTTGAATGATTCTTCTTTGAAGAAAGTCTACTTCTGAGTTGTGTGGAGTTTCTTAAAAATTGACTGTTTGCCCCCCTCCCCCCGGCCTTCTTTACTCTATTAATTCTTTGCAAAAAATTATTAGGTCGTTTAGAAAAAAAAAAAAAATTCTTTATATAATGTTATGTTCAAAAGTGCCTTGTAATGGCGTCTGTTTTTTTTTTTTTTTAAATCACCCTCCAGGACTGTTGATTTCAGAAAATGAACAGCAAGGATTTGTATATTAGTCTCTTAACTTCCTGTGTTATCAGGAAGTTTGAAAGAAAATGGTTGTAGGGTTTGATTTTTTTATTTTCCACACCAGGATGGACATATTTAAAAAAAAAAAAAAGGAAAAAAAGAAACAGACAAAAATATTTTGCCTCTGTTTTCTATATTTTCATCTTTATCTAATATCTAAATGAACGATTGAAAAGTTTTTTCTTTTTTCTTCAAAATGTTTGATGTTGAAATATTTTTTTTTGTTTTTTCACTCTCTACTGTGGCAAACAGGATAAAGCCAAAGATAACTATTTCAGTGAATTTGATTCTGAATTTACAGCTCTACTGTGCACTTCATTTTTTTAGGAAGCCATTTTTTTTTTTTTTTTGCTTTTTATTTTCATGTAAATTTTTTTTAAAAAGTTTTTTTTTTTTTAATGATTCACATCTGCCATTAACGAACCAAAACCTGCTGAAACTTTTTATTGAATCCGTCCTCTCCTATTCAAAAACTTGAAGAACAAAAGAAAAAACAAAGAATAACCAATCTTTTTTGTTGAGTATGTAAATAATTTTGTTTAGTTATATTTACATAGCTTTAAACTGTGGTGCTTTTAAAATTCACTTCCTCTCCTCCTCTCTTTTCTTTCTTTCATCATCTTTACTCTTTACATATTACTATTACCTGTAAATAAAACAAACTTTTTTTTTTCTTATTGAATTTTTTTTCTTTTTAAACATTGTCAGATTTACAAATTGTAGCTGTAAATTATTATTTTTACTGTTTGTAACAAAACCTGGTTGACTGTTTCTTTAAAAAAAAAAATTTAAAAAAAATAAAAATCTCACCAAAATTAATACTTGATAATCATTTGATAAATTCATCATCTGTAGTCTCAGAATCATGTCTTGATCGAGTGATCAGTCAGAACATGTTCCCTCTCTAGCTAGACAGGTGGTCAGAAAGGGCCCCCTCCGATTAATCAGTTGGTCATGTCAAGCCGTAGCACCTATATGATTGTCCCAACTTTATGGCCCTTATGGTAAAGCCCCCTAACCCTTTTTATCATATATGTTCTAGAAAGCAGTGGCTGCGCGTCTTCATGTCCTGGGTATGATGTTAAACTCTATCTGATGGTGAAGTTCCAATTTTGGAGCTCTGGGGAATGTGGAGTACCCCTTTGTCACCATTACTCCCAGGTCTACTCTGACCCGGAGTGGTAGTACCTATTAGGGTCCCATCTATGGGTTAAATAGAAAAAAATGAGTTTAAAAAAAAAATGTTTTAAAAAATTGAGTACCCATCAAGAATGAAAAAAACTAAATGTATTCAGCCTAAAATGACCCAATGGTTTGACATGCTGTAAAACCCAACCAACCCTCTCTAGCTACCCCTCCCGCATCCTTTAAAATAAATACTTCTCTTATCCTGGAATCTCACTTAAAAGTAATAGAAAATATGAAAATGAAATAATGAAGAAAAAAAATGTGGGTGGTGGAATGGAAAGAAAAATTGGTCAGTCCGTAATGAAAATCCAGGCAGGGTTGTTTTTTTAATTTAAAAAAAATTTTTTAAATTTGTTTTTATTTTTTTTTACATTTACTATCTTGTGCTAAAAAAAAAAAATTTACATTTGAACTTTGTGCATGTTAGCAGTTAAGATGTTTCGTTTATTCAATGAAATACTGTATAAAACTCTGGAGAATCTTTTCTCAAGAAAAAAGCATTTGAAAACTTGTTTAGTTTTGACATACCTGGCTGACTGTATCACCTGCAATAATTGGATATTTCAAAAATGTAAAAAAAAAAAAATTAAACTTCAAATATTTGTTCATTTAATATCTGTTTGTAATTTGATGGAAAAATAAAACAACTGAAAAATAGATCTAGTATAAAACTAGATATGAATAATACTTAACAGTTTTGTAGAAATTTTTTCTGCTTGGGGGGCAGGGGTTTAAAAAAAAAAGAAAAGAAAAAAAGTATGGTAATTATTTTTGTTCTGAATGTCAATTGACTTTCTTAGAATTTGTTTGCGTCAAAATGGTCACCTTCTTGGCCATGGAAGTTTCTATTTTTTATTTTTTTATTTTATTTTTTTTATCCATGCCTATTGTGTTCAATGCATTTATATACTTGTAAAATTTCTCGTACTCAAAAAAAGGTATCCAGCAGTACCTATTTTTTTTTTTTACAAGGTACCTTAATATTCTGATTTATTTTGAATGAGTGATAAGTTTATTCAAAAATTTATTTGACTATTTCAAGTAGAGAAAAGTATTATCAGATTCATGCAATGGCTACTTTCATTATTATCAAGGGCTAAACCGGCCAGTTTAGCTCAGTCGGTAGAGCGTCTGGCTAGGTATCACAAGGTTCCTGGTTCGATACCAGCTCTCGCCAACTCAGCGTATGAGCAGCACAGGGATCTGTGCGGTAAAGTGAGGAGCTGGTGGTAGGTGTGGCACTCCACCTCAGACGCTAAAATAATCTTGGTCTAGCACTAGTGAAAAGGGGATAGATTCCCTCGCTGTATGATTCATACCAACATTAGGCCGCCCCAATGACTTTTTACTTTCATTATTTGATATATTGAGAAAATATTTATTTTCAGGATTTACATTTTTGCATTTCATCTTGGGCTATTTGGACGGTCTCATTTTTAACCAGAAGGTGTTGCATAATGATAACATTTGTACAATTAAGGAACATGAGTATTAATATATAGATTGTAGGACACTGTCCTGTAATTTTTTAGCATTAGAAATGAGTCTTTAGCTTCACTTTTCTCCTTGGTAAGTTGTAAAAAGTTTAACTTGGTTAGACTGATTGGTAAAACTTCAAAATAGAGTAAAGAAGTAATAAAGTGTAAGAACATTCTAGAAATGTAAATCCAGAAACTGAGAAGAAATCACTGAAGAAATATGCAGATATTTATAACTCTCTCTTCTCTCTCTCTTCTCTCTCTCTCTATCTTCTCTCTTCTCTTACTTACGCCGTCCTTCGGCCCTGGACTGTTGAAGTAATTAACAGCATTGATCCCAGAGGGCTACTCCCCCCTCCAGTCAATACCT
Organism: Doryteuthis pealeii; assembly: GCA_023376005.1. NCBI lineage: Eukaryota > Metazoa > Mollusca > Cephalopoda > Myopsida > Loliginidae > Doryteuthis > Doryteuthis pealeii. The sequence goes on from CM042139.1 coordinate 61,306,517, forward strand.
GCCCCCTTGATTTTAAGGGGCAGGGCTGGGTTTATTGCCCAGTGCCCGAGGCGCACCCCTTGAGGGGGAATGCCAATGGAATCAATGAATTTTTTGCACCTACCATCCCATGAGCTTCAGCTTGTGAGTGGGCCCACATCAAAACACTTGATGGAATACGCGGTAAATACTCTTCTCTCTCTTTTCTCTCCTCTCTTTTTTCTTTTTTCTTTTCTTCTCTAAATTCACCGAAATAATTGAAATAATGTGGATGGAGAAATATTTTTGGTTTTAATTTTCTTTAAGCAATATTCGTACCAGCAATCAAGGCAGTGTCCAGAATAAGTAAAGTACAGTAAGATTATAAGTATTTTTTTCGGTAGTATTGTGGTAAGTATCCCTGCCTGTCATGCGGGAGGCTGTTGTTTGATTTGCCGCCAGGGAGGCAACTTTGTAAGGGCCAGTTTAGCTTGGTCGGTAAAGCACTTGCCTAGGAATTGCAATGTTTCTGGTTTGATACTGGTGCCTCGCCAACTCGGTGTATCGGTAGCACAGTTTGGATAATCTGATCTGTGCAGTAAAGTGGGGAGCTGATGGTAGGTGTGGTGCTACACCTCAGTAAAAACGAAAAAAAGGATGGACTCCCTTGCTGTCTGGCTGATACCGACACTAGGTTCCTGGTTCGATACCTGGCCCTTGCCAACTCAGTGTATAAATAGCATAGCTTTGATCTGTGTGGTAAAGTGGGGAGCTAATGGTAGGTGTGGTGCCCCACCTCAGATGCTAAAGCAATCTCCCTGGTCTAGCACTAGTGAAAAGTGGATAGACTCCCTCGCTGTCCTGCTGATACTGCCAATTGGCCACTCTGCCGACTTTACTTCATATTCATTTTTTCCATTCGAATATTTTAGAGTTATCTCCCCTTTGAACTATGAAAAACTTGCGGCAGTAAAAAAAAATTATGTTCTTAAATCTTTTTTCGTGATTATCATATACAATAAAAAAAGAAAAAACATAAACATTGTGAATTACTTACATGTCCCACCGTATTATTTTCTGCTTTTGATTTTTTTTTTTTTCCATTCAAAAAAGGAAAGAAAACTGCAAATAGTTTTTACTTTTGTTTCAGCTAGTTGAAGATCTTGCTTGTTCATATAACATCGAATTCTTGATACATAATACTTTCATTTTAATTTTTTTTTTTTTCAATACATGAGTGCTTTTATTTTTAAATTTTTTTTTTTTTTTTTTTTTTTTTTTTCAAATATGTTGCTAGACAAAAGATTTATCCAATCTTTTCTCTCTACATCATTTCTCCATGAATAATTACATGTTTTAGGGATTGTGTCACATTTGAATTGAATGACACAGGTATCTTATGAGTAAGCCAAGGTTTAAAAATGCAAATGTTGAAATAATAAAAAAAAATATTTATAAAAAATTTTTTTTTTTTTTTTGTATACAATTATTTAAAAAATTTTTTTAGTTCAATAAGTATATAAGGTCTATCTGGAAGGTACAAGGGTGAGTCAAAAAGTAATGCCGTTTTGTTCAGGACAGGTATAATTACCAACACAGGAACATGTATCATACATCAGAATGAAGCTAGTCCTCTGTGGATCACATCCCTACTTCTCTATATAGTCACCGTTTCTCTCAATAGTAATGTTCCATCTTTGAATGAAAGCATGTATCTCTGCCCTGTAAAATTCTGTTGACTGTTCTTTGAGCCACTTCTTCACTACAGATTTCACTTCCTCGTCACTGGAATAATGTTTGCCTCTCAAACCCTTTTTCATGGGACCGAAGAGATGATAGTCTGAAGGCCCTAAATCTGATGAGTATGGAGGATGCGGTAAAGTTGTCCACCCAAATGAAGTGATTTTCTCCATACTCATGCTGCTTGTGTGTGGTTGAGCATTTTCATGCAGAAGAAGGACTGTTGATTGGTAAGTTGGATCTTACTCGTCGGATTCTTGCTCTGAGCCTCGTTAGGGTCTCAATGTAAGCCCTAGTTTTATAATAAAAAATTTAAAAAAACTTCACATGAAATAAAGACAATGGCATTACTTTTTGACTCGCTCTTGGTATAATTCCTGTTCATGGTAGTCTTTTTGGGACTGCACATATTTATTCCTAAATTCTTTCTACTTTTCAATACAGTATGCAAACTCTGATATTTCGTACTGTTGTCCTCATCTTTATTGTGTGTATACACAAAATGTTCAGGCCACCGTAACCTCAGGCCCTGTTTTAAGTGTTTTTTTTAATTACCTTAAAATACGTAATCTTCAGATGAATACTCTGAATTCCAACGTGGTTTCAGAGCTGAAACTGTTACCACTAGTTCAAGGGGGCTCCAAGCAGCATCTGATAGCATTCATGCTGCTTGGAGCCCCCTTGAACTAGTGGTAATGATTTCAGATTTGAAACCACATTTGAATTCAAGGTAATCGTCTTAAGCTGACTTAACTTAAGGTAATTAAAATAACACTTATACAAGGCCCAAGGTCACAGTGGCCTGAATACAATGTTTATACACAGTAAATATGAGGACAACAGTCCGAAATATCAAAATTATTCATATCGAGCCTCATCTCATAGATACAGACAGGTATGCAAACTCTTTTTTTTTTGGGGGGGGGGATTGCCATCAGCTGTCTTGGCTTCCTTAGCTTTAATCTCATCCATGGTCAGAAATTTATTTAGCAGCCACTTTTAGTTTCGGAAAATCCAGGAGTTACATGGAGAGAAATTTGGACTGTAGGTGTATCCTCAAAAAGAAAAAAAAAAACTGCACATGATGTGATTGTGAATATGGCAGCACACTGAATGGTGTCTCATTGCTGACTGAGACACCCCATGGAAGTGTCTCTGTTATTGAATGTTCCATAAGGTCCATTCTGATTGATTGCCAAATCGACTCAAGCCTGAACAAGAAATATTCAAAATGGTTGGAAACTCTGCAGAAAGACCTTGTACATAAAATAGTTATTATTGCTTGACACCGATTTTTAATTTGTGTTGTATCTACACTTTATATTGATATTTCTCTGAATTTTTGAGATGAGGTTTGATAATTAGTATTATCACTGAATTAGTATATACACTGAATTGTTCTATTGGACACATAGCATAGTCAATAAAGGCGTTCAGTTAAGACAGTTCTATTTGACAGTTATCTCTAGGCTGCAGGTTCAATCCTGGACAAGGGCGACAGTAACATAGAATAATAATTAACACAGCTTAACACCTGTACCCCAGCTATGGTTAGCGGAATGAGAACAGGATATCCCTGTGGACTGAATAAAGGGTTGGGTTCAAAGTTCCGTGATGGCCCCCGATTAAGACAAGAAGTTTCCCGAGTTTGAGAATGCTCCCAAGTCCGACAAGAAATACCTGAAGAAGGCAGGAGGGCACATCGGCCGAAACGTTGTACAGATAACAATAAAGATGAGAACAATAGTCCGAATAATCCAAATAATACTTTATATTGGGTTGGTATATAATTATTGGGAATTTTATTCAACAAAAAAAAATTTGGAAATGTCTGGCTTTGTTGTTATCCGAGAGTTCGTGGGGGACCCACCAGGAAAATTTCCATACTTTTCTGAGCTTTTTGTGACAACTGAATGGTCCACATTGAAGTCTTCGGCCAACATTCTCATTGTCAAATTTTCCTCCTCTTCTCCGGTTGCCAAAAGTGCCTGGTCATTGAAATTTGATGGGTGACCTCTTTCTTCTTCATCTACGAGGTTTGTATCACCCGATTTAAACTTCCTGAACCATCTTTCAAATTGGCTTTTGCTTCACCAAAAAGTTCATTCGCGGAAAGACAATGCTGCATTCCAACCTTTCTCTAAGTGGTAGGACGTAATATGATGAATGTGGATATGATTTTCGATACCCATTCTTTTCAGTTATTACAAACCAAAATCTATTCAGATCACAAAAAATCTTCTCTCCAACCATTTCGTTATTCTTTCTCTCTCTCTCTCTCTTTCTCTCTCTCTCTCTCTCTCCAAGTTTATCCTGTTTCTCTATGCTCGCAATTTGGGCACTTGTATGCCTTGGGTGGTGACCTATGATGCTTATGGACGGAATCCTGGTGGCTGAGCTATCCATAACATGCTACACTCCCCTTTGATCTTTACTTGGGCTAGGTCAATCGGAAAGGCCCCCATCCCGATCAATCGGCTGGTCCCGTCAAGCCCTAGATCCTGTATGATTATTATACCGACCGTATTGCTCTGGCAAACTACCATCCCTTTTTATCATATATGTGTTAAAATGCGGTTGCTGGGGGTCTTAGTGTTTTGGGTATGACGTTAAACTGCCTCTTGTGGTGAGGTTCTCATTCTGGAGTTTTTGGAAGTGGGGATACCCCTGTATTGTCATTAATCCCAGGTCCACTTTGACCTGGAGTGGTAGTACCTGTTAGAGTCCCATCTATGGGTTAAACGAATAAAAAATTTGCTCAGTTCGCCTTTGATCAAAAAAACAGGCTCGACTTTCTCTTTCCTTAGTCTTTTACACATGTCATCACTCCAGTCATGCTCCCACAATCCTCTTCATTTTTAGTCTAATACATTTAAAATATTTGCTTACGTTCAGCTTCACTTATTTGTCTCTTCCTGTTAAGGTAAGCGATTTTTTTTTTCACCCTTGACTTTCTAAACTAAAGAAAACTTTTTATTTTCTGCTCACCTAAAAAGTTCAGATTAATCCTTTTAAAATTCCAACCTTCAAATCCAAGAGATATATTTCTTGGATATGAACTATTGGTACTGTAAAGCAGGCATGTCAAACTGAGTAACCCCCCTTGCATGGATTATATATGTATGTCATGACGGCCGCACATGACATCTAAAATTTTAAATCTTGCTTCTACATAAACAGAATAAAATGATGATTATTATCATTAATTTCTTTATTATCATCTAAAAGCTAAAAGAACAAAATTTTTATTAAAAAGAAAGGAAAAAAGAATATTACTGACCGAGTTCAAATAATAAAACGTACAAGAGTCACTATCACTTTCAATTATAGCCATGTGTTGATTGAAAGCAGAAGGCAAGAGGAAACACTCACTCCCTTTCATTGAGTTAGCCTCCTCCTTCCACAAATCAAAGGAATGGGCGAGAGACAATGCGTTTGATAACAGACTGTTTCTTAACAACACATTGCCCTAATGAAAATAAACGACTGTTTTCGCCCAATAAATTTTGGAAAAATTGGGGTACTATTAAAGCGCCATATGAGAGCGCAGTCGACATGTGGGCCACACCTGTGTTTTTTGAGGGCCGCAAGCGGTCGTGTGTTTGAAACTATACAGTTTATTTCGATGTTGTAGAAAGCTCTTATAGTTAGTGTAAGAAGAATGATCACCTTGTTTTTAAAAATTACTATTTAATCATCACCATCGAGTCATGCTGACAGCACGGATTCACATCGCTCTCTTTTTCTCTTACCACCCATCCCTATCAGTTATTGCTCCTGGCAAGTCGTTAGTATGCCATCCAGTGTCTGCACAAAGCTGTTGTATGTAAGTCTCTACTAGTCAGCCAACACTGGTGTGTTCACGTGTAGGTTATTTACCGCGTATCCCACATATATGGGTGTGACACAATGACATTTTAATGTGGGACACATGGGATGGTAGGTGCAAAAAAATGCGTTGATCCCGTCGGCATTCCTCCTCAAGAAGGGCATCTCAGGCACTAGGCAATAAATCCAGCCGTGTCCCTTTAAATCAAGGGGCCAGGTCTTGCGTAGGGGAATAGCCCCCTGAGATCAACACTGTTAACATTACTTAACCGGACCAGGGCCAAAGCCACTGGACACAGGCATAGAGCCCGAAAGCTCTATGCTAATGTGTAACTTTATGTAACATAAAGAGATGAATGGCATGAAAGATGAAAATTAATTTTACCGTTTCTTAAAAAACTGCTACAAATTAGGTAACTCATAACAAACCCCTTTTGTCTTAGTCTAAACAGTGTCGCTTGGGTATGTGGTGTGTGTACAAAAAAACCTGGCGTGTTGATTTGTTTACTTTTGAGATTCACAAATGGTGGACACTTTTAAGTAGAATTTCAATGCTATTTCTATATATATTTCAAGTTTTAAATATCTTCGAATATAAATCAAATCTTCATATTTTTTACACAAAAAGAAAGAACCGCTGATATTTATTGTGTATAGTTATTTACTAAGCTTAGCTTAGATGCGGCAGAAGTATGGGGTGCCTAGTGAGAATTGAACTCACTAACAATGGTCTGCAAATCTAGCTTGCTAACCATTACACCACATGAGGTGCCCATATTTGATATGTATGTATATTTACTTTGTCGTTAATTGTTTGATTTTCGTAGTTTCTTGGAACTGCTCTCAGCAGTCGTCAATGTAGTAGCAGAATTCTTTGTGAACTCCTCTCTCAAAGGGTTACAGTTTTTGCTTCTCGGGTTTATTCCTGAGTCGCGTTCAAGGAAGTGGATTTTGAAGTAGTTGTTTCACTTTTATGCGGAAAAAATCTACATTCTGGGCGAATTTGACAAGAATTTGAAGAAATAATTGTCCACAATACTCTGACCGACATCTTGACATAAAATTTCTCTCTCAAAGGATATTTAACAGATTTTGGCCACCATTATGATTCTCGTCACAATTTTAGGCGTTTAGGTTTCCAATTGGTAACCCCAATAGTAGAAAAGGGTGTAGTCTTAGTAGTAGAAAGTATGTTGTATTCCTTGAAATCCTAGGTAGAACAAGAGTGTACTTGTAGCAGTTGTAGTCCTTCTGGTATTAAGTCCATTTAGCAACTGACTTCAGGACAATTACCAATGATCTTAAATGCATCCTATGTCGTTTTTCATTGGTCAATGCTTGCTCCTGATGTTGGTATTGTTCATAAATATAAGTGGCAATTTCTCGTACGTCTTATACCAATAGATAATCCAACAGTTTTAGCCAACATGAAATTATTATCCCAAAGTATATTAAACAAATTTGGAAATAATTTCCCCACATGGTTTTTACACTCTCTGGATACAATGGAACAGACTCACCACAAGGCTCTTACTCAAATATGACAATTCTTGCCTGTAGTTGTCAACGTCTTGCAATTTATAATATAACGTTGTTTACAACAACGGAGTGTAGATTTTAACAAATACAAACAGCTCTCCCGTTTAACGTGCACTGCACTCTGCGCTGAAGAAATCAGCAAACAGACATTATTATATAGGACACTCAGCTGTTGAGAACAACCAATCAACGCCCAGGACACAACACCCAAACAACTGTGGGGATTAAATAAAACTAAAAAAAAATAAAAAGCCAAAAAACAACAAACTCCCATGGGCCTTCACCGGAAGAATCCTCCGCGCATGTCCGACAAAAAGGACTGTTCCCCAACCCCCAAAAGAATCTCTCGGCCATTTCGAGCTGAGTGTAGTCGCTTCCTCGGCCAGTGGGATATCCCCTTGCCACGGACGACTATGACCCGGCCAATAAAGCCGAAGTCATAAAACTACCTCCTGCCTTTGTCTTTTCGTTCCTTAAATTCCTTCTTTTCAACGAAACCAAAACTATTCAGATACCTTTAAACCTTAAAACCCTCAAAACGTCAACCTACCCTATACAACACAAAGGATTTAACAGTCATTAACTCTCTCTCTCTCTCTCTCTCTCTCTCTCTCTCTCTCTCTCTCTCTCTCTCTCCAAAGTGGCCTCCATGTTTACAATTATTTATTTCAATTATGAGGAAAAAATTATACCGCGTGCATCAACTGTCATTCAGTGTATTCAGAAACAAAGATTCCCAAAACGTTTATATGTAATTTTTTGTGTAGTTTCTTAATAGTCTTTTTGCACACGGTTATATGATATCAGATATCCCTATCTAATACAAATAATTTGTATACAGTAGTATGGTTTCAAGTATTCCTATTTAATACTAATAATTATACAGTCTCAAGGGACTTTTTATTTAATAATTATAATTATAATAATAAATATTAAATGATTATAATCATTTGTTTACACACAGTTATGTGGTTTCTATTGAAGTCAGTCAGTTAGACAGTCAACAATTGGTTTGACTGGCCAAGCCTAACATGAAGTTACTAGTTCCTTAATGAACCCACTATAACAGCTTAAATAATTCCTGCCACTGCTGCCAGGAAGAGTCCATTAATCTGAGGAGGTGTTTGACTGTTCTACTGTCCAATAGTTAATAATCTGTGACAGTCATTTCCAGACTGCAGGTTCAATCCTGGCTAAGGGTGAAAGTAACACAGAATGACAATTATCAGTATTCTACATCTCCCCTTCCTCCCCCTCTCCCATTGCGCAGGCGTATTGGCCTTTGAGGAGAAATTAGTTCCTTTCGGCCAGGCTGATTAGAGGGGAGCAATCTTGACAATGCCCGGGGTATTTTCGTCGGCCTTGGTTTTGGGGGCGGAGTGACATTGGGTGAGGCCAGGTCCCTAATGTTGAGGTGTGGGGTGTTAGAGTTGGAGCCAATGGGATCAAGCATAGCACAAGGCAATGGTGTGGGTTTGGGTTTTGTGGTCAGCTTTTTCAGGAAGCGTCGGTTTCTGAGTGTGATCCTACCTGATCCGTCCACTCGGAGCCGGTATTGCCGATGTGGGAGAACCTCAACGACGGTGCCTGTAGTGGTCCACCGGCGGTTTGATGGGTTTTGAATGGCTACTTTGTCACCATTCTGTAGCGGGTCAAGACTGTGTGTGTGTACCTATTGTATCTTTCCGACAGCAGGACATTCCGTTGACGAAAACTCTCCTCACGACGTTGTGCTGCGGCTATCCATTCAGAATGTGGTTTGTAGAGGATAGGTCTCAACGGGATCGAATCCCGGAGTCGGCGGTGGAGCAGCAACTGCGCTGGGGATAGGCCGATGCCTTGAATGGGAGTATTGCGGTATTGGAGGATTGCTTGGGCAACACTATCGTTGTCTAATGATGATTTTCTATGTTTTACACACCATGACTTGAGAAACTGCTGAAATTGCTCAGAATTAAAAGGAGGGCCACTCAGTGATGAAGGTAGTGAGTGGTTGTGATTCCTCATCTAGAGGGATTGAATGATAGCCATCCATAGCATCTAAGACAGTTTTCTTAGTGTTGGAAGGTACCTGTAATGCCAATTGGAATGGCGAGCTGGTGTAGTGTGTCTCTCGCTTGCATTGGGAGTTCAAATACTGGTAGTCTACCGTTCTTCTAGGCCTCCCGTCTTTCTTTGCAGTTATTACCATTGTGCTGCATCAGTTAGTGGGTGTGCCAATGGGTACTGGGGCGAGGATACCCCTTTTGACATCATCCCAAAGGGCCTGTCGTACCTTCTCTTTAAAATGATATGGTACTGGGATAGGGTTATGTCTTGCTTTGGGGGTTGATCCTTCCTTGAGGTGTATGTGGGCTGGGGGCCCAGCCATAGCAGGAAATTTTCCGTTTTTGTTGAAAACCGTCGTGGCGAATTGGTCTAACAACCATTGCTTAATTTTTTTCTACGTTTTCATTGGTTGGTGGAAATGGAGGGGTTTTAGGATATTGGATTTTATGGGCTGGAGTTTTTGGTGTGTTATGCTGGGAATCCGTGAATACCGCATTGCATGTTATTGAATTACTTGCAGGGGCGGGAGGCCCTGCCATAGGTTTAGGAAAGAATGGAGGTAATATACCCACATCAATACAGGCTGCCTTACTAAAGTATATCACCTGTATATTTTTACATATATATAGTGCCTGTTTTGTAGTCCTCTCCCCAATTGTAAACATGATGGGTAGCCAACCTTGACACACCAATGAGAACCCTCCTACTGCACGTACTTTTTTTTTTTAGAGGGGACTAAATTTTTCTCCGAGAGTCCCATGTACCGTAGATGTTTCAACCCACCGAGGCATATGGTTGCACCACTGTCAGGGTAGATTTTGAGATTGGTAGGACAAGCGGCAGGGATATCTCTGGCTTGTCTTGGGTCAGGGCAGGGGGAAAATGGGGTTAATGTGGCTTCCACCTCCTCGCGGCTGTTGTGGCTGTCTGGTTTGTAACTGTCAGTTACTGGATCGAATATTAGGTGCGCAATCAGGGCATCCATACTGGCTTCTTCATCTTCCAGACATTTAATAGCACCTTCTTCATTCTTTGATTGGCAGACATTTGCAAAGTGGTTCCGTTTTCCACAAGCTTTGCATATTTGACCCCATGCCGCACACATCCGTGGCCGGTTGCCTATTCCAGCCCCACCATGCCGGTAACTACCACAACCTCTGCATGCATTACGTTGGGTTTTTTTTTCACCATGTCTCCACGGTTGAAGGTAGTGCCTGAACGGGCTGAATTTTGGGCCCATTTCTGTCGGCGATACGCAGATGTTCGAATCCTTGCAACATCTGAGGTACCAGATATCTTATCTTGGTCTCGCATGAGTTATATTTTGTTCCAAGGACATCAGTGAACCTGCCTTAGCCAATATATCCGCCTGTAGTGTGTCATTAGCAATGCCCCGAATGAACTGATCCTTTATATATATGTTGGACAAGTCATGATCACAGTTGGGGCATATATAGTTGCAATCTTGTGCTCCTGACTGTAGACGAATCAAGTACTCCTGGATGGACTCATGGTCACTCTGTATGATAGATGAAAAGGAGATTCTGTGCACCATAGGATTCGATTTCTGTGTAACCAACACCTCTAGCATATCAAGCAGTTTGCTAGGGTTGGTGTTGAAGAAGTCAGGGTAAGTATTGATGATAGAATTCTGGACGGTTTCATCAGCACAATTGTACAGTTGAATGTTAGTCTGTATGGGGGGAAGATTGGTCATCTTTGTAAATACGTCCCAGTCTATCCTGAACTTCCTGAATTGTTGTGGGGTCATTTCCGAACTGAGTTGAGGAAGTTTTGCAGTTGGTGTTCTTGCATAATTAGCTGATAATGGGAGTGTCACTGGGGGATCCTTGGCTAGCTTTAGTATAGTGAGCATGTCACCCATAGTCTTGATACCCAGTTCCTTAAGCATTGCACGGTCCAGCATATGCAAGCTGGACCTTGCAATCTCTTCACTAGAAAATGTCTGGGCATAAGTTTTGGCAGAGGCAACAGATATGCCTGCCTCAATAAACAGTTTTTCCCATCCAGCTAGGTCGAATCCTGTTCGCAGCGCCATATTGAAGTCAGTCAGTTAGACAGTCAACAATTGGTTTGACTGGCCAAGCCTAACATGAAGTTACTAGTTCCTTAATGAACCCACTATAACAGCTTAAATAATTCCTGCCACTGCTGCCAGGAAGAGTCCATTAATCTGAGGAGGTGTTTGACTGTTCTACTGTCCAATAGTTAATAATCTGTGACAGTCATTTCCAGACTGCAGGTTCAATCCTGGCTAAGGGTGAAAGTAACACAGAATGACAATTATCAGTATTCTACAGTTTCAAGTTACTACTACTACTAATATTCCTTAGCAAACAATTATAGCTATACGTTACTATTCTTAATACAAATACTTTACAATTATTATTGCATCAAGTATCTTTATCAAATACAAATAATTTGCAATCAGTTCTATTTTACCAATAGATGGTACCCTAACAGGCACTACTACTGCCAGTCGAACTGGAAGTAATGACAATAAAAGGATATTACACACCTCCAACATCGCCACAACTGGAGCCTCACCATCTGATACAGTTTAGTGTCATGCTCCGGCCCACTTTTTGGGGTTAGGTGGGAGTCTTACCTCTCTGCAGAGGATACAGTAAGCGCATTTTAAGCCCAGTCGACAGGGCGTGGGACTGTCATGTGACATCCTACTGGTCCCTAACGAACATTTAAATTATATAAAGGAGATAATTATTCATTTAATCCCTGAGTTCGAATCGTGCCGGGAGCTACTTCTTTATTACGATTTAACACTGCTTCCTTTTAAGGGTCGGTAAGTGTTCTACCTAGGATATTTTGATAAAAAGTAACAGTATAAAGAATAAACACTAGCGGCAATACTCCTAGGTTTGTGTATGGAGTTAACCACGAGTGTGGCAGACAGGTTAAGAGTTAAAGAAGTAAAACGAACGACAGAATGTGAATAAAAGACTGTATTAGATATAGAACTTGCAAACTTTAGTTTCGTTTGCACAAATATATAATATGTATATAATATGTATATAATTGTCACTTAGCTGGTTTATCCTGGGATATGGGGTATTAACGGAGCCCCTTGCTACGGCCTTCTGATATAGTTCGGATCCGATTCTGTGAGTTGAAGAATAGTAAGAGCGACCTATTGTTCGGTCCGTTCCCTTTCGTTGCTGATTCAGAAGAGGCATGAGTCTGCATATTTGGCTTTGGCGCCAAAGTATGCTGTCTCATGATTGGTTGGTTTGAAACAGAGGCTCGCAGACAAAGGACGATAACCCCATACCCCAGAATTCTTAATATCAGATCTATAAAACCAAGTACAATTTTTAAAAAATTATATACCGAGTGACCTTAATTGTATGATTAGACTGTGTAGGATGTATTTACCAACCCCTCCGCACGAGCAGGATGCGACATAAGGTCAATTTTTAAATGAAATTTAACAGGTTTGAATTCAGAGTTTCCCTTCTGCTAGACCAGTTGCCATACTAAGGTTAAAGAGCCAAGTCTGCCTTAAATTTGCCTAGACCCCCTCCGATCAATCGGTTGGTCATGTCAAGCGCTAGCACCTATATGATTGTCCCAACCCTATTACTCTAATGGCAGACTCCAACCCTTGATTGAGGGACTTTGTGTCCAAGGTATGACTTTAAACTCTACCTGATGGTGAAATTCCATTTCTGGAGCTCTGGGGAATGTGGAGTACCCCTTCATCACCATTACTCCCAGGTCAAATCTGACCTGGAGTAGCAGTACCTATTAGTGTCCTATCAATGGGTTAAATAAAAAAAATGAGTTTAAAAAATGCGTTGAAAAACATTGAGTACCCATCAAGAATGAATAAAAAAAAACATCTTCGGCATAAATAATCCAATCGCTCGAGCAGGATGTGACAGTAGGTCAATTTATAACGGAGGAGAAGGAAGAGGGAGCTCTCAAATTATATTTGACTAACGATTTTGTGGCCATTTTTAGGCTTCAAGTGAGAGCTCTTTACAGTGAAGATCTCTTGTATTAACCAGAGCGCGATCTTTACTGAAGAAACCTTTGGTTGTTCCCTTAGTGTTGGTTATGACCCTTTGGTTGTTCCTTGTGTTCTTAACCCTTTGGTTGTTCCTTGGTGTCTCTTAGTGTTGGTTATGACCTTTGGTTGTTCCTTGGTGTCTCTTAGTGTTGGTTATGACCCTTTGGTTGTTCCTTGGTGTCTCTTAGTGTTGGTTATGACCCTTTGGTTGTTCCTTGGTGTCTCTTAGTGTTGGTTATGACCCTTTGGTTGTTCCTTGGTGTCTCTTAGTGTTGGTTATGACCCTTTGGTTGTTCCTTGGTGTCTCTTAGTGTTGGTTATGACCCCTTTGGTTGTTCCTTGGTGTCTCTTAGTGTTGGTTATGACCCTTTGGTTGTTCCTTGGTGTGTTTGGTTGTTCCTTGGTGTCTCTTAGTGTTGTTATGACCCTTTGGTTGTTCCTTGGTGTCTCTTAGTGTTGGTTATGACCCTTTGGTTGTTCCTTGGTGTCTCTTAGTGTTGGTTATGACCCTTTGGTTGTTCCTTGGTGTCTCTTAGTGTGGTTATGACCCTTTGGTGTAGTGTTGTTATGACCCTTTGGTTGTTCCTTGGTGTCTCTTAGTGTTGGTTATGACCCTTTGGTTGTTCCTTGGTGGTCTTAGTGTTGGTTATGACCCTTTGGTTGTTCCTTGGTGTCTCTTAGTGTTGGTTGTTGGTTATGGTATCTCTTAGTCTTTGGTTGTTCCTTGGTGTCCCTCAGTGTTGGGTGTGATCCTTTTGTTGTTCCTTGGTGTTGGGTAAAATCCTTGTGTTGAGCAAAGTCCCTCGTTACGGGTCCGTTCGTCAATGTCAAATAACGTGCAAATGAACGGCTGTCCATATTGGCGATTAAATAGTTAACTAACTACGTATTCGAGCTGTTGATTGGCTGAGTTTAATCCACGTGTCCACGCCGAGTCTATAAGTTTAAGTGGTAGATTCCAGCACGCCTTATATCACAAAATAATCCTACAGAAGAAAGCCTCTTTGGTTTGAATTCACAGTTTTCCTTCTCCTGAACCAATTGCCCTACAATCTACCCATAGCTGGAGGGGCATTGGTGATACATGAAATGCAAACAGTCGCATCCAGGATTTGAACTCGTCTCACTGTGTCCATTTCCTAAGACACTAACCATTACACCACGTGCCTCCACATAATCGTTTGATCATTTTAAACACTGTGGATTGCAGACATCAACATCGTCTAAAATGTACAAAACAACGGCCTATGCTTGAAGGCTTCTGCAAAATTATTTTTTCTTTTTTTATTGTTGTTGAATGGGCGTGGGAGCCTACCGGAAGTTAATGCTTCAAAAGCTAAAAGCCGTCTGATGAAAGTTCGTTTGTGCGCAAGAGGTTTGACGCACGATTTCCGGTTGAGCTTGGTAAATTAATCTTATTATCTAACCAACTAGAATAATTACCGCTAAAACTAAACGACTCTGATTCGGATCCACTTTTGCCCATATCGTGGGTATAAATAAAGCAAAAATCTGTTTATCAAACACACTCGGCTTCACCTCATCACTGGAGTCACAAGGGCTTATTTTGGTTGGTTGGTCAGTTGGCTGGTTATACAACATGTCAACCCTTGTTGGATTATTTTATATAGAAGACGTTTTGTTCTATTCATTCTTGATGGGTACTCAATACTCAATTTTTTAAACACATTTTTAAACTCATATTTTCTATTTAACCCGTAGATGGAACCCTAACAGGTACTTCCACTCCAGGTTAGGGTGGACCTGGAAGTAATGGCTATGAATGTCTCAAGAGCTCCAGAATTGAAACTTCACCATTAGATGCAAGGGGTTATAACGTACAAACAGCTTATTCTCAAGCTCACCCACATACCAAAACCTCCTTTTTCTGCGCCGGCCAAAACTCACTTTAGAAGCAAACAACTTGGAGACAACTTTCAACCGTACGACATCAGATCTTTTCTCCCACATAAATTAATGCTATAAATAAACATATATACAAGGATATTTTAATCCACACAAGAACTTGCTCATAAACATATAAACATGCAATAACCTTACCTTTCATTTCGTAAAACGGCTTTTTCTTCTTCTTGTATTTTCTGACATGAATTATTGTTACTTGTTGATACATATATATATACTTCTTGTCATTTCTCTTTTATCGCATGTTTCTTTAAATATTCACTTACAATTAGAAACCTTCATCTCTTAACTAATAATACATACAACATAGGTGTTTAAATGTTTATGAGTTCTATAGTCAAATTCCCATCAGCATGACGTGTACTTGGTTACATGTATTCTTTTAATTACATTATTTTATCGTCTATAAAACACGTGTTCTGTGATCACGAAGTCTATGACCCACTTTGATCGGGCCGTGTTGACGAATATATTACAGCTGATTTAAGATTTTATGGAATCATGTCATCGCTGTCGTCGTCGTAGTAGTAGTAGTAAAAAAATGGAAATGTGCTTACGGGTGAACAAACTGTTTATTTAAATATCTACAGACACGAGAGAGAAAATGCAGCCGTATATGTATTAACCCAACCCCTTAAACAAGAGCCGGATGTGACACAAGGTCAATTTTTCAAAAGCTGGTTTGAATTCAGATTTTTCCTTCTCGTATACTGGTTGCCTAACAAAGGCTAAGGAACTTACTATTTAGATATTTACGGACACGAGAGAGAAAAATTCAGCTGTGTGTATATTTACCCAACCTCTTCGCTACGAAAAGGATGTGACACAAAGTCGTTTATTTAAAAAGCTGGTTTGAATTCAGAGTTATCCTTCTCGTATACTAGTTGCCTAACAAAGTCTAAAGAACCCATTCTGCCCTACTATTTAGATATCTACAGACACGAGAGAGAAAATTCAGCTGTGTATGTATTTACCCAACTCCTCCGTGACGAACAGGATGTGATACAAAGTCAATTTTCTTTTAAAAAGATAGTTTGAATTCAGAATGTTCCTTCTCGTATACTGGTTGCCTAACAAAAGCTAAAGAACCCAGTCTGCCCTACTATTTAAATATCTACAGACACAAAGGGAAAAATTCAGCTGTATTTACCCAACTTCTTGAACACAAGAACACGGATGTGACACAAGGTCAATTATTTTAAAGTTGGTTTGCATTTAGAGTTTTCCTTCTCTTAGACAGGTGGCCTAACAAAGAGAGAGAGAGAGAGAGAGAGAGAGAGAGAGAGAGAGAGAGAGAGAGAGAGAGAGAGAGAGAGAGAGAGAGAGAGAGAGAGCTGGGGGCAGGTGCCCAGTGTCTGAGGAGGAATGCCGACGGGATCTACGCATTTTTTTGTGTCTGCTATCTCATGAGCTTCGGTTCGTGCGTGGCCCTACATTAATAGAACTTTGTGCCTAACCTGCATAAGTAGGATCCGTGGTAAATACCACATTAATACTTTCGGTTGTTTTGAGGCAAATTTATCTCAGCTAGACTTTAATAGAGACATTGTTATGCTAATCAAGATTAGATTATAACCATTGAGAATATAACATAAATAACTAAGGGGACTGTGACGTTGATGGTGACATAGTTTCGGTTACAGACAGACAGACTCCGAATCTCCATTATAATAAGATTAGAAAGACTAACGAAACTAAACAAGAACGAATATGAAAATATTACACTTATTTTAATGTTATTTTAATTGGTTTCTATATAAAATTCTATATAGGATTTGCTTTTAATACGTTTGAGAATAACATGATAATATTAGAAATCAGTAACAGCAAATAATTATTTATCAAACCCAGTTTTGTTAAAATCCTTATGCAAATTATTCCCACCATATACTATGTAAATTGTCACTTTTTAGAGATATATAACACATATTTCAGGATTTTAAATGCATCAATAATATGGACCGTTTTGTTGCAAATCTAACTCAGCTAGACTTTAATAGAGACATCGTTATTAAATAAGATGCTAATTAAGATTAAATAATGACTATTTCATAATCGTTGAGAATATAACTTATCTAAGGAATTCGTGACGTCAGTGGTAGCGTAGTTTCGGTTACATACAGACAGTTACATAATCTCCATTATAAGATGGTATCCCAAAAGCTGTTATTCTGGGTATGGCGTGAAACTGCATCTAATGGTGAAGTTCGAATTTGGATCTTTGCGGAGTGTGGAGTACCTCTTCATCACCATTACTCCCATGTCCACTCTAACCCGAAGTAGTGGTACCTGTTAGGGTCACATTTATGGATTAAATAGAATAATGTGAGTTTAAAATTGTGTTTAAAAAATTGAGTTTAAAAAAATTGAGTACCCATCAAGAATGAATAAAACAAAACGTCTTCTGCATAAAATAACCCAACAAGGATTGACATGCCGTAAAACCATCCAATCAACCAACCAACCAAAAGACTATTATGTCCATTTTTACCTGTTGATGAACAATAGTTGGTTGAGTATATCGTTTCCTCTTACAGTATAAATATAAGAACAATTCATGTTGAAATGATAACAAGAATTTTTTTATTGACTGCACAAACTTAATAGAATAGAATACACACAAAACAGCAGATACAAGAAGAGCTTATGCATAGTTGTATATGAGAAATGTCTTAATAATCAAATAGTCTATTAGTAGATATATTAGTAGATATACATATTAGTAGGCTGATTCTGTATGGTGTTATTTAAGAACGATAGTTAGTTGAGTATATCCTTTCCTCTTACGATATAAGAACAATTCACAACGAAGTGATAACAAGGATATTTTATTGCCTGAGAAAATTTAATAGAAGAGAATACAAAACATGACAGGAGATACAAAAAAGAGCTAATATATAGTTGTATAAGAGAAATGCCCAAGTAGGTTGGTTGATTGTATTTTACGGCATGTCAACCTTGTTGGGTTATTTTATGTCGAAGACATTTTGTTTTATTAATTCTTGGGTATTTGTTGTAACGCGCTTAGCGAAATAATAACACGGGTAGTCCAGCTGACGTTAACCACGAGAAGTGATCACTTCCGCCTTTTATTCGCAACTCAAAAAGATGGCTGAAAACGGTGCTTCCGTTTTATAACAAAAACAATGGTAGAGACGGTGCTTCCGTTTCTTAGTATACAATTCTTTTTTCAAACTCAATATTTTAAACACATTTTTTAATACTCATTAATTTATCTATTTAGCCCATAGATGTGACCATAATAGATACGACCACTCCGGGTCAAAGTGGGCATGGGAGTAATGGTGATAATGGGGTACTCCACATACCACAGTGCTTTAGTATTGGAACCTCACCACTAGATGCAGTTTAACGTCATACCAGGACACTGTCCGTATAGGAAAATAGTCTTTTAGAAGATAAAAGTCTTGAAGCCGCTTGTAAAAATGGAAAGTATAAACACTTACATGTTAGGCATGTTCTCATAACACGTAATGTTGGGGGACACAAAGCCTCCCACCTGTACTGTGGACAGGAGACGCAATTACTGCGTGTTCTTCTCTCAAGACTAAAGGTAAAAAGGACAGAGGCTAAAAGGTACCTTTGACTTTGGCGCTTCCACTTTTAGACTACTACTCGCTACACCACCCAGCGCCTACCGGCAGACACGGGAGATGATTACATCTCGTATCCCCTAACATTGAATAGGGGAAGAGTGGCAAGTAAATTTTTAATAAAACATTAAGAAATGTAGGTATTTACCTAAGCCGTTCGCCATAGGTAGAATGAGACACAAGATCGCATGTATGGGTAATCCAGCATGGATCGAACTCACTATTCAGTAGTGATGAATCTGCGAAACTAGAAAATTTAAGAAATGTATATCAATGTCTAAATTTTTGTCTTCTCTTTTAAAAAATAATACAAAAAAAAAAAAAATACAAAAAAATACAAAAAAAAAGAAGGTAATTCATCTCGTAATAATTAAATACTAGCAAGACCTGTGGATATACCACGGTTTGATAATTCAATTATTACAGCATTTGATATGTTTACTTAAGAGCAAATAGTACAATATGTAAAAATTATAATAATCTTGATTTAACTTTTTCTCTCTCTCACTCTTTTTTCTTTCTTTCCTTCTCTTCATCTTTTCATTATGTTTGATTGAAACAGATTAGCGTTATCGCTTCCGCGCGCCCACCCCATCTCTCTATCTTTCCCTTACTCTCTTTCTTTCTTTCTTTCTTATTATATTTTTCTGTGTAGTATTCTTTTTTCTTCCCTTTCTTTCCTTGTAATAAAAACGGAATGGTCCATTATTTAGCTGAGGTGACAACACTCATAAGAAATAAGAATTCGGCGGATAAGCAACCCAGATAATCAGGATTTACATTTTTGCATTTCATCTTGGATGATTTGGATGGTCCCATTTTTAACCAGAGGGTATTTCAAAATGATAACTGTCGTACGAAGTATTAATATATAGACTTTATTTTATATTAACGGTAATTTTACTAAGTATAGCTTAGTCTGGCACAGGGCTACAATATTAGAGCACTCGTGACAATCGAGTTCACTCTGCAGTATTAATGGAATGTTGGGCTACATAACAATTACCGGGAGAATCCCCATGGCGTGATGGATAAAGTACTGGACTGCAACATCGTCGTAAGTGAGTTCGAACTCCAATTGGGATAATACACTTGGGAAGGTATGCGCCCACCCATCCCTCCAGCTATAGCTTAAATAGTGCCACTACTATTCTTCTACAAGGATTAGCGTAGGCTTTAAATAACCCATGTGGGTTGATGTGCCATTAAACAAAGAATCCAAACCACACCAATTACTAATCATCATATTAAACATATTTTGGACCGGAATAATAGAGCTCCTATGTTTACTAGAAATACTTCATCATCAGGTCATGATGGCAGTACTGATATCCATAACAACCGGTCATCACCCCGGGAGGTCCTCTGTCAATTGTTACGATTTTTATGACCATCCTTAGGCTTCAAGCGAGATCACATCCCAGCGGAGATCCTTTGTGTTAAGCAGAGCGCGATCCTTCGTGAAGAAAACTTTGGTTTCTCCTTGGTGTCCCTTAATGTTGGGTATGATCCTTTGGTTGTTCCTTGGTGTCCCTTAGTGAGGGTATGATCCTTTAGTTGTTCCTTGGTGTCCCTTAGTGTTGGGTATGATCCTTTGGTTGTTCCTTGGTGTCCCTTAGTGTTGGGTATGATCCTTTGGTTGTTCCTTGGTGTCCCTTAGTGTTGGGTATGATCCTTTGGTTGTTCCTTGGTGTCCCTTAGTGTTGTGTATGATCCTTTGGTTGTTCCTTGGTGTTGGGTAAAATCCTTGCGTTCAGCAAAGTCTCTCGTTACAGGTCCATTCATCAATGTCAAATAATGTGTAAATGAACGACTGTCCACATCGGCGATTAAATAGTTAACTAACCACGTATTGATTGGCTGGGTTTAATCCACATGACCACACAGAGTCTATAAGTCGAAGTGGTGGATTCCAAGGTTATTTCCTATAACTCCAACATAAACAAAGGGAACCACTCTTGACTGATAAATTATTTACTTATTTTCCCATTATTAATAATTTATCAGCCAAGAGTGGTTCCCCATTGTTTATGTTGGTGTTATAGGAAATAACCGGATTCCAGCACGCCTTATATACACACACAAAATAATCCAAGTGCGGCATCCAAAATCCACACAAAGCTGATCGATGTAAATTCTTGCTGGACGGTCCAAACCGACGTATCTACGTTTAGGTGTCCACAGGAGAACATCACTTATAAGTTCGTCCCTGCTTCTCCAGCAGTGTCCAGAGTACCATGTTTGTCTTACTCGAATGGTTTGTATAATAGGGAGAAAGTGGTCGTGCAGCTGCTTTCTTGTGGGGTTCTGTTTCCACGATTTGTTTAACAGCTCGCATCATTCTTGTGCAGCTCTCATCTAGCTTATTTTCTAGGCGTTTCGTTAGGGTCGCTTAAAAAAAGTTAAATTATAAATGAAAATGGACTTCATACTTGATGATCTTTGTAAGTTATGATGAAATACATGGCATGAATTTTACAAAACCTATCGCTGTTAAGAAATAATTAAATTAGAAAGGATATTTCCTATAACTCCAACATAAACCACTCTTGACTAATAAATTATTTATTTATTTATTGATCTACTAGGAAAAAAGAAGACGGGGTTAGGGTTAGGGTTAGGGTTAGGGTTTAGGGTTAGTTTAATGGGAAAATAAATAAATAAATTATCAGTCAAGAGTGGTTCCCCCTGGTTTATGTTGGAGTTATAGGAAATAACCATTAGAAAGAATAATACTTAAAAGAAATAAATAAAATAATTAGAAATAGTTCAAGTGATGTAAGGGAGATAAATCAGTAAAAGTTACTTCCCTTAGATTTCTTTCCAAGTTAGATTTAGCTCCCTTGCACCATTTAATCGTGTTTATTTGCACCAAAATCACTTTTTGAGTTTTAAACATACCTGAAAAAAGTTGCCTGTTTCGATTTAAGGAAAAATTACTTCTATTCGATGAATTGACTGTTAGTATATTTTTTTTACTCGTCTCCTTTTCATCTAAATTTCAGTTGTTTTCCATCGTAATTTCACAGACTCTATGGCTGCTTGTGTTTTTAATAAATTAGCGTAGATTAAAAATAATGAATACCCAGTTGATGAGACTCCAACAATCTTTAAATAATAATAATAAATAATAATAATAATAATAATAATAATTTCAGGACACTTTAAAATCCCTTGAAGAAAAGGAAACTTACAAATACTTAGGAATCTTAGAAGAAGACACTGTCAAACAAACAGAGATGAAAGAAAAAGTTAAAAAAATAATACACCAGAACCAAGCTCAACAGCAGAAATCTTATCAAAGGAATAAATACCTGGTCCGTCCCCGTTATAAGATACTCTGGGCCATTCTTAAAATGGACAAAAGAAGAACTCAGACAGATCGATCAAAGGACTAGGAAACTAATGACTTTGAACAGTCCCCAAAAGCTTAAAAAAGAGACTAGAGGAACTGGAAATCAAAGGAAGAATTGAGACCATCCAGACAACAGTATTTTTGAAATCAGCTAGAATACTCAGGAGAGTCCTGGAGAGCTGAGGAGACTTGTCACTCAGACTCCAGTGAAAGACCATCAGCTTGCCTGGTGTGAAGAACTCTCAACGAGTGAAATAATAATAATAATAATAATAATAATAATAATAATATTAATAATGGCAAGTGTAGGCTACGTAGTGATAGAGATGAAACTGTTAACTCTTTACCTACCAAATTCTCCCACACGGCTATACCAGATTTTCCTGGTATTTTTTATCTGTATGATGGAATATTTCAAAGTTCACTATTTATTCATCTCATAACTCATTCTATTCAAATAAAGTCCTATTAGTACTGTAATCTGGGTCATTCTGCTCAATTATAACGAACTAGCCATTAGTTTTTGTACTTTGTTTGAGTTTGGTTACGAGAGCCGCTGTGAGCGGATTAAAGTAGGCAAAGATTAAAGGAGGATGATCCACTGGGAATTGTGCAAGAGATTAAAAGTTAACCACACGGACAAATGGTATATGCACAAACCAGAATCTGTCTTTAACTGACTTTAAGATATGACATTGTTATGTCTTAAGGAACCAACATAAAACTTAGACTACAGTAGGTGACGCAATGTCTGTATTTCAACTGGATATGGATACCCCCCCTACCCCCGTTGTAGTCAGCAAGCATGCGGATGGTTAGAAGTACTTGAGATTTTTAAAATTATTTTGGTCAGAATTTATTTTGAACATAAAAAAGAAATGATTTTTCCACATAAATGGAATTCAGATAAAACAAAAAGGAAACTTGGATAAAAATCAAAAGAGACCTTTTCTTTTTAAGACTTTAACTCTTTCGTTAAAAACTACTTGGGTGGCCGGAAGTAAGTGGTAATCGACTAATTCTAGGGAGGTAGGAAAGGAAAAGTTGGTACTCAAGAAGTGGAAGTCAGAGATGCCGAAGAACAGAAGTTGGAGTTGATGGGTGGATTAGCCCTCTTACTACCACTAAGGGGGTGGGACCATTGCCCAAAAATTGGAAAATCCTAATTAAAAAAAAGGAATAGCCAATATTTCTATGCCAACTGAAACCTACCCAGTTCTGGGTGAAATATTATGTAAGCTGGGTGTTTTGAGGCTTTAGACAGTCAGACAGAACCAGAGAGAGAGAGAGAGAGAGAGAGAGAGAGAGAGAGAGAGAGAGAGAGAGAGAGAGAGAGAGAGAGAGAGAGAGAGAGAGAGAGAGTTGTAAGAGTGAGAACGAAGAGAAAAGGGCTGAACAGACCAGCTGACTTCAGCCAAGACCACCAAAAGAACTCAGAGAAAAGAGTCCTCACTTAGATTGGATCAGTGGAAAACTTGGCCAAGAAAGGAACCTAAGAACTGTCCTGAGTGATATCTTTTCAGAAGCCATGATTGTATTCTGACCGAAGACCCCTAATTAATCATCCATCACTTCCACAGCTTTGAGTAAAATTGACCTCTGTATTTTCTTTCTTGTTATATAAATGATTTTTGTTGAAACAGTCGTTGTCTTGTTATATAACCGTCAAGCCGCTGTTAGCCGTGGTGTACCACTCCTACAGTAGATTTCTGGTCGTTTGAGATCAAGCACAATGTGGACATTCGACCGGACTTTTGGCAACTGTAGAAGTTACTGCAAGCAATGGTTGATGAAAGGAATCCGATATTGACGACCATTTTTTTTGGATATTCAGTGAGCTCTTTAGTTCATCGGCCGACGGGTTATAAGATAGAAACGGTCACCAATTCCAGACCAGAATACCAGACCTTGCTTTGATTAACAAAAGAAAAGAACGTCTTGTCATCTAATGGATTTTGCCGTTCAAGCAGAGTGAAAATAAAAGAAAGCACAAAAAAAGGCCAAATACCTGGACCTTGCCAGAGAGCTAAAAAGTTTTAAAACATAAAGGTGACGGTGATACTAATCATATTTGGAGCCATTGGAACAAGCGAAACTAAGTGAACTAAATGAGTAATTTACTTATGTTTATATGTACTTATGAGATGAGGCTTGATATGAATAATTTTGATATTTCGGACAGTTGTCCTCATCTTTATTCTGTATAAACAACGTTCAAGCCACAGTAACCTCGGGCTCTGTTCAGATGTTTTTTTTTCAAATTATCTTAAAATAAATAATCTTCAGACGATTTCTCAAGAATTCAAACATGGTTCCGGAGCTTAAATCGTTACCACTTACTCAAGAGTGCCTCAAGAAGCATTAATGCCACCAGAATTATTGAACTGAAATGCGATTAGATACAAAGAAATAAAATGGAAGAAGTTACTTATTAACCCCCCCCCCATAAATTTCAAAATGTCATAAAGAACAAATTGAGATGAGGATTGATAATTTGTATTATTTGTATTTTTTCGGACTGCTGTCCTTATCTTTATTGTTATATATACAATGTTTCGGCCGATGTGACCATCCAACACCATGATGTGGACTCCTGACATTATATTGAAAAAAAAAGCGTCCTATACATGAAAAGCAACGGTGGCAGCAGTCGACCCCACAAAAATAAATAAATAAAAAGACCCCAATAAAAAACAAAGCAAAATAAAATAAATCAAAGTTTTAGAATTCTGACATAAGCAGGAGTAAATGAAACTATAATAACATTTTAATGGGAAAAAATCACTCAAGTGAACTGAGTGGACAAACAGATTTATTCAAACCAGAATCCAACCTAGAGAATGAGACGATAAAAAATTCTCCTTTGAGATACAAACAGATCACCTAATCCCGGCCAAAAGACCAGACCTAGTGTTAATGAACAAGAAGAAGAGAACATCTTGTGGATTTTGCCGTCCTGGCGGATTACAAAATTAAAGAAAAGGAAAACGAAAAGATAGCCTAATACCCGGACCTTGCCAGAGAACTGCCCCCCCCCCCAAACAAACAGAAACCTCCCAAAAAACAAAAACAAGCAAACAAACTGTGGATCATGAAAGTGAAGGCCGTACCAATTGTAGTTGATCTTAGAACTTGAGTTGATATCTATCTTCTTATTCAGAAAGGCTCTTTCATCTTAAGATCTGGTTGAGACATTTTGTGATGTTATTTTGTTCTTAGATAAGGGTGTGGAAAAGAGTCTAGATGAAGTGGAAATCAAAGGAAGAATCGAAACCACACAGCATTGTTAAGATCGGCTAGAATACTCAAAAGAGTCCTGTCATCATGTCGCGCTAACAGTACGGATTTCCATGACGCTCTCTCACCACCTGTCCCTATTGCCCATCACTCCTGGCAATGTTCTCCTTACAACATCCAGTACATCACAGAGCTGATCAATGTAAGTTTTTGCTGGTCGGCCAACTTTGGTGTGTCCATGTGTAGGCTACTACAATAGAATGTCATTTATGCGTTCGTACTTACTTCTCCTGTGGTGTCCAGTGAGAAGAGAAATAAAATCGTAGAATATATATTATATATATATATATATATATATATATATATATATATATATATATATATATATACTCCCTCCGGACGAGCAGGATGTGACACAAGGTCAATTTCTCAAGTGGAATTTAACAGGTTTGAATTCAGAGTTTTCTTTCTCCCCTCCTCGTCCCTCTACTACTACTACTACTACTACTACTACTACTACTACTATTAATTCAAAGCTGTTAAACTCCGCTACAGGATTTGAACTTGGGCCGACGAGTCCATTTCCAACGTCTCTAACCATTACACCACGCATCTCAACACACACACACACACACACACACACACACACACACACACACACACACTACTATAAAACTACACATTCACACATATTATATATGTGTGTTGGGGTTAGTTTTATAGCAGTTTATGTTGTACGATTTTCTATACATCCTCACAAAGTTTAAAGAAAAATTACACTGTTTTAATTTTCCTGATTATTAGTAAATGAGCTAAATAACATTGATTAAAACTTCTGGCATTTCACTCCAGGGGAAAAACTAAAAAAAAAAAATATATATTATATATATAATATGTATTATAATCAATAATGATAATAAAAGGAATAATGGAAACAACACCCTACGAGAAAACAGCTATACGGCCACCTACAACATATCACACAAACCATCAAAGTAAGACGGACAAGACACGCGGGACACTGCTGGAGAAGCAAGGACGAACTCATAAGCGACGTCCTCCTGTGGAAGCCAGCACATGGACAAGCCAGAGTGGGCCGACCAGCAAAAACGTACATTGATCAGCTCTGTGCGGATGCAGGATGCTGCATAGAGGACCTCCCGAAAATGATGAGCGATAGGGACGGATGGAGAGAAATTGTCATGGATATCCGCGCTGAAAGCGCGACATGATGATGATGATGATGATTACATATGAAAGAAGAACCAAATATCAACGTGTGATGTTTGAATTACTTCCCTTGTTATAGAAAGGTTTAAAGGGAGATAACTACAATCAAGTGACATAACTCACAATGTATAAGTAGCATTTTAAAAATGATATATAATGATATTTTTTCATCTAGATATATATCAGCTGTTCCGTATATTTAAAACGTTCATCTTATTTCCACTGAATATTTATATTATTTCCACAATTCATCAAACTTTGCACAATTCATCCAACTTTGCCTTAAAATGTTTCAGAGATGGAGCATTCACTACAGTTGATGGTAGTTTATTCCATGAATCTACTACCCTGTTACTAAAATAATTTTGTCTTACATTTGTTTTGCAAATTTTTTTGAAAGTTTTAATGGTTTATATATCTATAATATTCCCGTTTTTTAAAAATATTTGAAGGAATTTACTTTAATTATTTGTGTATAAGACGCACTATATTTCCTGATTTTTAAGACCAAAAGTTAGGAGTACGTATTCTATAAGAGAACTATAATTAACTTTTTTGTGTCACATGCCTCACCATATTCGTGACGGACTGATTCATAGTGTTATTTCTACTAGCAAGAATATACACCATCCGCTGGGCGTAAGTATTTAAGTTTTAATGTAAGGAAATATATTGAATTAGAAAGACTAACACAATTAAATGAGAATGCATATAAAAAGATTACACTTATTTTATTTATATTCTAATTGGTTTCTAGATAAAATAAATCATAGGATTGATTTTAATACATTAGAAAAAAAAACAGACAATAATATTAGAGATCAATAACACGATAAAATTATTTATTAGACTCAGTTTTGTTAAAACCAGTATGCAAATGAACCACGCCATATATTATGTAAAACTTTATTTCTTCGTGATATATTGCAGGTTTTTAATTCCCTCTTATAACATGGGATGTTGAGGCAAATTTAACTTAATAAATAAGGTCTATTCTATGTATTAATGGTTTTGACTATAAATTAAATACTCAGATAAACTTACGCAATTCCTGAGTGTATTGTGACGTAAGCAGTTGCGTAGTTTCAGTTACAGACAGACAGACCCCGAATCTCCATTATATATAAGATAGTCTAAACTAATTTGTTTTACGCCATTACAGAGAAATATCTACAGGAATGTGTATATGTTTAAAATGTTGTTTCTTCTAATGTGAGCTTATTTTCGCCGTAAGCTTATTGTATTTTAGCGTGAAAATGCCCGTGCATTTGTCCTGAATACTATGTAAATGTAAAAAAAAAAAAGAAAAAAAAAAAAACGAAAAAAAAAAAAAACGCAATATGAGTCCAAGCAAATAATCATACATAAGTATAAAGGTAAATATTCGAGGTAAAAAGAACATTAGATTTATAAGAATTGTCCAGTTGGACACATGGATCATCTGTAGGTTCAATCCTGGCCAAGGGCGATGGTAACATATAATACTTAACATAGTTTAACACTTGTACCCAGTTATGGTAAACGGAATGAGAATAATCTACGCCTGTGGCTTGAATATAGGGTTTGTTTCGAAGTTTCGTGAAGGCTCCCAAATTTGAAGAGAAGGTTCCAGAGTTCGACAAGAAACATCTGGTCGGAGGGCACATCGACCGAAACGTTGTGTATATAACAATAAACATGAGGACAATTGTCCGAGAAATCCAAATAATACATATGTAAATGTTATGTTTCAAAACATAATTTAAACTATAAAAAAAAATATTTTTAGTCAGTACTATCCGATAAAAAACAATTGAACAGACGCTAAATTTAGGTTAAGTTTAGCTGCTACACATTCTACAAAGTCAGTGCGTGTTATACACGAGATTTATTTTTCTACAAAGTCAGTGTGTATTATACACGAGATTTATTTTCTACAAAATTAGTGTGTATTATACATGAGATTTATTTTTCTACAAAATCAGTGCGTGTTATACACGAGATTTATTTTTGTACATAATCAGTGCGTGTTATACACGAGATTTATTTTTGTACATAATCAGTGCGTGTTATACACGAGATTTATTTTTCTACAAAATCAGTGTGTGTTATACACGAGATTTATTTTTCTACAAAATCAGTGCGTGTTATACACGAGATTTATTTTTCTACAAAATCAGTGCGTGTTATACACGAGATTTATTTTTCTACAAAATCAGTGCGTATTATACACGAAATTTATTTTTCTACAAAGTCAGTGTATAATACACGAGATTTATTTTTCTACAAAGTCAGTGCGTGTTATACACGAAATTTATTTTGTACATAATCAGTGCGTGTTATACACGAGATTTATTTTTCTACAAAATCAGTGCGTGTTATACACGAGATTTATTTTTCTACAAAATCAGTGCGTGTTATACACGAGATTTATTTTTCTACAAAATCAGTGCGTATTATACACGAAATTTATTTTTCTACAAAGTCAGTGTATAATACACGAGATTTATTTTTCTACAAAGTCAGTGCGTATTATACACGAGATTTATTTTTCTACAAAGTCAGTGCGTATTATACACGAGATTTATTTTTCTACAAAGTCAGTGCGTATTATACACGAGATTTATTTTTCCAGAATTTCATAGTTCAAAGCTAGAGCTGTATGCTATACATGAGTTATACACAAATAATTAGTAAGAACTAAGAAATACTTGTTCTGTCTTGAAGAAAATTCTATTTGTTCATTTATTTATTTCAGAGGAGGTATTAACAACGAAATTTTTCTCTTTTTAGATTTGGTTAACAAATGAGTTAAGGTGTGGGGAGTAAAATAAAATAAAAATTAAATGAAATGAAAAAAATAACAATCTCCCAGGAGCCCTCAGACAGGAAGAACCCTTTGACTATGCCCAGAGAAAAGGACTCACTTCCTGGCGCCAAGAAGATCCCTCGGTTATTCCAACTAAGACCTTGACTGGGAACAGACGCTACGACTGGGCACAGGAATAAATTTCCTTCCTACGAAATATCTATGAATCTAGAAATAAAGTCTGAACCCTAAAAGTATCTTTGTCTTATTTTTTTTCTTTTCTCTTCCTTAATTCCTTTTTAGCCTGGCTACCCACAAGAAGAACCACATATAATGGGATTTAAAGGAAACAACCAGCGAACACACACACCAAAATAGGTTATATCCTATAACTCCAACATAACTGATAAATTATTTATTGATTTATTGATCTACTAGGAAAAAAGAAGATGGGGTTAGGGTTAAGGTTAGGGTTAGGGTTAGTTTAATGGGAAAATAAATAAATAATTTATCAGTCAAGAGTGGTTCCCCTTTGTTTATGTTGGAGTTATATGAAATAACCAAAAAATAACCTAAAAGCCTAAACCCATACAAAACCACAACAAATCACTTAAAGGAAAATAACAGTGATAATTATGATAAATGTGTATGCAGTGTTTGAAATACGCCTGAACAATTAAAGGGCGCTGGGTGGCATCGTTAGTTATGTTTTGACTGGTTCATTGGGGGATTTCGGTTCTTTCAATATAATACCCGTCTCGCCAGCTAGACCTCACACAGGATGATAATGCCCCGGTGTACCACCAATCTGTCCCAACGTTAGCAGCTAAATTGACTTATATCGAGTTTCTGTACACTAGATTGAATGTTGTTTCGGACAACCAGTGTACAGAGTGAGTATTTTAAACAGGTCTACGTTTAGGTTATTATGATACAAGCATATGCAATTTTGTGTTGATGTTTATACTTTACACTGAGAATACATACTGAAACTAAAGCGTAGTCAGTATTTAAGAAATAAATTATATTAAATTAAGGCTCACAAAATGAATTGCGTTTTTGAAAAAAGGACAGTTTTTTGGTTTGGTTTGTTTGTTTTACCGCATATCATCCCTTTTCGGGTCATTTAATGTCGAAACAAATCATTTTGATAAACGTTTCTATGTTTCAAATTGGTATAAATAATCTTCATTAACTTCATTTGGTTTGGTTTGTTTAATAGTATATCGGAAATCCAATAGAGAATTAACTTCCCCTGCCGCTAGAGGGCGGATAGTCAACATACGATGTTGGCGCTAGAATCAAAGTCCAGCACTTATCAGGGAGCATTTACCGAGGAGAGACGCTGAAATAATCGCTCCCTTCACCTTGCTCTTAACCAGCATAGTTTCTAAGGCTGTCTCAATAGCATACTACTGAAGGCCGTTTCGACAGCATACTTATCAGAAGGCTGAGGACCTAAATAGTCAACTTAAAAAGGGCCCCATCCACCGTCATTTAAAAGAGCAGTTACCCAGGCGAGAAGCTTTTAAAAAGCATCCCCTACTTATCGGACGAGAACCGACCAGACGAAGCGTCTTAACAGCATTACAAAACCAGCGAGTAGAATCACTTTCTAACGCACTTCACCAAGAACTTTTTATTGCACCTCTCAGATAATTCTTGTAGCAAATGCCATTAAAATTTGTACAAATTTTGATAATACATGTGTCGGTAATTTATATTCATGTTTATTTCCTTCTTTCGTCCGAATAATAACAACTACATAGAACAAGAGCTCCAACGAAACCCCGTAAATACTCTTATTATTTAATGCTAAAAACGATTAGAGTATGAGATAAAAGTTAGTACTCAAGTTTTCTTTACTGGTGTAATTTTTGTAGATGTATTTCATGGATGTATTTTATATCTGGTTCATAATTATATATTTTTATTTATCTCAAGAAGGATAAAATGTCATCCATTTTAGTATTCTTAAATAGACCCCTCATATTATCTGCGTATGTGTATGTGTTTATATTTACACCCCCCCCCACACACGAACAGGACGCGGCACAAAGTAATGTTTTTTTAAGCGGACCACAGTGCAGGGTTATATTCAGAGTTTTCATTCTAGATTGGTTGTCGTATTAAGGCTAAAGAGCACAGTCTGTCCTGATATTTACCCATGGATGGTGAGGGAGAAGAAGTTGAAGGAGAAGAAATAGATTCGTGCCTTTTCTAAGAGTGAACAGGGAAACGCAAAAACCTTCATCCAAAATTTGAGCTTGGATTACAAAGACGATAACCGTTACACAACGCGTCTGCTTAACATGCAACACACACACACACACACAGAGAGAGAGAGAGAGAGAGAGAGAGTGCATTTCTGTAAGCGCGCGCGTTTGTGTGCGTTCGCGTGTGTATGTGTATGATATATATATATATATATATATATATATATATATATATAGATAGATAGATAGATAGAGAGAGAGAGAGAGAGAGAGAGAGAGAGAGAGAGAGAGAGAGAGAGAGAGAGAGAGAGAGAATGTGTGTGTGTGTGTGTGTGTTAGAAAGGGAGTATATGCGAGTGAGAGAGTATGTGCGTCTGAGAGAGAGAGAGAGAGAGAGAGAGAGAGAGAGAGAGAGAAGAGAGAGAGAGAGAGAGAGAGAGAGGGGGGGGCAAAGGTGAAGTGGAATTTTGAGAAAAAGGCAGCAAAAGCCATAAAACATCTTCACGCCTAAATAAATAAGTTTTAATGAAGAAAATAAATGAATAAAGAAAAGAAAAAAAGAAAAAAATAAATAAAGAAAAGAAAAGAAAAGAAAAGAAAAAAGGAAATAAAAAAGAAAAGAAATAAAGAATATAAAAAAGAAAAAAGGAAAAAAAGTTTGAATAAAGTAAATAAAAAGAAAAAAAGAAGAAAAGAAAAAAGAAATCATGTCTTTTCTTTAAATAAATTAGCAAGTTGAAGATATGGCAATTTTGTTTATTTTAAACATATCCCCCCATACCTATCGGGTTGATTCCAGTTCATTTAATAGCAGACTGTTTATTAATAAACATTTTGTGCTTGACCAGAGTTTAAAAGGTCCTCGAGTCGTCTGGAAAAATGCCGTTAAAAAAACTTAAATAAAAAACGCGAAAACAAAAATTAAAAAAGAAAAAGAAAAAGAAAGAAAGAAACAAACAAACAAACAAAACACCGAAAATAATCTGCATATTAAAACGTATTGATTTTAAATTCTTCATTGGTATCCATCTTTCGGTCTCTGTCCTATTCAATCAAAATGATCATCTTTCGATCTCTCTATCTCGGTCCAGCTATCTATTCATTGTTGGTTGGTTGGTTGGATTTTACGGCATGTCAACCCTTGTTGATGTCGAAGACGTTTTGTTTTATACATTCTTGATGGGTACTCATTTTTTTAAAACTCATTTATTAAAACACATTAAAAAAAACTAATTTTGTTCTATGTAAGCAATATATGGGATCCTGACAGGTACTACCACTCCGGGTGAGGGTGAATCTCGGAGTAATGGCGATGAAGGGACACTTCACACTCCCCAGAACTGGAGCTTCATCAGATAGAGTTTAACGTCATACCCAGGACATGGAAACCCTCAGCCACCTCCTTCTAGCACATATGATAAAAAAGGGTTGGAGGTTGTCTTATGGGCAATAGGGTTGGGACAATCATATAGGTGCAAGGGCTTGACGTGACAAGCCTCTCCGACCGCCCGTCTATCCCAAGTAAGGACCAAAGTGGAACGATGCATGTCATGGACTGCTCAACCACCAGTTCCATCATTAAACATCACGGGTCGCCAACCACGGCCACCTGTTGGCCGTGCTTGGCATTCTGTGATCCTTAAGGATGGAACCCTGGTGGCTGAGCAGTTCATGACATGCAACACTCCACTTTGGTCCTTACTTAGGCTAGACGGTCGGTCGAAGAGGCCCCCTCTGATCAATCGTCTGGTCTTAGTGTCCTGGGCATGACGTTAAACTCTATCTGATGGTGAGGTTCCAATTCTGGAGCTCTGGGGAATGTAGAGTACACCTTCATCACCATTGCTTTCAGGTCCACTCAAACCCGGAGTGGTAGTACTTGTTAAGGTTCCATCTATGGGTTAAATAGAAAAAAAAGAGTTTAAAAATGAGTTTAAAAAGAAAGTTGAGTACCCATAAAAAATGAATCAAACAAAACGTCTTCGGCATAAAATAACCCAACAAGGGTTGACAAGACGTAAAGTCCAGCCAACCAATCAACCAATAGATATAAGGGTTGAGTAAATACAGTTCTAAGTGACAATCGTTTGTAGTCTGCAATTTCAATCCTGACTACAGTTGAAAAATAACATGAATACTTAACATAGCTTAACACTTGTACCCACCCGGTCATGGCTAACTGAATGAGAACAGTCTACCTCGGTGGATTGAATAAACGGCTAGGTTCAAAGTTCCGTGAAGGCTACCGATTATGACATGAAAGCTTCCAAGTTCAACAAGAAGGTTCCCGAGTTTGACAAGAAACACCTGAAGAAGGCTGGTGGACACATCAGCAGAAACGTTGTGTATATAACAATAAAGATGAGGACAACAGTAAGAAATAATACAAGTTTTGTTTGTTTTACACCAGGCACTGTAAGCAACCCGAGTCCTTTGTTTATCAAAAATGACTTGATTCGGCATTAAATGAACGAAAAGGGTTGATATGTTCTAAAACAAAAACAACCAACTAGTTTTTTTGTTTGTTTTTGTTTTGTTTATTTTTTATTTATTTATTTATTTTTTGTCGACTTGCTTCGTTGTTTCAAAATTAGCCCATCTAAAACTATCGCTCAGAAACAAAAATCAAATAATGTAATGTAATTATTTGATATTGACATTGTGAATTTGTTAAGGGGAAACAATTTAAACTGACTTTTTTTTCTTTTCTGAAAATCAAGGCAATACAATTGACGTCTCTGCTCTTAACAGATGAGAATAATTATATATATATTTGTCAACAGAAGGAATTGCGATGCGATGCGAATCTATTTTTAATATCTTTATTTTAAGATTTCTAAAGTTCTAATTAATCTTCGCCTGATTAGATTGAACGTTAATTGAATTGCCAATATTCCTTGTCATTATCAAACATTTTGTACCTTAGTAATTCAATTAGAAACGAACAGAAACCTTTTTTTTTAATGGACGATTTTTTACATGTTTACATCGTTCCACGTCACCGTTCTGCATAAAAAGCTGTAAACAACAAACGTTAGTTTCATTACAAGAAGACACTGTTCCCAAAAATGGAAAATCAAATTATAATATCTGAAGGATGATGCCGATACTGACCTGGGTACATAGGAATGGATTCAGCTAACCGAGTTCAAATCTTATATATTTACCAAACCCTCTACATGAGCAGGATATGACACAAGGTTTAACATGTTTGAATTCAGAGTTTTCCTTCTCCTAGACTGGTTACCAAGCCAAGGTTAAAGAGTCCACTACTATTTTGCCCATAGCTGGAAGGAGAGTAGTTGGATGCATATCTTTCTCAAGGGTATTAGCGCTATGTGAAATGCAAACAGCCTCGTCCTGGATTTGAACTCGAGTTGACGAGTCCATTTTCTACGACTTTAACCATTACATCACGCACCTCCAACCGAGTTAAAAAATCTTGGTTGTTTGTTTTATTTTACGGCATATCAACCCTTTTCGGGCCATTTAATGCCGAATCAAGTCAATTTGATATCAGGATGCTTACAGAACCTGTTGTTACTTTCACATGGCGTTAATACCCTTGGAAAAGGTATGAATCCAATTCTCCCTCCAGCTATGGGCAAATAGCAGGACAGACTGGGATCTTTAACCATGGCTAGGTAACCGGTCTAGGAGAAGGAAAACTCTAAAATTTTATTTAGATTATCTACTAATTATTAGGAAAATTAAAACAGTGTAAT
This sequence comes from Doryteuthis pealeii, assembly GCA_023376005.1. Taxonomy (NCBI): domain Eukaryota; kingdom Metazoa; phylum Mollusca; class Cephalopoda; order Myopsida; family Loliginidae; genus Doryteuthis; species Doryteuthis pealeii. The sequence goes on from CM042139.1 coordinate 61,341,773, forward strand.
TTTTCTTTAAACTTTGTGAGGATGTATAGAAAATCGTACAACATAAACTGCTATAAAACGAACCCCAACACACATATATAATATGTGTGAATGTGCTAGTTTTATAGTAGTTTATATATATATATATGTGTGTGTGTGTGTGTGTTTGTGTGTGTGTGTGTGTGTGTGTGGAGATGCGTGGCGTAATGGTTAGAGACGTTGGAAATGGATTCGTCGACCTAAGTTCAAATCCTGTTACGGAATTTAACAGCTTTGAATTAGTAGTAGTAGTAGGAGGAGGAGGAGGAGAAAGAAAACTTTGAATTCAAACCTGTTAAACTCCGCTTAAGAAATTGACCTTGTGTCATATCCTGTTTGTGCGGAGGGGTTGGTAAATATATATATATATATATATATATATATATATATATATATATATTACATTGGCTTTTTTGCTTGACTTGTCTAAGCTTAGTACTTACTTAACATACCACTCCGTAGGATACTGGTTAGAAGGCTTATTTGGTAGATCAGTAGCTATAGTAGAGAAGGGGGAGTCCTCGTGGCGCAGTGGCTGACGTGATGGACTGTACCATCGTTGTAAGCGAGTTCAAACTCTAGTCGCACTATTACGTTCACTATCGGACTAATACCCTTGGGAAAGGTTTGAATCCCTCACCTCTCAGCTATGGGTTTAAATAGCACCACTACTGTTCTTCTACAAGGATGACTTTGGCATTAAATAACCCACGACATATGGTTACGCAGTTGCACGTTTATCACTGATTTGGCGAGTCTCGTGTGTGGCGTGGGCTGGTGGCCTAAGGGTAGACTCTCTGGCTCTGCGTCCTGTGGTCACTGGTTCGATCTCTGTCTGGTGTTCCACACGTCGTGCACGTTGTTCGCCGAATTTGGTTGACGTGATTATATATATATATATATATATATAGTCAACCGCAGACACCGTGTTTCGACGCTTACGTCTCATCAGTGTGGCTAGACATAACAACTTCTTGCCAAGAAATCTAACTAACTTGTAGTGAGATCGCCAATGGCGTGTTATCTCATTTACATATGTCTACTACAGCGGTAGATATATAAAGATAGTTCGACGACATAAGAGACCAAGCTACGATAAGCGAAGTACTACTACTACTACTACTACTACTACAAGAACGTACGAAACTACACATCACAACACATGGCGTCGCCGATAGGATTACTCACAAGATTAGAGGAACCGGACTATGTTGAGATGTGGCTAATTTTTTTTTTGCAGCTCATGCAAGAAATAAAAAGTTGCAAGACAAAAAGAACGTTGGTGGAGAAAACGAGATTACCGATTTATTTTTAGCGTCCGCTAGATGTGAAGCAAACATGAGAGCAGACGTAATGGCGTATCCAAAAGATTTGGAGGATCTCACCTTTGAAGAAATTGCACATACCATAAGAAATAATTTGAGACCTAAGAAAAATTGGTTATCGCAGAGAGAACGACATTTCTCTCTACGAAACAAAATCCCAACGAACCAGCGAGAAATTACATTAATAGACTAAAAAAGACCTCGAGATTCTGTAAATTCGAAAAACTCGGTACATCAGATATGACTATAGAGGAGGAATTGATTCAGTTACGGTTCATTGAAGGACCGCATGACCTAAACCAAAAAAATAAAGTTTTAGAACGTCTGCAGTCAAGTAACATGGCATTAGAAATGTGCGTGGAATTTGTACAACAACTAGAAATGATACCCCACTTCAAGGAAGATACGCAGCACAATACAATGGTATTTCAAATAGAAGAAAATGCACAAAATAACACGGATGTGTTACAAGTAAAAACAAGTCCAAAAAATTGTAAGTACTGCAATTTTCAACACAATTTGACAAAAGAACAAACTATCCCGCTTATGGACAAACTTGTTATATATGCAAAAAACAAAATCATTTTGGAACCGTATGCAAAGCCAAGTCGAAACGGATAAATTCGATAGAAGACGTGTACCAAGTACGGGCGAACAAAAAACAGAAGCTGACAGTAAAATTAAACGAAATACCATTTGATATGCAAGTCGATACAGGTAGTGACGTGACTCTCATCCAAAAGAACTTTTGGCAACATATGGGGAAACCCAAGTTAAAGAGAAGTCACTTGAAACTGAGACAATTTGATGGCTCTTACATCACGGCATTGGGACAATTCGACGCTACGTTTGAGGCCAATAGGAGATTCGAAGTGGTCCCCATAACCGTAGTGGATTGTTTCAAAAATCATGGACTAATAGGCACAGATATTATAAACATAGATACAGACAATTTAATCGACTGCATAGAAAGTAAAAAGCAAAAAATAGGAATGTTGAGAGGTTACAAAGCCACAATACGAGTGAAAGAAAATAGCCCCCCCCTCATATATGAATCTCGTAGGATACCTATCATTTGCGACCATTAGTAAAAAAGAAATTGGAAGATATGGTAGCAGAAGGAATTTTAGAACGGGTACCAGTCGGGGTAGTAACTGGGCGTCCCCAATTGTAGTTTTGCGAAAAAAAGATGGGGATTTAAGAATATGTGGTGATTATAAGATTGGTGTGAATTATAAAATCTGTTCAGATTCGTATCCTATTCTGAGCTCGAAACTGTATCGCACACATTAACAGGCACTAAATATTTTACGAAGATTGATTTAAAGGCAGCATATAATCAAATACAGATTGACGATAAATTTCAAGAAATAACCACTATTAACACCCCCCTTGGACTAATGCGTGGATGCGTATGCCTTACGGCATAAAAACAGCATCGGCAATATTTCAACGAGCTATCGAAAATGTTTTAAATGGGGTGGTAGAAAATATTATAATTTATCAGGACGATATTTAATAGGGGCCGCCAGTATAAATGAATTACAACAAAAAACTGAGCAAGTTATGAACAAATTAAGAGATGCTGGCATGAGCGTAAACCGCGATAAATGTAATTTAATTGCGAGAAGATAAATTATTTGGGCTTCCAAATATCCAAAGAAGGCATTTCACCTGACCAAATTTATTAATTAAAATATCGCAGGTGTCATCCCCAGCCAACAAAAAAGAATTAGAATCGTTTTTAGGATTGGCAAATTTTTATAGCAGATATGTGCCCAAATATTCCGACTTAACTGAAGCATTTGCAGACTTACGAAGAAAGAATAGTGAGTTTGTTTGGACACAAAAACAAGAAACGGCTTTTAACAAATTAAAAAAAGTACTTATGGAAAAACCCGTTATAAAAGTTTTTGACCCCAGAAAAGAAGTAACCTTAACTACGGATGCCAGTGAACATGCTGTGTCTGCTATATTGTCACAGGACGATCATCCGATTATGTACCTGTCGCGAAGCTAACCAAGGCAGAAATGAACTACTCAATATAGAGAAGGAAGCTTTGGCCATAGTGTGGCACACAGCGCGCCCGACAATTTCTATTGGGTCGAAAATTTTTACTAAAATCTGACCATCGACCCTTAGAATTCATTTTTAATCCACGGAAAGAGTTACCCAAGGTCACATCCGCCAGGATAATGAGATGGGCCATACTGCTGATGGCCTTTGATTTCGATATCATGTACGTCAAAGGAAACACGATTCCGCATGTCGACGCGTTGTCCAGATTAGCTTTAACAAAGAAGACGAAAAATGAACGACACTGAAGAAATACTACATTGGGTCGAAACCGATGTACTGCCGATTAAAAAGCTACAAAAAGAAACCTTGCTGGACCCTATTCTGAGCAAAATCTCAAATAGAATAAGGAGGAATAAATGGAACGACTGCTCTAAAGCTGAAAGGCCTTATAAAGAGATTAAACATTAACTAATCATGGACAGAGATATGTAACGGAGATTTGGTTGTACCTCCACCAAAAATGCGAAGAGAAATAATCAAAAGTGTACACGACGATATACATTGTGGAATAGCGGCCACACAAAAAAGACTCAAATTGGAGAGCTGGTGGCCAGGATATTCGCGTGACATTGAAGATTACATAAAAAAATGTCCCAAATGCATGGAAATCAAAGATTTTCCACAAAAATCGACCCATTCGTGGCCAAAGGAACAAGAACCATGGAGTCGAGTACACATGGACCATGCCTATGTCAAGGGCGTAGGACTACTATTGATTTTAGTAGATTCTTTCTCGGGGTGGCCAGAGATTGTTCAGGTGTGTGATAGAAAATCTGCAACTGTCATTCAAATTTTGAGAACAATATTTTCAAGAAATAGCGTACCCAAAACCCTGGTATCGGACAATTGCCTGAATTCTGTGATGAAGGTCTGTGTTTCTGGTTGAGGAAGATAGGATGTAAACCCTACAAAACTCCGCCATACCATCCACAATCGAATGGGGTTGCGGAAAGGATGGTTAGAACGGTTAAATTAGGATTAAAAGCATTCGAGCCGTCACGAGAGACCATAGAATCCTTTTTACCTAAACTCTTGATGAGTTACAGATCCATTCCTCATGCTGATAGAACACTAAGTCCTTCTGCCTTGATGGGAAGACAGATCAGATCTCCATAACCATGTCTTTTTCGACTAATGAAAAAATGTGGTACAAAAAAGTAAGGACGCGCAACCTGAAAAAGCCTATTTTATTATGCAGAAAGGGAACAACACAGCTATAATAACAACACAGGAGAGAAGTGTGCTAGCACACGCTGATCAGATAAGGAATAGATATGAAAAAGACGTGAGTATGGAGGAATCGGAAAGAAACGAGGATATAAACCAATATGATGGAGACGTTATAGAGCCAATGGATGAAAGCGTGTCGGATTCCGAGGAGCGTACGAAGGGTCTAGCAGTGATGAAATGAGACCGCGATCACCGATACGAAGAACACCCCCGAGGATATTTAGGAGAAGCAATAGGTCAACGAGGGGAATAAAACCTCTCCGTTTCAGGGAGGTGTAGTGCGATAGCCAATGGCGTGTTATCTCATTTGCATATGTCTACTACAGCGGTAGATATATAAAGATAATTCGACGACATAAGGGACTAAGCTACGATAAGCGAAGTACTACTACTACTACTACAAGAACGTACGAAACTACACATCACCACATGACTTTTTAGCCGTCCGTAGTTGTCAGTAAGAGGCAACATTTTAACAGGTAAATACATACATTAGTAGACGTATGTTACGATCAACAAGAGAACTCGAGTCTCTAAACAACAGACGAGTAATGCCTTACGATAAACCGGTGAAAGTTAGTTAAAGTTGCCTCTAGAGAGCTCTATCTATATATCTATCTATATATTATGTATACCCAAAATTGACTTAAAATACGTTTATGACAAAATGAATTTAGCCCCCTCCCCACTCTACAGAAAATAATTTACCAAAAATCAGGGAATTATCGGATTTTAATGAAATTTTCAGTGTTGATTTATCAATGAATCAACTTTATAATTCATTATTTATTTTATTTCAAAACTTTCTGATTTTTTTCATGTCACTTAATTTTGACCCCCCCCCCCTATTTTGGGGGCGTAAAATCTCGGCGAGTTGGTCAGCGTTTGGTACTTATTACAGTAGAAATAAAAAGATAAAAGACCTAAGTTGTGAATACAAAAAAAAAAAAAAAATAAAAAAAATAAGAAAATAAAAAAATTTTTTTTAAGGGTGATTTTCTATGAGAAAATAAGTACCAAAAATCGGAAAATAAAATGTTAAAAAAAATGAAAAAAAATTTTTTTTTGAGATTTCTTTTTTACTCATTTCGATAATTATTTATTTGGCTATTATCTTAAAAAAGAAAAAATTATACATCGATATTTTTCTGCATAAAAGGGGTGGGTGGTGGTGCTAAATTTTCAATAGAGTTTTTCTTCGAAACTTATTACTTTATGCACCTAAAATAAGGTTTGCATTAAATAGATATTTATTTCGAAAATCTAAAAATATAACATTTTAAAATTAACATCAGGATTTTCATATTTTAAATGAATTTTATATATTGATTTTTCATAGCAAAAATACTTAATTAAAATTTTGAAATAAAATAACTGATGCATTATAAAATTCATTAATTAAAAAATATATACTGAAAATTTCATTAAAATCGGATAATTCCCTTAATTTTTAGTAAATTTTTAAAAATCGCTAATGTTACATGAATTTTGTAAATACGCCATTTATAAAAAGCGTTTATGGCTGAACGCGATCGAAATTGACCGAAAAATCGTTTTAAATGTATTAAAAATGAATTAAATGTGTAATATTATTTTGCTTTTTTATTGATGGTCATTATGTTATTACTTATTGATTTAGACAAAAATTTGACCTTAAATGATCGATTTAATTAATTTTAATTCGTTTTTAAAAGACATTAGCTGACTTTAGCAGCCGATTTTTGGGTCTATCTAATATATATATATATATATATATATATTAGTAAATTCGATCTTCCCATGAGCTTGGTAATTGTGACTTTGTGTCTAAGCTTAGTAAATTACAAAAAAAGAAAGATATAGTGCAAACATCGGTGATGATAAGTATAAAATGCAAATAAGAAGAAGAAAGTAGAAAGAAGAAAAAAAGAAAAGAAGGAAAAGCGAAGAAATTATGAAGGCAATGAAAGGAAATGGAATTTTCACCCCAGCACCTAACATGACTGCCTCTTTCCGTTTTCTTATAGTAGTTGTTCTTAACTCGACAGAATAGAAAATAAACTGTTCTAATTTAGTGCAGACTAAGTTGTGGACGGCCGAACGTCAACAATTGTACCATTAATCTAAAGGCGTAATATATTTTTTTTGTTTCTTTTGGCGCGACTGCAAATAGCGTCTTTGATTTTTATCGCTGTAATCGCCGCCATTTTGTGTGGTTACCCACTGAGGAGTCATTATATCATGCCAAGATCGAACAAAGCCCACCGGTCCGTTGGTTGTCAACCATTAATTGTTGCTGATTGTTGTCGCTTGGAAAATTATGGGACGGCTTGTTTTCGACGATAAGCCTCAAATTAGCTAATGATTGAGATGATAAAGAAACAGTCATTTAGACAATGACAACGGTGAAGCCAAATCCAGGCGAAATCGCTCATCCTATTATAACTATAAATGTTGTAGTGTGTGTGTGTGTGTGAGAGAGAGAGAGAGAGAGAGAGAGAGAGAGAGAGAGAGAGAGAGAGAGAGAGAGAGAGAGAGAGAGAGAGAGTGTATGTGTATGTGTGTGAAGGCGATTATTAGTGCGTAGGTATGTATATATATAAATATATATGTGTGCATATATATATATATATGTATGCATATATATATATGTGTAAGCATATATATATATATATATATATGTATGCATATATATATATATATGTATGCATATATATATATATATGTATGCATATATATATATATATATATATATATATATATGTATGTATGTACACGTGTATGCATATGTATATAAGCGGTTTACGTAAATAAATAGAAGATAATTATGTTTGATATCGACCTATTTTGATTATGAATCAACAAAAGGCATTTAGCCATTTTTGATGTATGAAGGCAATTAATTTAGTCTCGGTCTTTACGGAAATGTGAAGTATTTTCTTTCTTTTTCTCTTCATTCCGATCAAAAGCTTTTGTATTCGTCGCTCACAATTGACAAGTGCATCTATTCATTGAAGAACAAGAATTCCTATAGATTTAATCGCATAACAACACTATATATATATATATATATATATATATATATAAAGTAAAGTCAACGGGGCGGCCTAAAGTCGGTATCAGCCAGTCAGCGAGGGAGTCTATCCCCTTTTCAATAGCGCTAGACCAAGGAGATTGTTTTTAGCATCTGAGGTGGAGCACCACACCTACCATCAGCTCCTTACTTTACCGCACAGATACCTGTGCTACTCATACGCTGAGTTGGCGAGGACCGGTATCGAACTAGGAACCTTGTGGTTTCTAGTCGAACGCTCTACCGACTGAGCTAACCCGGCCATATATATATATATATATATATATATATATATATATATATATATATAAAACTATAGACACGTGTTTCGAGGTTTCACCTCTCATCAGTATAGTTATACGATTTTTAGCAGCTGCCTCTGGCTGGGTTCGAGACCCGAACGAACTTACGCTCGCCAAGCCTCTTACCCACACATCCACAGTCAGTCACCAAGTATAGCAGGCTATTTAATCGCTATATTTCTAAGCGGAAATGACCATCACCTAGAGTTCTCAAACTTTTGTAAACAAATTGAGATTTGGCTGAGCCGAATACGGTGAATTTTGCAATTATATACCTCCTAAATAGAGTGCTCAACCGAAATTGGGAGCGTATATATATATATATATATATATATATATATATATTTGAACATTTTTTTTCAAAATAAAAATTTTTTTTTCAAAATAAAAATTTTTCTATTTTTAACGAATAAAGGGAGGTAACTTCGTTGGCATTATTACAAAAAAATGCAAATTTTGAAAAAAATTATTTTTAGTAAATCCGAACTACAATAGCGTCCGCAGAACTAACCGACGTTATTTGCGGTCCAAAATGTGACATTGAGTAAAGATCTTTAACAAACACCATGGGATCTTGCTCAACAGCCTGATGATTGCCCCTTGGTATGAAACCTGGGTCGCTGTTTATAATGAACATTGATCTGTGAAAACTCTGTAAGATATATATATATATATATATATATATATATATATATAATGGTGATATTATGATTTCGCACTCATAACTTAAAGTTTCTTGGTAGTCCAATCATCAGATGAGAAGTGGTTGAGATGTCAAAACCAGTCGTGAAATGGTAAAAATCAAATGTTTTAGTGTTTATATATATATATATATATATATATATATATATATATATATATATATTATACATATATATAGACATATATATAGACATGTTGTCACTCAGAATCCAGTGAAAAACCAACAGCTTAGGCTGGTGTGAAAAACTCACTAGGAATGAAATAATAATAATAAAAATGTACAAAATATCCAACAACATCCTAAATTTTATAAAAAAAAACATGGAAAACTAGAGAGTCCAGTTAAAAGCAGGTGGACAATCCTTGGCAGAAGTAAAAATCCAAAGAGGTATTTTCCAAGGAGACTCGCAATCACCACTACTACTTATTATAGCAATGATGCCACTCAATCATATACTCAGAAAATGCACAGGGGATACAAATTCACTAACTCCCAGGAAAAAATAAACCACCTTATGTACATGGATGACATACATTTTTTTGCAAAAAATGCAAAAGAATTAAAAACCCTGGTACAAACCATTAGAATATATGGCCAAGATATAGGGATGGAATTCGGAATCGAAAATTATGCCATGCTAGTAATAAAACGGGGTGGGTGGGTGGAAATTAATGGACGGAATACAACTACCAAATCAGGACATTATAAAATCACTTGAAGAAAAAGAAAGTTACAAATACTTAGGAATTTTAGAAGTAGACAATATCAAGCAAACAGAGATGAAAGAAAAAGTTAAAAAAGAATACCTCAGAAGAACAAGAACACTCTTAGAAACCAAGCTCAACAGCAGAAATATCATCAAAGGAATAAATACCTGGACCGTCTCCGTTATAAGATACTCTGGGCCATTCTTAAAATGGACAAAAGAAGAACTCAGACAGATAGACCAAAGGACTAGGAAACTAATGACAATGCACAAGGCTCTACACCCTAGAGATGATAGAGATAGGCTATATGTATCAAGAAAAGAAGGTGGAAGAGGTCTTGCCAACATAGAGGATTGTGTAGAGGCCACAACCCAAGGACTCGAAGAATACACAAAAAAGAGCAAAGAAATATTATTTATGGCAGCCAACAACAGCAGATGTAATATATGGACAAACAGAAAAATAACGAAAACTAGAAAACAAAGATGGGAATAAAAACAATTATATGGACACTTCAAAGAGGTTGCACATGAAAAGACTTAGACATGGTTAAGAAAAGGAAGCCTCAAGAGAGAAACTGAATCACTAATAATTGCTGCACAAAATAATGCCATAAGAACAAATTATATCAAAGCAAAAATTGATAAGACACAACAAACAGTAAATGTAGACTGTGGTGACAGAGATGAGACTGTAAATCATGTATTAAGCGAATGTAGCAAACTAGCACAACGAGAATACAAAGCTAGGCACGGCTGGGTTGGGAAGGTGATCCACGGGGAATTATGCAAAAAATTAAATTTTGACCATACAACAAAATGGCATATGCATAAACCAGAATCTGTTCTTGAGAATGAAACGCATAAAATTCTCTGATACTTCGAGATAAAGACGGATCACCCTATCCTAGCTAGGATACCAGACCTAGCGTTGATTAAGAAGAAAAAAGAGAACTTACTAACTGGTGGACTTTGCTGTTCCAGGAGGTCACAGGGTGAAGCTGAAAGAAAACGAAAATATGGACAAATACCTGGACCTTGCCAGAGAATTGAAAAAGCTGTGGAATATGGGGGTGAAAGTGATACCAATTGCAGTTGGTATACTTGGAACGGTCCCCCCAAAAAAACTTGGAAAAAAGACTGGAGGATTGCTGCAATCGGCTAGAATACTCAGAAGAGTCCTGGAGACCTGAGGAGACTTGTTGTCACTCAGACTCCAGTGAAATACCATCAGCGAACGCTGATGTGAAAAACTCAAAAGGAGTGAAAATAATAATAATGATAGTGATAGTAGTAGAGGAAAAGAGGTAAGAGTCTACCATGGTTTCAATCCAAATGATTTTATCAGGGCCCTACCCTATGCTTAACTAAAATTGTGTAGAAACCATCGCAGAACAGGTACACGGAAAAAGGGCGCAACGGTCGCGTGGAGCCACTATAGTGTATAGAAGAGCACGTGTATTAGTACACGTAATGCCTGTAGCTGGGGAAGGGGCTACCCCGTAAGTCCAAATAGACGGAGACACAGTTTGAGTCTAGTTCTAAGGGCCGGAGAGTCCAGGAGAAAGAGAGTTTGACTTTGGTGGCACTGCATTTATATATTCAGGCTGCAACGCCACCTGACGGCAAACCGTAGCAAGTAAGTTTAACTAAGGAATTACATCGACTTAGTTAAGTATAGTAATGGATTGAAAGCATGGGAGACTCTTAACCTTTTCCCTCTATTACTATCACTAATATATATATATAATATATATATATATATATATATATATATATAATGGAGATTCGCTTCCGTTTTTTGTCTGTAACAAAAATTACGTCACTGCTTACGTCACATTACCCAAAATCGTCATAACATAGAATAAATACATTCAAAATTTGAACATGCAACATTAGACAGTCCTCATTGTTTTTTAAAACAAGTTTTAATAAATACATGACTGGTATTATATATCTATATATAGTTTGTTTTATTTTAATACATATTTAAAGTTTACATTTCAAATATTTTTTTTTTAATCCTTTAATGAATTTGATGATTTTATTTACTTAGGTTACAAACTCGCTGACATTGAATTTTTTACTCCCACCCCTCAGGCAATATGTTTCAAAAATCTATTTTTACATCGCACGGAGGGTGTTTTTTTAAAATTTTGTACTGGCATATATAAATGAAGAGTACCAAATATAAAAAGTGTTTGCATACAAAAGTGGTCAATGTTAAATTAGTAGAGCAGATTTTAAATATAAAATAAAATATTAGGTACTAATTTACCGTTACTAAAGTTTCATGCGCATTATGCAATTCTCAGACGGTTGAATAGCGAAAAATACCTGATCCAGACGCTTTTGCTATATATATATATATATATATATATATATATACATATATATATATATATATATATATATATATATATATATATATATATATATATATATATATATATACATACATAAATATACATATATATATATATATATATATATATTATAAAAAAAGAAGGTCCGCAAAATGTATTTTGTTCTCAGAAATTTAAAAAAAAATTCTTTGTGTTTTACATATGCAACACGTGTTTCAGATCTTCTGGTATCTTCTTCAGGCTTTGATTGATAATATATTATATAATAGAAGATACCAGAAGATCTGAAACACGTGTTGCATATGTAAAACAAAAAGAATTAAACAATTTTTTTTCTGAGAACAAAATACATTTTGCGAACCTTCTTTTTTTTTATAAAATATTGAATTTCTCCTTATATATATATATATATATATATATATATATATATATATATATATATATATATATATATATATATATATAGTTGATAGAAAGGAAATGAATCCGACGGTATGAGTATAGATAAAAGGATATGAAAACAACACAATATGCTGTTAAAGTGAAAATATTTTATATAATATTAATAGCTAATATTGAACAATATTTCGATCTATAAATATATATATATATATATATATATATATGTGTGTGTGTGTGTGTGGTGTGTGTGTGTGATTATTTATTTATATATGTGTATGTGTGTGTGTGATTGTCTGTATCTGTGTATGTGAGTGTGTGCGTGCATGTACGTTCATATTCAACAATCTGTATATCGCAGTCAGTTCATATCTATCTATCTATCTATCTATCTGCATCTATCTTTGTTTATATCTATATATGTCTATTCAGGAATTTCACATGGCACAGTGGCTAACGTGCTGAAATGTGACATCATGGTAAGCGAGTTCGAATTCCAGTCGCACTATTACGTTCATTTTCAGACTAATATCACAGATAAAGGCCTGAACCCATCATTTTTCCAGCTATGGGTAAAATTGTACCACTCTTGTTTATCGACATAGATACATTTGGCATAAAATAACCCACGAAGGTTGATATGCCATTAAAAAAATAAACCACAACCATTTTTATCATATGTGTTAGAAGGCGGTGGCTGAGGGCCTTTAGTGTTCTGGGTGTGACGATAAACCCCATTTGATGGTGAAGTTCCAATTCTGGAGCTCTGGGGAATGTGGAGTACACCATTACTCCCAGGTCTACTCTGACCCGGGGTGGTAGTATCTGTTAGCATACCCTGTTTGGGTTAAATAGAAAAAATGAGTTAAAAATGTGTTTAAAAAATTGAGTTTACAAAGAAAATTGAGAACCCATCAAGAATGAATCAAACAAAACGTCTTCGGCATAAAATAACCCAACAAGTTTTGCCATGCCGTAAAATCCAACCAGCCAATCAAGAGAGAGAACTATTTATTGTCATCCCAAAAACGCCATAGAAATATCCGCATTTCTGGACTCGCCATGGCTTCTGATTCATCGGAAAGAACAAATCAAAAATATTATAAAGTTACAATCTAAAAGTTGCCCAAAGGTATTGTTTCGATTTTTGTTCCTTTTTTATCTACTTTCGTCTTTCTTTCATTACTTCTCATAAAATAAGACCCATTATTTTTTCCTTGCGTAATTTTTTCATATCGATTTTTCCATAAAAATTTGTTTGCATCTGCATAAAACAGTAATAAAAAGACGTGAGGACACATTATCGTTTTCGATGGCACTTTTTCGATTATTATTATTATTGTAATATTTTTGAACGGGGTGGGTGAAAATTCGATGATGAATCATTTCATTATTTGGGATAGAATATAGAGAAAAGGGGAAAAAGAAAATTTGTAAATGTGTAAAAGGGTTTAAGATACATACATACGAAGAAAGTGAAAATACGAAAACAGTACGACGCTTTAGAAATATGGTTGGCAAAGGAAGAAGAAAAAACAAACAAAAAAACTCCCAACAAACAAAAAAAAAAAAAACAAAAACAAAAAAAACAAACTAACCCCCCCCAAAAAAAAACAAAAACAAAAAAAAAAACAAATAAAAACCCGTTATAGAATAATGTATAATAAAAAAAGAAACATCAAACATTGTGATGTGTTTTTTTTAAACTTATATACGTAAGAAAAAATTTGCATAAAACAAAATCTATCTATCTATCCTAGTATCTTAATATCTATCTATCTAATAGTCTATCTCTGTTCATATCTATATATTTCAGTCCATTCAAGTTTATCTGTACCACAGTTTGTTCTATATATCTTGTTAGAAATTTTACCTCTTTCAGAAAAATACCGACCTCTGAAAATTTAACCAACGTCGTCAAATAAAATGGGTAGGGAAAAATGAAGCTACAAACGGTCTTGCTTGAAAGTACAAAAATAATTTATTTTACAAATATCTCCAAATGGAGGCAAAATTTAAAGATTTACAAATACAAAATAAATTGCATGTAATTTCCCATGCATGACGTCAGCTAAATTGATAATTTAGGCGCCGAGTAACAAAATACAAAAATAGAATAAAATATGTATAAAAGAGAGGAAAGTTCAACTTACAGGTGCTGTAAGAGTGAATACAATAAAAGGACAACCCTTTTAAAAATATTTTCTCTCGCGCAGTAGAGGCAAAAACAGTTCAACAGAACTCAAAGTCCTTTCTATAGTCTTGTTTCCCTCCGCAAGAAACAAGGCCCCTGGTTGAAACACGAATGTCCCCGCTGGTACTTTTTTCTCACGCGTTGTTGTCCGTTTTCGCCGAAAACAATGGTTCTTCTCTCGTCAGAAGTAGATGTGAGCAAAGAACAGTGACCTTTCTCGTCAAAGGAATTCTCTAGAACCTCCGTGCTTCTTTTTAAGGGATCTGGCTGGCATCCGATAACAATAAACCACTTTTCTCAATGAAGTTTCTCCTAGGGACCGGCCAATGTCTATATTCTAGCTGCTTAGGGCTTTGTCAGTCAGCGCTAAGAATGGACAATCTGCTGGTTGCTCGCCAGAATTATTGAGACGTCCTGTCGCCTTTAGTTGCCTGATCCAAAGAGGCCGATATAGGTGACACGTGGCCAATGTCCAGTTTTCAGAGCCAGCCACAGGGGCCCTTTTTTCGTTTGTTTTCGTAGCAAGATATGAAACAAGAGATATTGAAAGACAAAAAAAAAGAAAAGAAAAAGGCATTCAAAATACCATACATATTTAAAAAAAAAATTCCCATAATCTATCTATCTATCTATCTAGTTTGTTCTCAGCCACCGTTTTCTAGCACATATATGATAAAAGAGGCGCGTGGTCTAATGGTTAGAGGCGTGGGAAATGGACTTGTCAACCCGAGTTCAATTCTTCGACGAAGCTGTTTGCATTTCACAAGGCACTAATACCCTTGGCATAATTATGGCAGCGCCTATGCAAAATATGCCGACAGCGAAACTAGATATAAGCTGGGTGCATATTGCTTTCGTTCGTCCTGGCCTCCTGCCTTAAAAAACGCTAAGAGATGCCTACTCAAAATCCTGCCCGTGCTAGTTATGAACTTCCTAATGCGATAAAAAAGAGCCACCCCAGGTTTTTTTTTATCGACAAGTAAATGTAAATATTTTACACCCCCATTTGAAAATATATTTGTTTTCGGTATTTTCATTCTATTTTAATTTTAAAAAAAGTCACGATTTTTTAAGTAAATACAACCGAGCTTCGAAAATATAAACCATCAACACATTAAACAAATACTCAAATCAAAATATTTAGATGTTGTTTTTTTTATTTTAATTAAAAAAAATGTCACAAAAACAATCAATGCATTAAACATTAACTTTTCGGGAAAAACGACTTCAAACAGCTAGTGGGTTCATAATTAGCACGGGTCGGATTTTGAGCAGGCACCGCTTAGCGTTTTTTAGGCCAGGACGCACGAATGCGATATGCACCATAAGGTGTTTATTTTGGTCATTTGTGCGGCGGTGACTTCGGCGTGTGTAACAAAGTCAGTCAGAAACTGAGAGATCTGTGCATAGATAAAGACAAAACGAACAGTGGAAGGAACACGAGTATTAATATATAGATTATATCTCTTTCTGTACGGCAGATACTAAGTTATAATAAGACATCTTTCTTTTTCTTTGAATACCGACATTTGGAAAGAAAATAATAAAAATGTTGAATGAGTGAAATCCACGCCATATTTTTTCCCCGGAAAATACATAAAACAAAGAATCAACAAAAAATAACCCCGAAAAGAAATAAAGAAAAAGAAATATTCCTTTTTACGCAAATTCAATCAATAATTTCGTGTTTTATTTCTAAGAAGAAGAAGAAGAGACGAGTCGATGGTTTTCCATAAAGCAGTTAACATCTTTTTAGACATTTGATCGCTCCACGATTCATAGATTTTCCACCAATGAAACGGCTGGCCATTAAAGAAGAAGAAGAAGAAGAAGAAAGAAGAAGAAGAAGAAGAGGGGGGAGGAGGAGGGTAGGAGGAGGAGGAGGAGGAGGAGGAGGAGGAGTTCGAAGAAGAGGAGGAGACGGACAGACGGTGGAAAGTTTACAAGCTATTATTTGATCTCTTTATTACAGAATTATTTACGTGCAGTCATTCAACTTATTTGACCAATTCTTATATATATATATATATATATATATATATATATATATATATATATATATATATATACTCACACATATATATTTATACACACACATATGTATGTGTGTGTGGGCGTGTGTGTGCATGTATGATGTCCTGTTTCTCTGTTAGCCATACAGGCAGGTAACTATACGTTGTAGTCATTGTAGATTTTAAAACATGATGATTGTACTGGCTGCTAGATTATGCTATGCAAATTTTTAAAATCGAAAGACCCTGCTTGCCTTTAAAATAAATATTCAGTATTGAGGCTTTTACGTCGGCTCGAAACCCGACTCCAACAGGAATATGTAACTATTTCAGCCACGAGGCAGGCCACAATACCCTTTCTTTCTTTCTCTCTATCTCTCTCTCCCCCTTCTCCCCCCTCTCTCTCTCTCTCTATATATATATATATATATATATATATATATATATGTGGGAGATTATATGTGCTTAATTAAAATCATGCCTAATTTTGTTAATTAATTAATTATAATTAAATGAATTAGGCGTGCATTCGCCGTTTCAAACACATTGTTTGACTACTTCATACTGTCGTGCCATAAGTCACCCAAAAAGTGCGATATACATATCAGTTTAATTATAATTATAATTAAATGAATGTAAAGCGTAAATAAATCGAGAGAAAGTCGATCTTAGTATGTACATTTCAGCCTATTAGGCCTCATCAGCAGAGCTATAGACAGGGCAGTGCTTTGTGCGTGATTCGAACCCTACCTGTCAGTGGACATTCTAACCACTACACTAGCTGGCTTCCCCAGAAATTCTCGTTCATTTTAAACTGATATGTATATCGCACTTTTTGGGTGACTTATGGCACGACAGTATGAAGTAGTCAAACAATGTGTTTGAAACGGCGAATGCACGCCTAATTCATTTAATTATAATTAATAACCAACAATAACCAACAGCCAAACTTTTGTTGTTGATGCAATTTTCAATACACGTTTATAGTAAAAATCATTTTTAATCCATTTTTATGGTAAACATAATTTCCAATGCATTTTTATACTAAAAATAATTTCCAATGCATTCTTTTATTAAAAATAATTTCCAATGCATTGTTATACTAAAAATAATTTCCAATGCATTTTTATACTAATAATAATTTCCAATGCATTTTTATACTAAAAATAATTTCCAATGCATTTTTATAACAAATATAATGTCCAATGCATTTGTATAGTAAAAATCATTTCTAGGGCAGTTTTATAGTAAAAATCATTTTTAATACCTTTTTATGGTAAAAATAATTTCCAATGCATTTTTATAGTAAAAATCACTTCCAGTGTATTTTTGTAGTAAAGATTTATGGCAATGTAATTTTTATAGTAAAAATCAAACGCCGGTGACAAATAACCAACTAGCTCAGCCACTAGACAGGTCATATCACGTCTTGTTTTAAATGCAGATGTCTCAATGCTATAAATCAATAAACATTTAGTTTTCAGGTCAGAAGAAAGTTCTAAACATATTTCGCTAGTTTTACGCGGGAGTGAGCAGTGAAATAAAGAGAAGGTCAACGAAGTTTAGTGGAAGGCGTATATTTTCACTTGAGACGCGTGCAATTTGCAAAGACCTAACGTAAAAGAAGTGATGATCGATTTAATGTATTCTACGTAAGTAAATTCGTGTTAAATTTTATGACTACACAAAAGTTCGGTCGTCTGTATTCGGCGAAGTGCTTAAGGCACTACGAATTCATTTTTTCTTCTTTTTTTTTTTAAATAACACAACTTTTGAACTGCTACAAATGGCTGTGTGGGACCTCAGAAACAATACATCAAAAGAAACACAAGAAAAAAGAAAACATATAAAGTCATGAGAGTTTTATAATTTGCTTGAAGCATTGAGTGTACTAGCAAATATATGCACCCTTCGGGTGCAAGTATTTAGGTTTCACTGTAATAAAATATTGTATCAAATTAGAAACTATTTAGAAAATGATAAACTGAGGGGGTATAATCGAAAAATAGAACAGCTTTAAATCTAACTCTTCCATCATTTTCCACCACCCCCGTCTTTCATTTTTCCTAATTTATATATTTAGTTAGATTATGAAGTATTTAATAAAATTACAGTTCTTTCGTCTTGTTTATGGATTTCTTTTAAGATTTATCCCCGAGATTTTTGATCAGATTTGTTAAGAGAAAACCAAACAATTAGAAATCAATAATACTAAGCATATATCTATTAAAATCAAATTCTTAATATCAATATGCAAATTAGCCTTCTCGTTCACACTGTAAACCGCTATTTTGTTGAATATATAAATATACTTGCATGCTATTAGTATGTAGATTAATCCAATAGTATTAATTAGGTATAACAATTTTTATCAATAATTGAGGTTTAAATTAAAAAAAACATTCATGGTGAATGTGACGTCAATAACTAAGGGAATTGTGACTTGAGTAGTGATTTAGTTTCGGTTACAGACAGACAAACACACAATCTCCATTATAATAAGATATTGGTTTAGCAGTTGGTTTTGGAGGTTATCACAATGTAAGTGTAAAGAAAAAACGAGGTATTTTTTCTGTGTAGCATGTCCTTTTTCTTCCCTTTCTTTATAATAAAAACGGAATGGTCCATTATACATTTTTAACCAGAGGTGTTGCAAGATGATAACGATCGTACAAATAAGGAACACGGGTATTAACATATAGATATCTTTATACATTTGTGAGAAAACCTTTGATTTACCTTTGATTTATTTTCTTAATATTTTGGGATGAAAAAATCCCATCGTCAGAGGATTTCTGAAAGCACGGAGTCGAAATATTAAGAAAATGAATTATAGTTACCAAGTTTTTTCTTTACACTTGCAGTTTGAAAGCCTTCAAAACCAACCATCAAACCAATATTAAAAAAGTCCTCAAATTTCATCTCAGAAATGTAACCCTTTGAACACCAGTGTCTAGTATGTGTGCCAATAACGATAAGTATATATAACTGGGCGACCGGAATTTCGGCCGTTGATTCTGCATCTTCAAGATTATTATTATCAAAAGAGGCACTGGTTTGTGTAATGGTTACTGTCATAGGAAATGGACACAGCCACCCGAGTTCAAATCCTGGACGAGGCAGCTGGCTTTTCACATAACGCTAATATCCTCAGGAACGGTATACATCCAACCATTCTTACACGGGTTAAATAAAGTAGGGCTCTTTAGCCTTGGTATGGCAACCAGTCTAAGAGAAGGAAATCTCCGAATTTAAACCTGTTAAAATCCGTTTAAGAATCGACCTTGTATAACCTGGGCGAAATAAAGTAGAGCTCTTTAACTTTGGTATGGCAACCGGTTTAAGAGAAAGAAATATCCGAATTCAAACCTATTAAAATCCGTTTAAGAATTAACCGTTAAGAATTGAATTTGCATCTTCCTTCCGCAAACACTAGCTCGTATGTGTGTGGTTGTAAATACCTACTTGGCCCCGAGTAAAGTTTGAGTAAGATATGCATTCTGCCTATCCCAAGTGTAAAACATTTGCTATTTTGCCACAAGGCTATATTCAGGGAGCATTCAACGTGAAACGATTCCCCATCAATAGATTACGAGACTAAGTCACTAGTCCTCTTTATGTTTATCAATGTTTTATGATAATCTAATTCACCTTAATTAATCTCACCTGGATTTATTTCTCGATAATTTCTCGATTGTGATCTTTGTTTCCGTCAAAGTAATTTTGACGAATCGACCCCCCCCCAAAAAAAAAAACAACAACATATAAAGTGTTTATTATTTCTTAAAACTAACAAATTGAGAAATAAACATTTCCTAAAATTTCTCACAAATGAATAAAGATATCTATATATTAATACGTGTGTTCCTTAATTGTACGACCGTTATCATCTTGCAACACCCTCTGGTTAAAAATGAGACCGTCCAAATTGTCAATTTGAAATGCAAAAATGTAAATCCTGATTATCTGGTGTTGCTTATCCACCGAATTCTTATTTTCTTATGAGTGTCGTCACCTCAGCTAAATAATGGATCATTCCATTGTTATCATAAAGAAAAAAAGGGAAGGAAAAGGACATGCTACACAATAATGAATAAAACAAAACGTCTTCGGCATAAAATGGGTTGATATGCCGTAAAATCCAACTAACCAGCCAACCAACCAACATACTTTTTTGTATAGAAATAGGAGGAGCTTTCAAAGTAGTTTTCACTAACGAGAAAAGAAACCCTTTGATTAGAATTCAGAGTTTTCCTTCTCCTAGACCAGTTGCCATACCAAGGCTAGAAAGTTCAGTCTGACTATTTACCCATATCTGTCCTACTATTTACCCATAGCTGGATAGAGAATTGTTGGATTCGTACTTTCCCCACGGGTATTAGCGCTATGTGAAATGCAAACAGCCGCGTTCAGGATTTGAACTCGTCTCACCGTGTCCATTTTCTATGACTGTAACCATTACACACCACGCGCCCCCAACAATACCCTAATATTTTTGTCGTATGTTGAGTTACAGTGAGAAAGTCAATATGGACTTCTCAACGTATCGTTTTGATCTTTGTTCGCTAGCGAACTGAAAATTCGATTATAGAAATTGTTTTTATTTTTAACAAAAAGCTCAACTTCATTCTTTATTTTTTTGGTTAGTTCTCTCTGTACGAAGGATACTTTTTTTTTCAAAAGTATGCCTAAGTCATCATCATCATCATCATCCAGTCGTGCCGACAGCACGGATCTCTATGGCTCTTCCTCGCCACCTAGCCCTATCTATCATCGCTCCCGTAAGGTCCTCTGCACAAATTGATGTAGGCTTTTGCTGGCTAACCCACACTGGTGTGTCTAGGTGTAAGTACCCACAGGAGAACGTCACTTATGAGTTCGTCCTTTCTTCTCCAGCAGAGTCCAGCAGGTCATACTCGCCTTATTTGGACGATTTGTGTGATCGTGGGGAAATGGTACAGCTGCTTTCTTGTAGGGTGCTGCTTCCAAGATTTGTTGAAGACTACACGCAGCATTCTTATGTAGTTCTTATTAAGCTTTTTCTCTAAGCGTGTCATTAAAGTTCAAGTGGTACAACCATATAGTCGCACTGTCACGGCTACAACTTGGAAGAATCTTCGCTTTATCTTATGAGAGAGATCAAATTTCCATATGATCGATAATCTGTCTATAGAAGTCCATGCTTTCTTATGTGTATATTGACATTGCTTTCTGTAGGTAAGATATTACTACCTAGGTATGTGAACTGGTCTACTAATTTCAGGGGCTGACTGTCTCACAGATGATTTATGTTGATTCTACAGAGGTAAAATTACTAATCTTCTGTGTCAGATGACGTATGTTCATTATATAAAAAAGTTGGTAGGTATCTTGTTTTCCGACGAAAGTTGTTAATGTGTGTGTGTATGTGTGTGTGTGCGTGTGTGTATGTGTGTGTATGTGTGTGTGTGTGTGTGTGTGTTTGTAGTTCAATAGAGAATCACCATAAACTAACCAATTAAATTTCAGCGTTGATAATGGGAGGTTCATACAGCAGGGGATATTTTCTTTTCCGGAAGTCGGGGTCTCATATATTCAAGTGAGCAGCCAAGGGATGGAAAGATCAGTGGCAGCCCAGAGTAGTGACTGTTAGGTAAACCGTTGGACCAAGCTGTCAGGTTAGGGTCCTTCCCTCATCTATGGTCCACATTGGTCGAAAACAGAGCATTGGAAGTTCGAACCTAGAGTAGTAAGGCGAATTGGTTGCCAGGAACAATAGCAGTTTGCGAAAGAATTCGCAGTCGGCTATTAGACACAGAGCTTTCTTTTTCTTTTTTCTTTTGTTCTTAATAAATGATTTTTGAAGCAAAATATTCAAACTAATTACCGCCCTGTCGGCTGCGGCGTTAGAATGCACCGACTGCACCTCTGCAGAGGGTAAGACTCCCCCAATGGGGCCACCTGTTGGCCGTGGGTGGCGACCCGTGATGCTTAAGGATAGAGCCCAGGTAGATGAGCAGTTCATGACATGCAATACTCCACTTTGGCCCTATCTTGGGTTAGACGGGCGGTCGGAGGGGCCCCCTCCGATCAATCGGCTGGTCACGTCAAACCCTAGAACCTATATGATTTTCCCAACCCTTATGGCAAGCCCCAACCCCTTTTTATCATATGGGTGCTAGAAGGCGGTGGCTGCGGGTCTACATGTCATGGGAATGACGTTAAACTCTATCTGATGGTGAGGTTCCAGTTTGGGAGGTTTGGGGAATGTGGAGCACCCCTTCATCACCATTGCTCCCTGGTCCACTCTGACCCGGAGTGGTAGTTCCTGTTAGGGTCCCATCTATGGGTTAAATAGAAAAATGTATTTATAAAAAAAATTGTATTATCCATTAAGAATTGATTTATTTCCAAACTTTATCGGCATTAAATAACCCACTGAGGTTGATATGCCGTAAAACAAAACAAAACAAACTAATTAACCCTACTACAAAAATGGCGACCATTGTCAAGTTCTATTGCCAGTTGGGATCCTAATAGTTACTACAAGTCCCGGTAAGTTTTGGGAGCAATCGTGATGAAGGTGTACTGTTACATAGTTTATGGGTAGCCTGTGAATTATGTAAGTAGTGTAGATATATTGGAATTCAATCGCTGAAGATTCAAAATCGGAGGAAAATTACCATGATTGATAGCGTTTGACCTCGCGCTCACCTGCACGCCGACTTCCGGTTGATTGAAGGAAGGCGCGAGACAGAGATTAGTTTTAGTTTTAGTTAGTTGCGTCCAGTCAGTCAAAAATGTCGCTTCTCCTCCGCGCGGTTTCGAAAACACTTGAGCAGGGGTTGTTTTTAATAAAGGTTATAAAAAAAACAAAAACAAATAAGTCTTGCATATTAATTAAAACAAGAAATGAGTAGACACCCAGCCCGAACAGAAAAAAAAATCAACCCCAGAAGAAAGCCCGACAGCAGAACCTATCAGAGTAAGAAGCAGCCCAGGGAAGATGACGACCGACTGACAAGCAGAAAAAAAAGTCAGAACCAATCTATCATCCCTCCTCTTGTCTCCCTCTCATCATTTATATACCCAATGTAAGGGGCATATAACAGTACTCCATACTCCCCAGAGCTCCAGAATTGAAACTTCATCACTAGATACAGTTTAACGTCATACCCAGTACACTAAGACCCTCGGTCACCGCTTTCTAGCATATATATAATAAAAAGAGTTGGGACCTTGCTATAAGGGCAGTAGGATCAGGAAAAATTTCATAATGGAAATACATAACAATTTAAAAAGAATTGTCAACTGGATCTGCGAGACTAGCTTATTAGCTGGCACTCAACGACGGAACGCTTCACTCTATTGAGCATGTATGCAGATCACACTAAATTCTCCGCAACTACACCAACAGCCTTGATAAACATAAGCATCTTTTTAGATAGCTGTTTATAGATTTATAGTAATTCAGTTAAAAACCTTTCCTTTAAAAAGAGTTGGGAGCTTGCTATAAGGACAATAGGACCTGGACAAAATTCATATTGGAAATACTTAACAATTTAAAAACAATTGTCAAAATCAATTATTTATTGATAATTTTTTTTATTGATACAGGATTTTTGAATGAAAATATTATAAATATCAACTTTCGTCTGACATTTTCAGCAGAGCCGTTACTATTCCAAATGTTGATGCCTAGGACCCCCGAACCGTTTTTGGTGGTGGTTGGGCGTCTTACATCTGCAGGGGATAACATTAGCGTATTCTGAGCCCGTTTAACGAAGATATTCAATATATGAACATATGTCCAATAGTATGCTAACTCTGTCTAGCAATGTTTTTTTTTAATTTTTAAATTTCTGTTTTTTTAATAAATAACTTCTTCCATTTTATTTTTCTTGATCTAATTCCATTTCTAATCAATAATTCTGGTGGCATTTATGCCGCTTGGAACACCCTAGAGTGAGTGGTAACAATTTGAGCTCCAAAACCACGTTTAAATTCTTGGGAAATCATCTGAAGATGACTTGTTTTGAGGTAATTAAAAAAAGAATCTGAACAGAGACGGAAGTTATTGTGGCCTAAACGTTGTGTTGATACATAATAAAGATGAGAACAACAGTCCGAAATATCAAAATTATTCATATCAAGCCGCATCTCATACAGTAAATATTTTTTGTTTGTGTTGTGTCAACACGTTCGTAGATTTAAGATAGAGGGTTTTATTGCAGAGAGATACAATAAGACAAACAAGGAATAGTGAGGTACGCTACTAATCATCGAAACCAGCCCAGCATAATGCCGTGTTCACTATATATATATAGTCAGACCACATGGGTGAGAGAGAGAGAGTGTGAAATATTCCATTACAACAGTTTGTTTATTTGATTTTTTTCTGTACAAATGATCACGTGTTCAATGACGTCATTGGAATAACACGTAAAGGTCGCCATTTTCTAACAAATATATCGATCGCACAAAGACCAGTGTCAATTTCCCGCTTTGATATTTTTCCTATTTCCGGTGGATTTTATGATTTCCTAATTAAATTTCCCCATTTTAAATGCTACCCGGATATTATCTACAACCGGATAATATAAGAGGCGCCTATTCCACCACCCCTGGGACCCCTTTCATCTCTACCCCCCGTTTCGACTCTCTTCAACTTTCCTCACTTGTCCCTTCACATTCACTCATCCGTTTTTTTTCATCACTTGTCTCGACACTGAAGTTCCAGTGAGAGAATTTAAATCAGTGTACAAAACCGATCTTGCCTATTTGGAGACGAGTGTCTACCTCTACTAATTACAAATTTAAAAACAGAGACCATTTGTGTATCGCTGTGTGTTTTACCTGGGGGGGGGAGTACAGTTGGTCTAACCGTTAAAAATGGAATCGATGAAACAAGTTCGAATTTCGGCTATGTCTGTTCATGTTCATTTTGTACTACTGCAATTGGGAAATAGCCCTGGTCACTGGGACTTTACACCGACTGCACCTCTGCAGAGGGGTAAAACCACCCACCCAATGCGGCCACCTGTTGGCCGTAGGTGGCAACCCGTGATGCTTAAGGATCGAACCCTGGTGACTGAGCAGTCCATGGCATGCAACACTCCACTTTGGCCCTTACTTAGGCTAGATGGGTGGTCAGATAGGCCCCTTTTGATCAATCGGCTGGTCACGTCAAGACCTAGTACCTATATGATTGTCCTAACCCTATTGCCCTTATGGAAAGCCTCAACCCTTTTTATTATACATGTGCTAGAAGGGTATGACGTTAAACTTTATCTGATGGTGAGGTTCGAATTCTGGAGCACTGGAGAATGTGGAGTACCCCTTCATCCCCATTACTCTCAGGTCCACTCTTTCCCGAAGTGGTATCACATGTTAGGATCCCATCTATGGGTTAAAATGTGTTTAAAAATTGAGTTTAAAAAACATTGTTACCCATCAAGAATTAATAAAAAAAAACAACATATTCGGCATTAAAGGGCCCAACACGTCAGCATGGCCTTCTTTACTGAACGCTGCTCCCGGAACCTTTCCTTTCCCTAAAAGTCACTGTTTTTCTACTCCATGGCCTGTTTATTTGACTTATGCTCGTAGTAGCAAACCATGTTCAGCCCATTTGTAAACATTTTTGTGACCAAAACATATTTTGCATTTCTCAGCCGCCAAAGATTTAATGACAGATATCTCTGTTTTATATTGGCGAAAACTTCCCCTCATTTATTGAATGGTCCTTGTTTAATATTCATGCCATTCATAAATTCTGTATGTATTATTTAAAGAGACAGAAGACACCCCCATGCTAAAGTTTAGTTTTCACATCGAATAATTCCAAGCACTGTCGGCTGGGGCTTTAGAATACTCCGAGTGCACCTCTGCAGAGGAGTAAGACCCCCCCCCCCCAGTGGGGCCACTTGTTGACCATGGGTAGCAACCCGTAATGCTCAAGGATGGAACCCTGGTGGCTGAGCAACATTCCACTTTGGTTGGTTGGTGGTTGGTTGGTCGGATTTTACGGCATGTCAACCCATTGGGTCATTTTATGCCGAAACTCATGGGATGGCAGGCACAAAAAATGCGTGGTTCCCCTCGGCATTCCACCTCAAGGGGGGCGCCTCAGGCACTGGGCAATAAACCAAGGCCTGCTCCTTTAAATCAAGGGGGCAGGTGTTGCATGGGGGGATGGCCCCCTGGAATTACGCCGTTAATTTCACTAACAGTCCAGTAGCCGAAGCCACCGGACTCACAGGCCCCGTATTGTTAATACGGTATTTACCATGCATCCCCCTTTTGTAGGTCAGCCACAAGATCCAATTAATGTGGGGCCACTCACGAACTGAAACTCATGGGATGGCAAGCACAAAATGCGTGGATCCCCTCGACATTCCCCTTCAAGAGGGCACCTCAGGCACTGGGCGATGAAGCCAGCCCTGTCACTTTAAATAAAGGGGGCCGGTGTTGTCTGGGGAAGGCCCCCTTGGATCACGCCATTAATTTCATTAATAGTCCAGTGGCCGAAGCCAACGGACCCCGGACCCGAAGAGCGGGTTATTAATGCATTTAAAATCCTGAAATATATGTTATATATCTCTAAGAAATAAAGATTTACTGAGTATATGGTGGGAATAATTTGCATAAGGATTTTAACAAAACTGGGTTTGATAAATAATTATTTGCTATTACTGATTTCTAATACTATCATGTTATTCTCAAATGTATTAAAAGCAAATCCTTAAAATTTTATATAGAAATCAATTAAAATAACATTAGAATAAGTTTAATATTTTCATATTCGTTCTTATTTAGTTTCATTAGTCTTTCTAATTTAATATATTTTATTACATTAAAACTTAAATACTTGCATCCAGAAGGCACATACTTACAAGTATTAATAATTTTCAAAAGGTTCTATTTGACCCATAGATGGGATCCTAACAGGTTCTACCACCATTTAGTGGTAGTGATGAGAGAGGGATTTTTACCGCTCTGTAGAAGATACAGTAAACATATTCTAATCTCAGCCGATAGAGCGTGGAATAAATGTGGGGGTTTTATTTTCGGAACATCTCCCTCTCTCTCTTTCTCTCTCTCTCTTTCCTCTTCTCTATATATCTATCTTTCTATCCTTTCCTTTTTATTTTTTCTCCTTTTCTTTATTTCTCCCTAATCTCTTTCTCTCTCCCTGTCTCTCTTCTCTATATATTTCTCTATCACTTACTTTCCATCTCTTTCTTTCCCTTTCTTTATCTCTCTAATCTCTGTCTCTGTCTATATCTCTGTCAGTCTGTCTGTCTATCTGTCTCTCTCTGCTATTTCTCTTTTTTTTGTATAAACATTTTTTTTCTGGATTTTTTACTCTTTTCAGAATCAGCTCACAGTAACATTCACTAACTCATTCGCCCTTTTTTTGCTCACAATTTAAAAAAAAACAACAAATTCTGCAAAGATTTCGTACGTTTATAAAAAATAAATCATAGCGTTTTTTGCTTAAAGTCTTTTTTAAATTTTTATATTGACGCTGATCAAACGATGTGGAAAAAAAACAACACTAGTCAAGGGAGGTAAATCATGTTTATTTGAATTGCAAAAGGTGTGATAATCGCTCCGTTGAAGACATTAATAGATACGATATTCAGAAGCTTTGTGATGTAGAAATAGCAATAACGAAGGTGGCAATCCGTAACATTCATCCAACCAATCGCCAAGTCTGTTTTCTATCATTTTTTGAAATTTTATTTTACAAGCAAAACACTGTGACGTGAAGCGACTCAATCACCATAGCGTGAGTTCATTCATAAACGACAATAAGCAGGATTACTAATAAGCCTATGTGCACAGAGCGAAGAGAGTTTCGGATTTATAGGTCTTTTTGTTCCAACAGACTTCATCCTTCCAAAAATCGACATCTCTTTCAAGGGATGAATACTTTGATGTAAATCTAGGGAAAAGGATGTTTGGGGGATAAATATACTTTACAGTGTTTTACTTTGCTTCGTTGGGATATGGTTGGCAACAGATGTAAAAAGATGAGGAGTAGGAGGAGGAAAAGGAGGAGAGGGAGAGGGATAGAGGGAGAGAGAGAGAGAGAGAGAGAGAGAGAGAGAGAGAGAGAGAGAGAGAGAGAGAGAGGAGAGAGGAGGATATTAGGGAAGATTAGGGATAGTTCAAAAATTGAGAATCGGAGGAACAAACGGATAGAAAGAGATATACGGAGAGAGAGAGAGAGAGAGAGAGAGAGAGAGAGAGAGAGAGAGAGAGAGAGAGAGAGAGAGAGATTAAGGAGAGTTAAAGAAAATGAGAATAGAGAGGAATGGATAGAAAGAGATCTACGAGGAGAGAGAGAGAGAGAGAGAGAAGAGAGAAGAAAGAGAGAGAGAGAGAGAGAGAGAGAGAGAGAGAGAGAGAGAGAGAGAGAGAGAGAGGTTGAGAAAGAAAAAGGAAGGGATAGAGAAATATATAGAAATATATAGAGAAGAGAGAGAGAGAGAGAGAGAGAGAAGAGAGAGAGAGAGAGAGAGAGGAGAGAGAGAAGGAGAGAAAAAGAAAAAAAAAGATAGATTAATTAATTTTAATGGTATGTCAACTCATCCAGATTTATTTTATGCCTAGAAGTTTGGAAATCCATTTATTATACGGTCATATTCATATTTTTTGTGTAGTTATTTCTTAGAAGTATTTTTTTATTCACACGGCCCTATCGAGCACGATTAATTTTCAAACATATCTATTTGACTCCGAGTCAGAGTGGATCTGGGAGTAATGACAATGAAGGAATACTCCACACTTCCCAGATCTCCAGAACTTGACCCTCACCATCAGATGCAGTACAGTGTCATACCCAGGACATTCCTTGTTTGAGGGTATTACCCATCTGCAGGGGATACGGTCAGCATCGACAGGCCATGAAAATGATAAAGGTTAGACAAGCGGTCGGAGTGACCCCCTTCCAATCAATCGGCTGGTCATGCCAAGCACTAGCACCTATATGATTGTCCCAACCATATTGCCTTTATAGCAGGCCCCAACCCTTTTTATTATATATGTGCTAGAAAGCAGTGGCTGAGAGTCTTAGTGTCCTGGTAATTACTCCCAGGTCCACTTTGACCTGGAGTGGTAGTACCAGTTAGGGTCATATCTATGGGTTAAATAAAAAATGAGTTTAAAAATACTGAGTTTTAAAAGAAAATTGAGTACCCATTAAGAATGAATAAAACAAAACGTCTTCAGCATAAAATAACCCAACAAGGGTTGTCATGCCGTAAAAAACGTCTAGCCTAGTAAATAATTACGTTTTATCCATTTTGTGTTAATAAGGGAATATATATATTTACCAACCCCTCCGCACAAGCAGGATGCGACACAAGGTTAATTTCTTAAGCGGAATTTAACAGGTTTGAATTCAGAGTTTTCCTTCTCCTATACTGGTTTCCTATCCAAGGTTAAAGAGCCATGTCTGCCCTACTATTTACCCATAGCTGGATGAAGAATATATGAATTCATATCTTTCCCAAGGGTATTAGAGCAAAAAGGCAAATGCAAGCGTCCAGGATTTGAACTCTCGTCAACGAGTCCAATTCCTACGACTCTAACCATTTGACCATGCACCTCCACTTATAAGGGAATATATCTGTGTTTTATATCTCAGATGCTGCTTATTTCATATCGATAATCAAAATAATATTTTAACAGAAATATCTAAAGGCGGATATTTGCCATTATTATCTGGATATTTCAACAACGAATGTCTGCTGGCAACTAACCAAATTATACAGGGTTGTCTTAATATTGACGTCTCTACATAATTTCATTGATTTTCTAACTTGAATCTTAGTTGCACCCAAAACATTATTTGAAGTAATAGAAAAGCGGAGAGTTTCAGAATAATACAATACGAATACAATAGAAGTACAATTTAGTATGTAATCGTTGAGATTAATTTGGTTGGTTGGTTGGGTGGTTGGATTTTACGGCATGTCAACCCAGTGGGTTATTTTATGCCGAAGATGTTTTTGTTTTATTCATTCTTGATGGATACTAAATAAAAAAATAAAAAGCTCATTTTTTCTATGTAACCCATAGATGGGATCCTAACAAGTACTACCACACCGTGTCAAAGTGGACCTGGGAGTAATGGGGATGAAGGAATACTCCAAACTCCCCAGAGCTCCAGAATTGGAACATTACCATCAGATAGAATTTAACTTCATGCCTAGGACATTAAGACCATCAGCCACCGCCTTCTAGCACATATGATAAAAAGTGTTGGGGGTTGCCAAAATGGCAATAGGGGCGGGACAATCATATAGATGCTAGGGCTTGAGGTGACCAGCCGATTGATTTGAACGGACCTCTCCGACCGACCGTAAAGTGGAGTGTTGCATGTCATGGACTGCTCAGCCACCAGGGTTCCATCCTTAAGCATCACGAGTCGCCACCCACGGCCAACAGGTAGCCCCATTGCAAAGGTGCAGTCGGTAAATGTACATTTTTCTTAAAATATTTTTTTGTCACTTGTCATTTTTCTCCTGACGATGACCTAAGTAGAGAACTATTAAAAAATAACAGAAAATATTCCTGTTTGTCTTATCACTTTTTGTTCATATATGTATATATATATATATATATATATATATATATATATATATATATATATATATTAGGAAAATAAGAAGATTTTGGTTGAAAGCATAATATACTATTTTAGGAGACCTAGGAATCGTTACCTCATCAGATGCAGAATGTTTTTTTTCTTTTTTTTTTTTTACTATGTACGGGTAATTTAAAAACCGGTCATAAGTTAAATTTTTAACCATCTGTTTGTCCATTGTCTGATGATTTACACCGTTAATTTGATATATTCGAATTTCTAACTCATGGTTTATATGTCTCGTTGTTCATTAGCAATAAGAGGACGCATTGAGCTCTGTAAATTTCAACTACTGAAAAACTACTACGTCGCAAACTTTGGATTATATATATATATATATATATAACTTTCAAAGAAAGAAAAACTTAACAGACCGTCATCCTGTTATAATATTTATTTCGACCAGAAATTCAAAATGAGTCTAGCCTCTTCAGACAGATTATACAAATATAGGAAGATTCAATAGAAAAAATCCTTCACCAGAATTAAGTCTTCTCATACGCTCATATATGAACACAATTTTTATGACAACAACAGCAACAAATTTGAATCCTGTTTGCAACTACAAGAGCATACAGTATGGTTGTACAGTGAGCTTTTGATGATCCCAAATAGAATCATCCCTTACTTACCAGTCAATTGGATTATCTTACACACACACACACACACACATATATATATATATATGTGTATATATATCACTATATATATTATATATATATATATATATATATATATATATATATATATATATATATTATATATATATATAACGCAGTAATCAGATGTTTGCAATCGACAAATATAGCACCATACCATCCTATTTCGCGTTCAGATTGTTGCATATCACCAATGAACAATGGCAGACCAAAGAAAAGCTTATATTTACGAAATGATAAATTGTCTGTGCTTGACTAATTCATCACTGGTTGTCTTCTTAAGACACCGGCTCAGAATAACTTTGATCTGTTGTGCTGTGTCTACCAGCGAATCGTGTAGTCACGTTTAGTGCTTTGTCTCTGATTTTGACTAATTCACTTTTTGAATTTATCCCCCCCCTCTCTCTCTCTGTCTCTCCGTCTCTCTCTTTCCAACCCGAAAATAGGTTGTCGTCTGCTGTTGACGTGTTCACTCCATTGCTTCCTTACGTTTCTATTTATTTCGACCTTTCATGGCTGTTCTTTGTCTCCGTTTCAAGTTTTGTGTGAAAGTAATTTTAAAATGAACACATCCGTCCATCTGTAAGGCTATCTATCTATCTATCTATCTATCTATCTATCTATCTACCTATCCATCTATCTACCTACCTACCTATCTATCCATCTATCTATCTATCTATCCATCTATCTATCTATCTACCTACCTACCTATCCATATATCTATCTATTTACCTACCTACATACCTATCTACCTATCTACATACCTACCTATCTATCCATCTATCTATCTACATACCTATCCATATATCTACCTATCTATCTATCTACCTACCTACCTACCTATCTATCTACCTACCTACCTACATACCTATCTATCTATCTATTCCAGTCTCTCCGTTCATCTCTGGGGTTCATCTCTCTCCCAATGATATTTGTCCCAAAGTGAATGTAATAGTTCGACTGGAGTTCAAACTGACAAACTACGATGTCACAATCCAACACGTTAGCCACTACGCATCAGGAATCCCCAACGAGGTGTTGTTCAAGATAAGCGAATCAACGACAATCGGTTATTCTACATTGAGTAAGGATTTCCTTAAAAAGAACCCATAATATTAAGGTTATTGCGTTAATTATAAAATATGTTTAACCCATTGTTGGGTAAAATATGAGAGATTTGAAAAACATTACGTATACTTGAACTTCTGCACCAGATTATCGCAAAGAAATATTCCTGGTATTTAAAAAAAACCTTGCGTAAACAATAACTTGCTACCAAAATACACAATATATTATATATATATATATATATAGTGTAAGAGCCAGTCTATTTACACATACATGTATACATACAGATAAATTTACACATACATGTATCATCATCATCATGTCGCGCAGGCAGCACGGATATCCAAAACGATCTCTCGCCAACCTTCCCTATCATTCATCGCCACAGGGAGCTCCTCTTCGCTGCAGCCAGCATCTTTACATAGCTGGTCGATATAAGTCCTTGCTGGGCGGCCCACACTGGCATGTCCATGTGTTGGCTTCCACAGGAGAACATCACTTATGAGTTCATCCTTGCTTCTCCAGCAGTGCCCTGCATGCCTAGTCCGTATACAGGTAAATTTAACCAGAAATGCTTTCCAATAAACAAATGGACTGGTCACGTTTGAATGTACATCTTGGCTTGTCATTTTATTTTTCTCATGTTTTCTCCTGACGATGACCAAAGGTTGAAACTAGTAGATAACAAAAAAAAAAAAAAACAACAAAAACAAAAACAAAACAAAACAGGTGCCACCCGTTGGCCGTGGGTGGTGACCCGTGATGCTTATGGACGGATTCCTGGTGTCTGAACAGTCCATGACATACAACACTTCACTTCGACTCTTACTCTTCGCTACACGGGCGGTCGGAGAGCACTCCAATCAATCCGCTGAACAAGTCAATCCTTAGCACCTATATGATTGTCCCAACCCTATTGCCCTTATGGTAAGCCCCAACCCTTTTTATGATATATGTGCTAGAAGGCGGTGGCTGAAGGTCTTACAGTCCTGGGTATTATTATCTGATATTAAAGTTCCAATTCTGGAGTTCTGGGGAGTGTGGAGTAACCCTTTATCACCATTACTCCCAGTTCCACTGACCCGGAGTAGTAGTACCTGTTAGGGCCACATCTATGGGTTAAATAGATAAAAAATGAGTTTTTAGAATATTTAAAAAATGAGTTTAAAAAAACAAAACAAATTGAGTACCCATCAAGAATGAATAAAACAAAACTTCTTCGGCATAAAATGACCCAACAAGAGTTGACCAATCAGAAACTGACAGGTAGCCTTTCACACGTAATCCCAAAATTCTGTTGCCACTCATCGACCAATCAGAAACCAACAGCTCACCTTTCACACGTCATCCCAAAATCTGAGTAACTTTTAACATTTTCACATCTCATTATTTTACACTATTTCCAGAAATCATATTTAAAAAAACTGACCAGCCTCCATGACAACAACCAAAACTATCAATTTCGATCAGGATTGATCTCCCCTTACGGAAAGTAAAAACCGAGAAATCTTTTTTAAACGCATGCGTGTCTTATCATTGTTGTGAGGTGTGGTTTTGTGTTCCTTGTTGCAGTAGTATTTATTCGTGCTTAATCTTAGCACTGGGTTCGGCTTCTCGTAGCTCACTCCTCTAGTCCCCTAAAGTGTCTCTATACATGTCCTGCAGTAATACACATATGTAAATGAGATAACACGCCATTGGCTATCTGACTACACCTCCCTGAAACGGAGAGGTTTTATTCCCCTCGTTGATCTATTGCTTCTCCTAAATATCCTTGGGGGTGTTCTTCGTAATGGTGACCGCGGTCTCATTTCATCACTACTGGATCCCTGGTATGGCACCTCGGAATCCGACTCGCTTTCATCTATGGGTTCTATAACGTCTCCCCCATATTGGTTTATATCCTCGTTTCTTTCCGATTCCTCCACACTCATGTCTTCCTCATATCTATTCCTTAGCTGATCAGTGTGGGCCAGCACACTTCTCTCCTGTGTTGTTATTATAGCGGTGTTGTTCCCTTTCTGCATAATAAAATACGCTTTTTCAGGTTGCGCGTCCTTATTCTTTTTGTACACATTTTTTCATTAGTCGAAAAAGACATGGTTATGGGAGATCTGAGCTGTCTTCCCATCAAGGCAGAAGGACTTAGTGTCCTATCAACATGAGGAATGGATCTGTAACTCATCAAGAGTTTAGGTAGAAAAGATTCTATGGTCTCACGTGACGGCTCAAATGCTTTTAATCCTAATTTAACCGTTCTAACCATCCTTTCCGCAGCCCCATTTGATTGTGGATGGTAGGGTGGAGTTTTATAGGGTTTACATCCTATCTTCCTCAACCAGGAACATAGACTTTCATCACAGAATTCGGACGAATTGTCCGATACCAGGGTTCTCGGTACGCCGATCCTTGAGAATACAGTTCTCAAAATTTGAATGACAGTTGCAGATTTTCTATCACGCACCTGAATAATCTCTGGCCACCCCGAGAACGAATCTACTAAAATCAATAGTAGTCCTACGCCTTTGGCATAGGCATGGTCCATGTGTACTCGACTCCATGGTTCTTGTTCCTTTGGCCACGAATGAGTCGATTTTTGTGGAAAGTCTTTGATTTCCATGCATTTGGGACATTTTTTACATAATCTTCAATGTCACGCGAATATCCTGGCCACCAGTTCTCGAATTTGAGTCTTTTTTGCGTGGCCGCTATTCCACAATGTATATCGTCGTGTACACTTTTAATTATTTCTTTTCGCATTTTTTGCGGAGGTACAACCAAATCTCCGTTACATATAACCCCTCTGTCCATAGTTAGTTTATGTTTAACCTCTTTATAAGGCCTTTCAGCTTTAGAGCAGTCGTTCCATTTATTCCTCCTTATTCTATTCGATATTTTGCTCAGAATAGGGTCCAGAAGGGTTTCTTCTTGAAGCTGTTTAATCGGCATTACATCGGTTTCGACCCAATGTAATACATCTTCAGTGTCGCTTATCCCGTCGTCTTCTTTGTTAAATGCTAATCTGGATAACGCGTCGACATGCGGAATAGTGTTTCCTTTGACGTACATGATATCGATATCAAAGGCCATCAGCAGTATGGCCCATCTCATTAACCTGGCAGATGTGACCTTGGGTAATTCTTTCCTTGGATTAAAAATGAATTCTAAGGGTCGATGGTCAGATTTTAGTAAAAATTTTCGACCCAATAGAAATTGTCGGGCGCGCTGTGTGCTTCACACTATGGCCAAAGCTTCCTTCTCTATATCTGAGTAGTTCATTTCTGCCTTGGTTAGCTTTCGCGACAGGTACATAACCGGATGATGATCGTCCTGTGACAATATAGCAGACACAGCATATTCACTGGCATCCGTAGTTAAGGTTATTTCTTTTCTGGGATCAAAAACTTTAATAACAGGTTTTTCCATAAGTACTTTTTTATTTTGTTAAAAGCCGTTTCTTGTTTTTGTGTCCACACAAACTCACTATTCTTTCTTCGTAATTCTGCAAATGCTTCAGTTAAATCGGAATATTTAGGCACATATCTGCTATAAAATTAGCCAATCCTAAAAACGATTCTAATTCTTTTTTGTTGGCTGGGGATGCCACCTGCGATATTTTAATTAATAAATTTGGTCAGGAAATGCCTTCTTTGGATATTTGAAAGCCCAAATAATTTATCTTCTCGCAATTAAATTGCATTTATCGTTTTACGCTCATTCCGGCTTCTTTTAATTTGTTCATAACTCGCTGCATTTTTTGTTGCAATTCATTGGTGGCCCCTATTAAAATATCGTCCTGATAATTATCATATTTTCTACTACTCCCTTTAAGACATTTTCGATTGCTCGTTGAAATATGGCCGACGCTGTCTTTATTCCGTATGGCATTTTCGTCCATCTCATTAATCCGAGGGTGTGTTAATAGTGGTTATTTCTTGAAATTTATCGTCAATTTGTATTTGATTGTAAGCTGCCTTTAAATCAATTTTCGTAAAATATTTAGTGCCTGTTAATGTATGCGACACAATTTCAAGCTCAGGAATAGGATACGAATCTGAACATATTATAATTCACACCAATCTTATAATCACCACATATTCTTAAATCCCCATCTTTTTTTCGTAAAACTACAATTGGGAGGCCCAGTTACTACCACCGACCGATACTGGTTTTAACACTCCTTCTGCTACCATATCTTCTAATTTCTTTTTTGCTAAAGGTCGCAAATGTATAGGTATCCTACGCGATTCGTAATGGGGTGGGGGGGGTCTATTTTCTTTCACTCGTATTGTGGCTTTATAACCTCTCAAGATTCCATTTTTTGCTTTTTACTTTCTATGCAGTCGATTAAATTGTCTGTATCTATGTTTATAATATCTGTGCCTATTAGTCCATGATTTTTTAAACAATCCACTACAGTTATAGGACCACTTCGAATCTTCTATTAGCCTCAAACGTAGCGTCGAATTGTCCAATGCAGTGATGTACGAGCCATCAAATTGTCTTAATTTCAAGTGACTTCTCTTTAACTTGGGTTTGCCCATATGTTGCCAAAAGTCTTTGGAATAATAGTCACGTCACTACCAGTATCGACTTGCATCTCAAATGGTATTTCATTTAATTTTACTGTCAACTTCTGTTTTTTGTTCACCCGTACTTGGTACACGTCTTCTATCGAATTTGTCCATTTCGACTTGACTCTGCATACCGTACTAAAATGATTCTGTTTTTTGCAAACATAATAGGTTTGTCCATAAGCAGGACAATTTGTTCTTTTGTCAATATTATGTTGAAAATTGCAGTACTTACAATTCTTTAGCCTTGTTTTTAATTGTAACACGTCAGTGTTATTTGCTGCATTTTCTTCTATTTGAAACAACATTGTATTGTTTTGAGTATCTTCCTTGAATTCGGATATCATTTCCAGTTGCTGTACAAATTCCACGCATGTTTCTAATGCCATGTTATTTGACTGTAGACGTTCTAAAATTTTGTCTTTTTGATTCCTGTCGTATATTCCTTCTATGAACCGTAACTGGATTAATTCTTCTTCGATGGTAAAATCTCCTGTTCCAAGCTGTTGAAATTCACAGAATCTCGCGGCCTTTTTTAGTCTCTGAATGTAATTCCTTGCTGGTTCGTTGGGATTTTGCTTCGTAGAAAGTAATTTAGTCCTCTCAGCAATAACCAGTTTTTTCTTAGGTCTTACATTGTTCTTTATGTTGTGTGCAATTTCTTCAAAGGTGAGATCCTCCAAATCTTTTGGATACGCCATAACGGCTACTTTCATGTTTGCTTCACATCCAGCGGACGCTAAAAATAAGTCTGTAATCTCATTTTGTCCTCCAATGTTCTTTTTGTCTTGTAATTTTTTGCTTCTTGCAAAGGCTGAAAAACATTTTATCCACATCTCAACATAGTCAGGTTGCTCTAAACTTGCAAGTATGTCTATTGACGACGCCATGTGTTGTGAGGTGTGGTTTTGTGTTCCTTGTTGCAGTAGTATTTATTCGTGCTTAATCTTAGCACTGGGTTCGGCTTCTCGTAGCTCACTCCTCTAGTCCCCTAAAGTGTCTCTATATATGTCCTGCAGTAATACACATATGAAATGAGATAACACGCCATTGGCTATCTCACTACAATCATAACAGTCTGCAGTGTTTTCTCGAAGTTATTTTTAGAGCACCAACTGAAACTTCCCATTACATTAGCAAACTTATGTAAAGTTTGGCTGAATAAATGCCATGTTTATTCTTATCAGCAGTTGTCATTTCATCACATTTCTCTGTTTTTAATATATTTTCATATAAGAGGAGTAGATAACTAAAAGTATATTTATCACAATCTGTTTCTATCTATCTATCTATCTATCTATCTATAAACAGTTTTTTCATCACCTTTTCCCCCTCTCTATCACCCATTCCTCTCCCTATTTTGTCCTTTCCGTATCTATCTATCTATCTATCTATCTATCTTTCTATCTATCTATCTATCTATCTTAGTTTTTCCATATCTATCTCTCTATCCCACTCTCTATATCTATCAATCAAAGTTTGTTCATCACCTCTCTTTCTTTGGTCCCCCTCTCTCTCTCTTATCTATCTATCTATCTATCTATCAAAGTTTGTTCATCACCTTCTCTCTTTCTGTGCCCCATCTCTCTCTCTCTCTCTCTCTCTCTATCTATCTTAGTCTCTCCGTATCTATATATCTCTGCTTTTCCACATCTATCTATCTATCTATCTATCTATCTATCCGTATCTATATCTATATTCAAAATTAATACAGCGTAGGAAAGGGGAGTTTCAAGGTGACAAGGTATTGTTAAGAAAAAAAAAACTCTACTTATCTATGTTTCTCACTCTTTCTCCTTATGTATCCATCTTTGTTCATCAACACACACACACACACACACACACACACACACACAACACCACACACACTCTCTCTCTCTCTCTCTCTCTCTCTCTCTCTGTCTATCTCTTTTTAAATATGTTTTCTGATAAAAGGCCTTAATAACTCACAGTATTACATTTTATCAGCATTTTTGACTGTTTTATAGTTCTGAGCATTTTTCTTGAATATAAAGAGAAAAATCTCCGTTTTTATATTTGATTTTATTCGCCTTGGAAGTCTTCTTTTTTTTCTCCCCTTTTTCTCGTGATATAATTTGGCGGTAACAGTCAACGTAATGGCTGTTCACTTGACCTTACCACCATTTTCAATTTCCCCGATTCTTAAAACCTCACCTCCTTTCATAGTCGCCGGCATCGAATTTTCTTCTGCTTTGGACAACTCTACTCCACCACAACTACCACAACACCACCAACGCCGCCACAGCCGCCTCCTCCAACATAATCGATCATTTCGATCACCGCCACCACCCTCGATCCGGAACATTTGTGACCGTTACCCTAATGTTGAACAGATAAATTTCCGATCCAGCCGACGTCTCTGTTGTATAATGATTTGGCTTAAGTTTGCTGTGTAGAATCAATATTTGCTCTCATCTGGCTTTATACTAACTTACTGTTTGAAGACTCTGTTCTTGTTTTCTTTTTGTACTTAAGGCAGTTCATAATTGAACTTAGTATTCTCTTTCATTTAAAAAAAATACAAATGGAGTCTCCTTTTGCGCTGCTGTTTTACATACTAGCGAGCCCTGTGGATATACCACAGTATGACAATCTAATTTATTTATTTATTTATCTGTGGAGCATGTCCTTTTTCTTCCCTTTTTTTAAAAATAAATAAAAACGGAATGGCTCATTATTTAATTATTACAACGTTTGATATATTTACTTAAGAGCTGTTGCACCTACTTCAATATGTAAAAAGTATAATAATCTTGATTTAACTCTCACTCACTCATTTAGACGTCTCATTTTTAATCAGAGGGTGTTGCAAGATGATAACGGTCGTATTTTCTAGGAACACCAGTATTATTATATAGACAAGCAAGACCTGTGGATATACCACAGTATGTTAATTTAATTATTATTTGTTTACTTAAGAGCTATTGCGAAATAGTTCAATATGTAAAACGTATAATAATCTTGATTTAACTCTCTCTCTCTCTCTTTTTTCTTTCTTTCCTTCTTTTCATCTTTTCATTTTCAGATTAGCGTTATCGCTTCTGCGCGCTCTCCCACTCTGTCTATTTTTCCACTTCTTTCTTTGTTTCTTTGTTTTATTGTTTCTTATTATATTTTTTCTGTGTAGCATGTTCCTTTCTTCCCTTTCTTTCTTTATAATAAAAACGGAATGGTCCGTTATATAGCTGAGGTGACGACACTCATTTGGACGTTCTCATTTTTAACCAGAGGATGTTGCAAGATGATAACGGTCGTATTTTGTGGGAAAACCAGTATCATTATATAAATAACATTATTATTTTCACTTTATGCAAGTTTTTTTTCCCCACCAGTTATAACGTTGACCTGTCGGTTGGGGATGTAGAATACGCCATCTGCATTTCTGTATACAGGTACCCCCCAATGGGGCCACCCCACCTATTGGCAATAGGTGGTGACCCGTGATGCTTAAGGATGGAATCTTGGTGGCTGAGCAGTCTATGACATGTAGCACTCCACTTTTGCTCTTACTTAGGCTAGACGGTCGGTCGGAGAGACCCCCTCAGGGGATAGATGGGGCTTTAGAATACACCGACTGCACCTCTGTAGAGGGATGAGACCCCCCTGTTGGCCTAGGGTGTTGAACCGTGATGCTTAAGGATGGAACCCTGGTGGCTTAGCAATCCATGACATGCAACACTCCACTTTTGTCCTTACTTGGCTATTACTTATAATAAAAACGGAATGGTCCGTTATATAGCTGAGGAGACGACACTCATTTGGACGTTCTCATTTTTAACCAGAGGGTGTAGCGAGATGATAACTGTCATATTTTGTGGGAAAACCTGTATCATTATATAAATAACATTATTATTTTCTCTTTATGCAAGTTTTTTTCCCACCAGTTATAACGTTGACCCCCTTCGATCAATTGGCTGGTCACGTCAAGCCCTAGCACCTATATGATTGTTCAAACCCTATTGCCCTTATGGCAACCTCCTATTTATCATATATGTGCTAGAAAGCGGTGGCTGAGAGAATCCTAGTTCCTGGGTATGACTCTAAACTGTATCTAGTGGTAAGGTTCCAATTCTGGAGTTCCGGGGAGTGTGGAGTAACCATTTATTGTCATTGCTTTCAGTTCCACTCTGATCCAGAGTGGTAGTACCTGTTAGTGTCTCATCTATAGGTTATTTAGATGAAAAAAAAAATGAGTTTTATAAATGTATATAAAAAATTGAGTTAAAATGAGAATACCCATCAAAAATGAATAAAGCAAAACGCCTTCGGCATAAAATAACCTGACAAGGGTTGACATGCCGTAAAATTCAACTAACCAACTAAAACTAGGTCTGGTTAAATGGCCGGGATTGCGTGAGCTTTTTTTTACTGAAAATCTTTAATTGTTTTTTTTATGAAAATTTTAATTGTTTTTATTTTTCATACTTCTTGCTGTTCTTCACTCTGTACATTTTTTTACGTCCATATTTATTCAGCTTTTTTTATTTTTTATTTTCCTTGTAAAATGCTTACTTAAATTAAAGATTCTTTTTTTTCTCATTTTATTAGTATGCTATTTTTGTGTAAAAAAAATCTTCAGAAAAATTATTGGAATCTTATAAGTTTTTCGAAGATCTCTTATCATTCAGCCATGGACATTGATCATAAGTTGATTTTTTTTATTAGATTTTTGTCATTTAGTTTCGTCTACAAATTTTTTCCCCGCTTCTCTTTAATATTTCTTTCTTACTTCTTTTTGTTCTTTCTTTCTCTTCTTTATTGAATCTACTTCAAATATTCTAAGATATTTGAAGTAGTCTTTTTCATTTAATGCAATTATTTATTCATTATCGGTTATTTGGATTCCTGTTAGTGATTCCTATTTCACAGTCTGTATCACCAACATTTTTCGACTTACGGTCAAATCATATCGACAGCACTGGTTCCCCAGGCCAGATCACGTAAGTTAAGCAATAATTAGAATGCTCATTACTTAGATGGGTGACCTGGTAGTAATTACAGGTACTGTGAGCAACCTATTGCCTGTTTATATACAGGGTGATTATAAAGTAAAAAGTTTTAAAAATCTTTTAATTTATTTTTGAATCATCATTTTCACAAAAAAATGAATGTGAGAAGAACATAAATAACATGGAGTTTTATTTAAAATTCTATATGGGCACTAGCATTCGTCTCCAGCCTCTCAAGCCGCTCGGGAATCGCATCAACTGATGTTCACAGGAACTCTTGTGGAATGGCAGAAATAAATTCTCGTGTTCGACCTTCAAGTTCTTTCAAAGTCATTGGTTTCGTAGTCTAGTGTACCCGCTCCCCCAAAAAAGTCGCATGGTGTT
The DNA here is from genome assembly GCA_023376005.1 of Doryteuthis pealeii. Taxonomy (NCBI): domain Eukaryota; kingdom Metazoa; phylum Mollusca; class Cephalopoda; order Myopsida; family Loliginidae; genus Doryteuthis; species Doryteuthis pealeii. The sequence continues at coordinate 61,384,453 of CM042139.1, forward strand.
AAATCAGGGCTTCCGACCGGCCACTCATGTGGATCACGTCTACCCATCCATCTCCTGGGAAAATGGTGATTCAGCCATTCATGAACAACAATAGAAAAATATGGAGGAGCACCATCTTGCATAAAAATCAAGTCTTCAATATTCTCTAAGTATTGACAATTAGTCAGGTCTCATCTTGCTGTATGATGAGATAAATTATAAATAGTTTAAAATAGAAAATTACTTTTAAATCACCCACAAGGCTGAAGTGCTGGAGAGCAACACTTTGATCCGTGCCAGAACGCACATATACTACACTGATCCCTTTTTAAAAAATCAGATCAACAACACTGGTTCCTCACGCTAAATTACGAAGGTTAAGTAGTAATTACTTAGATGGGTGATCACTTAGTAGTTACAGGTACTGTGAGTAACCTAATTAGTTGTGATAATAAGCAAACTTTAATAATTATCAATGATATTGCGCTCAGATACTACACTGATCCAAGGCAATAGCATGTGTAGCGAAACGTTGATCTTAAGCAGAAGGCAAAAATACTACACTTATCCAAGACGGAGGCGCCCGTATTGTAATGGTTACCGTCGTAGAAAATGAACATAGTGACACGGATTCAAATCCTGGACGAGCTTGTTTGCATTTCATATAACGTTAATACCCTTGGGAAAGGTATGAATCCAACTATTCTCACCCCATCTCTGGGTAAATAGTAGGACACACTGGGCTCTTTAACCTTATTTAGGAAACCAGTCTAGGAGAAGGAAAACTTTGAACTCAAACCTTTTAAACTCCGCTTAAAATGACCTTGTGTCACATCCTGCTCATGGGGAGAAGTTGTCAAGTTCATACACTATAATCCAAGCGAGAGGGCTGAGGAGAGGGAGCAACACTTTAATCCGAGGCAGAACGCACATATAGTACTCTGATCCTAGGAAGAACGCACAGATACTACACTGATCCATGCCAGATGTTCGGGTGAGTGGGGCAACATTTTGATGCGGGGCAGAACGTTCAAATACTGCACTGACCCATCCCAGATGGTTGGGCGGGTGGGGACAACACTTTGATCCGGGGCAGAACATGCATATACTACACCGGTCCTAGGAAGAACGCACAGATACTACACTGATCCATGCCAAGATGGTGGGGCGGTTGGGGACAACACTTTGATACGAGGCAGAACGCACACATACTACACTGATCAAAACCTGAACGCGCAGATACTACACTGATCCATGCCTAGATGTTCCGGCGGGGGAGGGGAAATTGCAACACTTTCATCCGAGGCAGAATGAACAGTTACTACAATGATTTAAGCCAGGATGTTGGAGGAGCAATACTTTCATTAGATGCCTAGAGTGCACAGATCCTACCAGGAAGTGCCACTTAATACGTAAATAATCCAGTCATTTTTATAGGCACTGTGCTAACATTGAAATGTTCTAGAATCTAGGGTTTCGGAGGGGGGTGGGGGAATCATTAGATTTTATTTTTTTGCAGTTTGTCCATAAAATTTCTACATTTCTACTCCCTTTTTAAAATGTTTTATTTCACCCCGGATTTTTTTTCGATCAATAAATACCATGTGTTATTTTTGGTTCCTTTTCTGTGTGCTTTTTCTTTTTGTTGACTCCTCAGGTAAATCTTCTCGGCTTTCAAACAGCTAATAGATTTTTTTTTTTTACGTAAGTTATCAGGTTAGAGAGTTTTTTTTCCACATCAAAGGCAGACACCTTGTAGGCTTGTAAATGACTTGCTGTGGTTCTTCAGATTTTTTCTCCTTGGTATCTTTTTTCGTATCAGGATCGTCTTTTCTTTTGTCATATATTCGAGTATCCTTTCTTCAATCATCTATTTGTGCAGCTGCTGTAAAATGTCTTTGATGTCGAATGGTAAAATCTTTAGAATCACAATCCGTGGATTCCATCATGCACTGGAACTGCCTCGTTCACAGTTTTTTTTTTAAATAGAATTCTTTGCAAAGTAAATAAATTTTATTTGTATATTATCTTTATCTTCTGGAACACACACACACACACACCACACACACACACACACACACACACACACACACACACACATATATATATATATATATATTATAGATAATATGGGTGCTATATTTGTAGGTAGACAGTGCTCGATATCATTGATAGAGCATTTATATTTAAGTTAAGGTAGCGTGGATATGGAGTCAACACCTTGTTAATGACAGTTTCTCGCCTATGCGATCTTTAGAAGATATATAGTTCTATGAAGTTAAGGTAGCGAGGACATGGAGCCAACACCTGTTTACTGACAATTTCTTGCCTTCTTTTGAAGATCGCATAGGCGAGAAACTGTTAGTAATCAGGTGTTGACACCATGTCCACGCAATCTTAACTCAAATATATATATATATATATATATATATATATATTATATATATCATCATCATCATGTCGCGCTATTAGCACAGATATCCATGACAATCTCTCGCCAACTTTCCTATCGTTCATTTTGCCAGGGAGGTCCTCTGCGCAGCAACCTGCATCTTTGCTTAGTTGGTCATGTAGGTCCTGATGGGCGGCCCACACTAGCATGTCGTGTGTTGGCTTCCACAGGAGAACGTCACTTATGAGCTCATCCTTGCTTCTCCAGCAGTGCCCGGCATGCCTGTCCGTCTCACTTGTATGGTTTGTGAGATGGGGGCAGGTGGCCATATAGCTGTTTCCTCGTGGGGTGCTGCTTCCACGATTTATTCAGACTGCACGCAGCATTCTAGTGCAGCTCCCGTCCAGCTTATTCTCAAGGCGCCTCGTTAGGGTCCAAGTGGTGCATCCGTACAGCAACACTGATACAACCACCGCCTGGAAGAAATGTCGCTTTAGCTTGTCAGTGAGATCGGATTTCCATATTACTGATAATTTGTTTGTGGCGACCACGCTTTTCCTATTCGTGTATTTACATCGCTTTCTGTGGATAAGATATTTATACCTAGGTATGTGAATTGTTCTACTGGCATAAGGGGCTTACCGTTGAGTGTGGTTATGTCTCCTTCCTTTTGAAACATATTGCTCTGTTTTATCGGAGTTTACATGAGGCCAATATTATTTGCTGCCTTCTCTAGGCTAGCAGTAGTGACTCGGCCTGTGGTGGTGCATCTGCAAGGAGTGCAAGGTCATCAGCGTAGTCTGCATCTGTGATTTTCTGTGCGGGATATCGCCTGCTTCTTGCCTTTTTTAGTGTGAAGCCTTCTTCTTTTATGGTATCTAATGATGTTCGGAAGCATAGTCTAAGCATATGATAAATATATATGGTGCTAGTGTATCTCCTTGTAGGACTCCAGTTCCGATATCGAAGAAATCTGTGTCGCCATCGGGTGAGCGTACCATTACTTGTGTGTCTTTGTAGAGCATCATTATAGCAGCAACAGTTTCTTCTGGAGCCCGTATGCTAGTAGTATTTGTTCCATTTTTCCTCTGTGTATGGAATCAAATGCCTTGGAAAAACCTACGAATAGTAGCGTTGCCTCTAGATTCTTTGCTCGAATCCCTTCTATGATTCGTCGTATAGTCAGGATCTGAGAGGTTGTGGAACGGTTTCTACGGAATCCGTTTTGGTTTTTCCTAAGAATTTTCTCTATTTCGGGTCGGATGCGATTAAGAAGAAGGCATTATAGATCTTGGCTGCGATAGCCGTAAGAGTTATGCCTCTGTAGTTTTTAGCTATTCCTAAGTCTCCCTTTTTGGGGAACGGAGGCATCCTTTTGTCCATTTATCTATTCTATTTTGTCTATATACTGCATTGCATAGCCTAAGTAGTATGTCGCTGAACTTGCCCGTTTTCCATACCTCCGGGGTATTTCGTCGAGACCCCCGCCCTTCTACCTTTTAGTTTATTTAAAGACTACGTGGAGTTCTTCGTGTAAAATCCCCCAGTTTATGTCTAGTTGTCTATCTATGATCTTTTGTGAGTGTTATTTACCATGATTTTAGGTGTGTTCCCCAGAAGTTTCTGGAAGTGGTCTTTCCATTGGAGTCTTTCTTTTTGGCTGTTTGCTTTAGTTTGATCTAGAGGTACTTTTTCCTACCACTAATTTCATTTACTGTTTGCCATGCTAATCGCGACTGTCTGTCTTCTACCGATGATCTAATATTATTTATTTGTGCTTGTATATATTGTTTGTTCTTTTTTGTATGTTTTGGTTAGTTCTATCTGGGCTTTCCTAAGGTTGTGTAAATTGGTGTTAGTTGGGTTTGTTTTATTGAGTTGGGCTGCTTTTTTTATATCGTTCTTTTTTCCTAACTGCTTTCTGTCTCCCAGGAACAGAGTGTTCGGCTTTAATTTTGGTTGGTACGCACTCGCTGCCGCTTCTAAGTGAGCACTAACAAAGTTTCGTATTCCTCGTTTGTGTGGAGCTTTCGGATGTCTCCTGGAGGATATCGAATTTATTTCTTACTGTAACAGCGTAGCGATTGCAAATATCGCTGTTGGCAAGTGTCGACCAGTCGCATCGTTCAGATTTGCTGGTTTGTTTTATTTCTACGTAGGCTAAGTCGTAATTTTGCTGTGACTATTCTGTGATCGGAGAATACTCCTTCAAAGGAAGAATATACGCTTCACAGTTCATTGCACTATTTATCCATTTTTGTTTATTAGGATGTAGTCCAGTTGCGCTTTTGTGCTATTTGGAACGTGTATGTCCATAGTTGCCCTTCCGTTTTTGGAATTTAGTGTTCAGGCAGACAAGCCTGTTCTCAAGGGAGAACTCGGCTAGGAGATCACCGTTCCTGTTTGGGGTTTTTGGTAGGCCGAATCTATTGTTTTCGTTTCTTCCTACCTGTGCATTCATGTTTCCCCCAATTATCAGTATGTTATGTTTGGGGTGTGTCTGCATAGGAGGATAGCCCATTGTAAATGTTTCAATGTCCGTTCGTCGCTGACGTTTGTGGGCTGTAACATGAGACTATAGCATGCAGGATTGCCATCAAACGTAGCACTCATGATTCTAGATTGGACCTTTTCTATGCTGTTAAGTGATTTTAGTGCTCGAGGGCTGAGAAGCATTCCTACACCTCCTATAGTTGCATTGACGGAGTTTTTCCATGCAGATGCTGACACAAACGTCCAGCCATTTCCAGATTCATGGTATTTTAGTTCTACATCACCATGGTCAAATCTGTGTTCTTGCACACATATGATGTCTATATAATTTTCGGCTGCAGACGCCGTGAGTTCGGGGAGTTGGCCTATCGTTTTCAGTGTTCTAACGTTAAATGTTGCTAGCTGGAGTGATTTTTTACATCTAAGTAGGTTTGTATTGAATTTGGGTTTTATGTCTGTCTTATTAGATATTGCGGTTAGGGTTATGTCTTCAGTAGAGTGTGTGTCTTGTTTGTCTGTGGTGAGAGTGGTGTGATTTAGGTATGTGGTGTATTTGTATTTAAAATATATAATATATATATATATATATATATATATATATATATATATAACTTTACTGATCGTCTCCTTGGTCAAATCGAGAAAGGTATCGTCTATTTCATGAATGCAAGTTCAAATCTCGTCGAAAGCAAATTCTTTGTTTCCGATTAATGCAACTAACTTATTAACTTTATTGATTCTAAGTTAAAAAGTAAAGTTGACGGAGTGGCCTATTGTCGGTATCAGCCGAATAACGAAGGAGTCTGTCTCCTTTTCGCTAGCACAGGGATGTTCCGTCGCAGAGAATTTTATCATTTAGCATGCTGGAATGTTCGAACACTAAAACTTGAAGAAACACAATTTCTTACGATGCGCTCCCTTCATCAGTATGGCATCGATGTCGCCTGCCTCTCAGAGATACGGTTAGCAGATTAGCGGTTGCCGTACCATCAAGATCCCACAGGCTGATGTATCCTATCATCTGTATAACAGCGACTCTACTGACAACTCTGGACCTCATGGTGTAGCGTTTGCATTCGAGATACGGTGAATTCGTTGGGTGGAGCCGGCTCAACCGACCCAAGGTAAAAAAGAAGGTCCGCAAAATGTATTTTGTTCTCAGAAAATTTAAAAAAAATTCTTTTTTGTTTTACATATGCAACACGTGTTTCAGATCATAATTATCAATCAAAGCCTGAAGAAGATACCAGAAGATCTGAAACACGTGTTGCATATGTAAAACAAAATGAATTAAACATTTTTTTTCTGAGAACAAAATACATTTTGCTGACCTTCTTTTTTATAATATATATATATATATATATAAGTAAGTAAAGTCGTCGGGGTGGCCTAAAGTCGGTATCAGCCAATCAGCGAGGGAGTCTATCCCCTTTTCACTAGCGCTAGACCAAGGAGATTGTTTGGGCATCAGAGGTGGAGCGCCACACATATCCCCAGCTCCTTACTTTACCACACAGATCCCTGTGCTACTCATGCGCAGAGTTGGTGAGGGCCGGTATCGAACTAGGAACCTTGTGGTTTGTAGCCGAATGCTCTACCGACTGAGCTAACCCGGCCCTTATATATGATTATTTAATTATTAAGAAAATTCATTATATTAAGTTAATTATAGATAATTAAATTTATTTAAGTAAATTCACTAAATTAACTAATTGAATGATTCATATATTTGTATTATTAATTATTAAATAATGATTCCAATTAACTTAATTAAATTAAAAATTAGTTTGAAAAAGGGAATTTGTTTATATATTTGCTGAAGTACCACCAACCGAGGACACTACTGAATAGCGAGTTTGATCTTCGCTGGATATTCCATATTTGCGACCTTCTGTTACATTCGACTGCTGACGTAAGAGTTGGGTTTTAAAGGGCCTCTCATCGTGCTGTAATGGTTAGCAAGTTAGTCTTGCTGATCCATTACTACTGAATAGCGGGTTCGATCCTCACTGAATGTCCCATATTTGCGACCTCATATCACATCCTACTCGTGGCGACCGGGTTGGGTTTTAAAGGCCTCTTATTGTGGTGTAATGGTTAGCAAGCTAGTCTTGCTGATCCATTACTACCGAATAGCGAGTTCGATCCTCGCTGGATGCCCCATATTTGCGACCTCGTGTCACACCCTACTCGTGGCGACCGGGTTGGGTTTTAAAGGGCCTACCATAGTGATGTAATTTGTTAGCAAGCTAGTATTGTTGACCCATTACTACTGAATATCGAGTTCGATCCTCACTGGATGCCCCATAGTTGGGTAAATACTTACCTACCTACATACCTACGTACCTACAGAGTAAGATGTAAATTGGTTGATCAGAGGGGATTGTAAGAAAACGTAGATCCTCAGAACAGAAAAAGAGATGTAATGATTATATACTGATAGGGTCAGCCTGGTGAGGGGAGTATGATGTTGAAAGACCCAAAACTTCCCTGTGACCCAAGGAAATTACATCACTGACAACACCTACCAGCGTCCCAAATGTAGTTAGGAGCATATATTTAAAGTTAGCAATAATGAATCTTACAAAGTCCACAAATTATCTCGTCAAAGCAAAAAGTGTGACAAAGAGAACGTAACAACAAATCAAATTTGTTGATTAGAGATTACCAATCAGTAATCAGAAAGAGAAAAACAAATTCAAAAATCCTTTGCTTTGATATCTGGGATGATAGTTAAGTCAACCAGATATTTCACAACTGATATCATAATCATATATAACTAGCAAGACCTGTGAATATACTACAGTATGATAATTTAATTATTACAACATTTGATATGTTTACTTAGGAGCTATTGCGAAATAGTTCAATATGCAAAAAGTATAATAATATTGATTTAACTCTCTCTAACATTTTTTTTTCTTTCCTTCTTTTCATCTTTTCATTATGTTCGATTGAAACAGAACAGCGTTATCGCTTCCGCACGCTCACATCTTCTTTCTCTATATCTTTCCCTACTATCTTTCTTTCTTTCTTATTATATTGTTTCTGTGTAACATGTCCTTTTTCTTTCCTTTTTATCTTCATAATAAAAACGGAATGGTCCATTATTCTGCCGAGATGATGACACGCATAAGAAATAAGAATTTGGCGGAAAAGCAACACCAGATAATCAGGATTTACATTTTTGCATTTCATCTCGGGCGATTTGGACGGTCTCATTTTTAATCAGAAGGTGTTGCAAGATGATAACTGTGTTACTTTCAAAGAAATACGAATATTAATATATAGATTACTTAATCTTAATTAGCATCTTATTTATGAACGATGTCTATTAAAGTCTGAGATTTGCCTCTAATATTTATCCTCACGACTGTCACCCTTATATTTCTGTAGTTTTCGTGCCAGGTCTTGTTATTTATCTTGTCAACCTCTTGTGATTCTGTTATTCCCAATTTGGCTATATTTATTGCATACCAGATTTAGTCTATATATTAATACGTTTGTTCCTTAACCTTCCGATCGTTATCATCTCATTTTTATTATAAAGAAAGAAAGGGAAGAAAAGGACAGGCTACTCAGAAAAATATAATAAGAAAAAAGAAAGAAAGATAGATAGAAAGAGAGTAGGGGAAAGATATATATATGGAGAGAGGGTGGTAAGACAAATCTGTTTAAATTGAACATAATGAAAAGAAGGAAAGGAAGAAAATAGTGTGAGAGAGAATTAAACCGAAATTATTATAATTTTTACATATTGAACTATTTGGCAATAGCTCTTAAGCAAACATATGAAACGTTGTAATGATTAAATTAGCATACTGTGGTATATACACAGGTCCTGCTAGTAACGTTATTAATGTAGACTTTTCATATGTCCGTGGATACATTTCAAGTCTTGGGTCTCTGAAAACACTTAAATCTTGTTTGAGAACGTTAATTATATTCAGGAATGATTAAATTTTATTCTTGAAAATATCAGCGGAATAGCGAAAAATGATAAACAAACAACTGATAATGAAATAAAATGGTAGCAAATAATTCTTCATTATTAAATAAATAAAAAAACAACAAAGTTTTCGATGCACAAACGCGGCAAAAAGCAAAACAAAATGAAAGAAAAGCCATAAATTCCCTGAAACGAAATACAGATTTCTTATATAAAGCCACAATTGAAACAAAACTAAAAAAAAAAAAAAAATAAATAAAAAGATAAAAAAATAAAAATATATATCTCTTGAACTAAGAAATTATATTTTTTGTTGAGATTCATTCTTCAACTTCCTAAATGAAATAAATTATTATTAAAAAAAAGAAAGTTGTTGAGAAAATACGAAAAAAAAAAAAAAAAAAGAAAAGAAAATGAGAAAAAAAATGTCTAATAGCAAAAACGAAAATTCAAAGTAATGGATTTTTTCTCGAGATTTTTTATTTAAGAAAAATCTTCCGGGCAATTTTTTTAATATGAAAAATAATTCATTTGTAGGAATTAGTCACTCTGTGGCAAATCGCTGAATACAGTTCACAGTCCAATGTTCAATTTTAAAGCGTTTACAAGGTTTTCACATATCGAAAAGAAAAACAAAAAAAGTCAACAATTGATAGATTGGAATGAATAAATTGTCGCATAGAAAACGACCCAATCAGAAAAAGAGACATAGTAGAAAATGATTGATTTTAACGGCATTTCAACTCTTCTAGGGTTATTTTTATACCAAGAGGTTAGTGAATTGCATTCATTGTACATTTACAGTCAACTATGAAATTATTCGTACACTCATCAATTTTGAATATTTGTATACATTTTTCTAATGGCTGCATGATGCAAGGTTTTTTTAAAAATTGTATTTACCAACTTAACACATGGGCAGGATGTGACACACAAGGTCATTTTTAAAGCAGAGTTTAACAGGACTGAATTCAGAGTTTCCTTGGCTAGTTACCTAACCAAGGTTAAAGAGCCCAGTCTGTCCTGCTATTTATATGATAGATGGAGGGAGATTAGTTGGATGCATACCTTTCCCAAGGGTATTAGCGAACAGCCTCGTCCAGGATTTGAACTCGGGTCGACGAGTCCATTTCCCACGACGTCAATTATTACGCCACGCGCCTTCATTAATATATTATATGTTAATAAGCACAAAAAGTAACATAAAACTAAATTTTTAGAACAATAGGTTAAATACAACAAATTTGACCGGCAAATTATGCAGACAAAATTATTCGTACAGTAGAAAATGTTTTTAGATTTATTGGTTCGTGTAAGTATAAGCAACTTACATAATTATTCTATCGGTGAAGCGCTCTAAACTATTTATTCAGTAGAATATTTGTGATAATTCCAGCAAAGAACATCACCTGGTTCATAGCGTGTCACCTTTGTTATTTTTACGTTAACAGCATGATGAGGATGACAAAGGAGCTTAGCGTTGATTTGAGACAGAGAATTGTTAACTTCTACAAGTCGGGAAATAATTACATCACTATTTCAAACCGATTACCTAACCATAGATCTACGGTACAGTCCGTTATAAAGAAGTTTAAACAGTTTGACACGACAGAGTATTTGCCTTGGGATGGAAAAAATACAAATTGTTACCGAGAACTCCACGAAAACTGTATGGCGAGGTTAATATAAACCCAAGAGTTGTTTTGAAAGACACCGCCAAATGTTTGGATACGATGGGTATCAGCGTAAGTACTTGTTCAATACAACGTTATTTAAATAGAAATAGTTAGTATGGAGACCGACCACAACGAACCCCTTTTCACAAATCATATCACGTTGGTGCTTCGTTTGATTTTGAAAAAACGTTCTTAGACAATGAAAATTGCCTTTGGGAACAAATACTATGGGATGATGAAACAAAAAGTGAGCTTTTTTGGACATAATGATGTACAGAAGCTTTGACACAAGAAAGATGAGGCTTTCCTCTTTAAGAACACAGTGGCAAAATTAAAACATGGGAAGTTTTGGGATTGTTTTAGCTCAAGGGGGACTGAAAAATCTTGATCTAGGTCGGTGATTTATTTTCCATCAAGATGATGATCCCAAACATACATCTAAATGACTGCGTGGCTTCAGAAAAAGATTACAGTTCTTCCATGGACTTCAATGAGTCCTGACTCGAATCCTATTGAAAATTTATGGCAAGAATAAATTGTAGGTCACCAAAAAGCCGTCAGGAATTAGAACATTGTAACTATTGCAGAATGCAAGAAAATCCCAGAAAAGATTTGTTCAAATCTCATCAGAAACTTTAGAAAAAGATCGCAGTTATATATAAAGATGTTAATTTTTTTCAATTTTTCATACTGTACGAATAATTTTGTCTTTTCCTATTTTGCATAATTCGCCTGTCAAATTTGTTGTATTTAACCTATTGTTCTGAAAATTGAGTTTTATATTCCTTATTAACAAATAAAAAAAACTCTGACATCAGGCAGGCATTACATTCTGAGAAATGCATAAAATATTCAGAATTGATGAGTACGAATAATTTCGTCGTTGACTGTATATGTTTTGTGTTTTCATTGTTTTTGTTCAGAGTTATATGATACTAAGTATTCCTATACAATACAAATAATTTGCGCACAGTTGTATGCTTTCAATTATCTCTAGTAGTAATAATTATACTGTTTCAATTAATTATTTCTATTTAATAGAATTAATCCCTAGTAAACAATTATAGTTTGAAGAAACTATTCCTAATACAAATAATATGGTTATATGGCATCAAGTATTTCTATTGAATACGAATAGTTTTTAAACAGATCCATTTGACCCATACATGAGAACCTAACAGGTACTACCACTCCAGAGTGGACATGGGAGTAATGGCAATGAAATCCACACCCCGGATCTCCAGAACTGAGGACTTACCATTAGATGCAGTTTAATGTCATGCTCAAGACACGCCTCGAATTTTCTCAAAATATTACAAAAATTTTGAAATTTTAAAGTTTCATTAAATCTTATAATTTTATTAAATCTTATAAAATTTTATAAAATTTTATAAAAATAATTCCAGTATACCTTGAAATGTTTGAATGCCTTGTCTACAGAGCTTAGAATACGCTAACTGTACCCCCTGCAGTGGGGTAAGCCTTCACACAAAAGTGTTGTTCTGTGTATGAACATAAACTACATCTGATGGTGAAGTTCTAGTTCTGGAGTTGTGTGGAGTACTCTTTCATTGGCGTTAATACTAAGTCTGCTGTGACCCGTAGTGGTAGTACATGTTAGGGTCCCATATATGGATCGAATAGATTTTAAAATTATTAATATTTCATAGAAGTGTGTGCAAAAATACTGCTCAAGAAACTACACAAAAATGTAAATATAAACGTGTAATGAACGTGATTCCCTAACCCTTCTCATAAAAGTATCCAGAAAGGGTTGATATGCCGTCAAAATCAATCGATTAATCAATCATTAAAAAATAATAACTCGAAGACATTTTTGAAAAAGGAAAAAATTTCTGGCAAAAACTTAAAGGCTGGGTGCTAATTCCGGAAGTCTTTTTTTTTCTTCTTTTTTTCCTTTTCTTTTTTGCAAACTTTGAATTAGTTAAATCTGAAAAAAATCATCGAATTTATTTTAAAAAGAAATTTCTGACCCCCCCCCCAAAAAAAAAAAAAAACAAAAAAAACAAAAATAAACAAGACAAAAACAAAACAAAACAAATTGTAATCATTTAATAAATTTTGTCCTGTAGTTCTGAAGATAAAAAAGCGACACACAGACATGAGAATAAACTTAAAATTTCTGTTCAATATGCTAATTCCGGAAGTCCTTTTTTCTTTCTTTTTTTCCTTTTCTGTTTTGCAAAATTTGAATTAGTTAAATCTGAAAACAATCATCGAATTTATTTTAAAAAGAAAATTTCTGTAACCCCCGCACCAAAAACAACAACAAAAAAAAAAACAAAAACAAAAACAAACAAAACAAAAACAAAACAAAACAAATTGTAATCCTTTAATAAATTTTTGTCCTGTAGTTCTGAAGATAAAAAAGCGACACACAGACATGACAATAAACCTAAAATGTTCAATTTTTTAATTCTAAATCTTCAATATGCTTTATTCCAAAAAATTCTTTAAAAACCTTATTCGACTATAGCAGCAATTAATTTCAAAGAAAAAAAAATGTGATTCTTACTATTTATTGATCGTTTTGTCTAAATCTGTTAAGTCCTATTTGAAAACAACATTTTCCTACAATCAGATATCGGATTAGAAAATGAATTTATTTAATGAAATACATTCCAACATTTAGATAATGTTGATAAGGATTTATTGGGTTTAAAGGCATGTCAACCCCTCGAGAGGTTAGAGAATTGTGTTCATGGTACGTTCATATTTCATTTTTTGTGTAGTTGTTTCTTAAGAGTTTTTTTTTGTCGCACAGTTATGTATCAAGTAATACCACTGGGAAAGTTATTGTTAATTTTTATCAACTAAAATAGTCCCTTGAGCATATGGGGCTGCAGCCTGTAAGTCGTGTCTCCAGAACTACATAGTAAATTACTTGGCGCCACCAAGAATTGGCACGCAATTCGTGTTTCCCTTTGTCTTTATTCTTTATTGTACATTCAATTCAGTGCAGTAAACGAACGTGTAAGCACGTGTGTCTATTACCCCCATAAAATACGTCTTGTGTTCTCATTTTATTAACACTATAAGTCGACTAAACCCTTTCATATGAACAGTTATACCGCTAACACCCTTGGGAAAGCCATGAATCCAACTATTCTCCCTCCAGCTATGGGTAAATAGTAGAGTAGACTGGGCTCTTTAACCTTGGTACGGCAATCAGTCTAGGAGAAGAAAAACTCTGAATTCAAACCTGTTAAACACCACTTAAGAAATTGACCTTGTGTCACATCCTGCTTGTGCGTAGGAGTTGGTATATATATATATATATATATATATATATATATATATATATATATATCAAGTATTCCGACGTAATACAAATGATTTGCACGTAGTTGTAGTGTTTCAAGAATTCCTATCCGATACTAATAATTATATGATTTCATGAAATAATTTCTATTTGATAGTAGTCATTTGTTTGTACATAGTTATATGGTTTCGACTAACTAATATATATATAATATATATATATATATATATATATATATATATATATATATATATAGAGAGAGAGAGAGAGAGAGAGAGAGAGTTAAATCAAGATTATTATACTTTTTATATATTGAACTATTTCGCAATAGCTCTTAAGTAAACTTATCAAACGTTGTAATAATTAAATTATCATACTTATTTATCACCGTGTTGTAATGGTTAGCAAACTAGTCTCACAGACCCGTTACTGTTAAATAACAAGTTCGATCCTCACTGGATGCCCCATACTTTCGACCGTGTGTCACATCCTACCCGTGGCGAATGGGTTGAGTAAATACCTACTCTTTATATCAACCAACCAGTAAATACTCAGTTTCTCTATCCAGTAGATTCGAGGAAACAGTAATCAGCTTTCAAAATCTACTTACAAAAACGGAACTCTAAACATGGTATAATTTATATTCTGCACCGGGATCGAAGATTTAAAAAAATGTTAATAGACTATTAGTACGAATAAATACAAAGGTAAACAACGATATTTAAGTGATTAAATTGACATTTTACTCTTGTATTATTATCATTTCTTGTTCCCAATTGGAAATATATAAACTTAATTAACAGCGATGAACAAGAAAAATACAATAAAATAAAAAAGGAAGTTATATTAAAAAGGATGTCAGAAATGAAAGATGGCGGTGAAAATAAGTAGGTAGGGAAGTGGAAGTGCGCATGCGTGCTGTATTAATGGAGCATTTATTACAATCAAAATCCATTAGATTTAGAGAACGTTCCTCAGAGCTAGTAATATATTTTTAAAAATACTCAGGATGAATATATTTTCTTTGAGATAAAAGCAGCATTTTTTTCTTTCATGTTTTGTGACAGCTCGAAGCTAAAGTAAATAATTTTACTCTCATAATGAAAACCAGCCGACAGCAGAACATTTTTCTTGCTTACTATATATTTTTTTAGCAAAATTATGGCGACACCTAGGCTATATTAGAAGCGAGTGGAAGAGAGAGAGAGAGAGAGAGAGAGAGAGAGAGAGAGAGAGAGAGAGAGAGAGAGAGAGAGAGAGAGAGAGATGGGATAAATAAAAGAAACTATGAGAGAGAAAGAGATAGAGAAAGAAACACAGAAAATAAGGTATATATATATATATATGATAGATAGATAAATAGATAGATAAAGGAGAGAGCAATAGAGAAGAAAGACAAAAATTAGAGAGAGAGAGAGAGAGAGAGAGAGAGAGAGAGAGAGAGAGAGAGAGAGAGAGAGAGAGAGAGAGAGAGAGAGAGAAGGGGAAAGAAAGGGAGAAGAGGTAGTGAAAGAAAAAGAGAAATATAGAAATACAGAAAGCTGAGAAAAACACAGAAAAATTGAGAGAAAGAGAGATGGATGAAAGGCAGAAAAAAGAAAGACACAGAAGAAAAAGAAAGATGTATGTATAGAAATAAGAGAGAGAGAGAGAGAGAGAGAGAGAGAGAGAGAGAGAGAGAGAGAGAGAGAGAGAGAGAGAGAGAGAGACGGGGTGTTGAGAAATAAAAGGGACTTACAAAGAGAAAGACAGAAAGGAAAACATAGATAAGAACTAGATAGATAGATGGATGGAGAGAGAGAGAGAGAGAGGAGAGAGAGAGAGAGAGAGAGAGAGAGAGAGAGAGAGAGAGAGGGGGGGGAGAGAGAGAGAGACGTAAAGAGGAACATAAAAGGAGAAAGGGGAGAAAATGTGGTGAGAGAGAGAGAGAGAGAGAGAGAGAGAGAGAGAGAGAGAGAGAGAGAGAGAGAGAGAGAGAGAGAGAGAGAGAGAGAAATGATTTATATGTGCTTAAGTGGATTTTTCAAAACCGAAAGCAAAAGTTTGTCATTGAGGAAATGGAAAAGATAAATTTTTATCTTTTATTACGGTGTATCAGAAGCATTTTCGTTTTTTTAAATAAAAAATCAACTGGGGTTTGTAAAAAGAATACAAGAAAAAAAAACGTTTGATACACTCTAATGTTTTGTTATTTAGATAAAATAAAGTCTTGCCCTATAAGAAAAACGAGACATCAGCTAGAAAAATAATAGTTCATATAATCGTTTATAGACAGAGCGATGGATGTAGGCAACTGCTCTGATGTATCGTTTGTATTTCTAATTGTAGAAATCCATGCATATGGTATATATATATAAATGAATGAATAGATACCTTGGTTTGGATATAAATCTGATATCTAAACCAAGGTATCTATTCATATATTTACGATACTCCGTATATGTAAAAATATAAATGCAAATCTTTATGTGTACGTTTGAGTTTTCAATTTTGGTTGAATACTATCAAGGAAACACTTGATATCATCCACACACACACACACACACACACACACACACACACACACACACACACGTATGTATGTATATATATATATATATATATTTAAAAAAAATAACGAATAAGGTTTAGATAGAAAGCATAATAGTCTATTTCGGGAGACTCAGATGAATCTGATGTGGTCTTGAGGAATCTTGAGAAATCTAAAGATGGGGTCTTGAGGAATCATCATTCCTCTAAGACTCATGAAATAGACTATTATGCTTTCAATGTAAATATTCTTCGTTATTTTGTCCCAATGTATTTTTGCTCTGTGACCCTAACAATAAGGGGACACATTGAGGTCTATGTATATCAAAGAAAAGGCTTAAATACCTTTATATATATATATATATATATATATATATATATATATATATATATATATATATATATATATATATAGGGTATATATATATATATATATATTTAAGCCATTTATATATATATATATATATATATATATATTATATATATATATATATATATATATATATATACTAGCAGAAGTACCCGATCCATGACCGGATGAAAACATTTTTAGGAACACCAGGAAGTGTTCTTATAAATAGAATAAAAACAAAATCACCGAAAATTTGTGTATTACAGTCTTTATTTTAGGAAATTATTTTTATTAATATTGAAAACATCTTTTTTTAATATGTAATCCTAAATTTTTTAGTGTTTTGAAACAATTTTATGTCATAATATTGACATTTTTTTAGCAGAATTCATGTTTTTTTTTCTAAAAAAAAAACTACAAAAAAACGTATAGAAACTTATAAAAATCTTCTGATATAATTATTTAGACTATTATCTTTATAAAAAAAAAAATCAAAAATCGTTTTTTATCTGTTCATTTTTTTCAGATTTCATAAAATATAATAAGAGGGATACCTCGTAAAAATACTTCCCCTAACATATTTTAAGAAAAAAAAACTATTTCAAACCTATTTTCATCAACAGGTGAATGATTACCGAAAATTTCGTGAAAATTTGACTATTAGTTGATTTTTCATAGAATTAAAAAAAAAGCCTCCAGCCATAACTTGTTTTTGGCTACTTTAAATTTCAATTGATTTAATGGTGCGAAAACGTAAACGTTGTTTTCGTTTTTAATTTTTATTATTTCCGTAAGCTGAAATTTAAAAAAATAAAGGGTGGGGGATAAATTTAACGCAGCAGATTGGACATACTTTGCATTATACACCAATGATCAGTAAGTGTTATGTTGTAAATAGAATATTGTTGTCTACCAAAAGTTTCACTGAAAAGCGAATGGTTCGGTTTCCAAACCAGTTAGCAATATGAAAATAATAATAGTATTTTTTTTTATATCCTCCTTTTTTTATATCCTCCCTTTTTTTTAATCGCTAAGAATTTGCGAATGTTTTGAATAATTTTTTCTGAAACGTTTTCGTACGTAATACAATTTTAAATTCAGTTTTTAATTGCTTGATGAGTTAGAAATAAAATGCAACATTGTAATTTATTTATTTCAATTTTTTGTACATGACAACAATTCAAATCCAGTTCTTAATTGCTTGTTGAGTTAAAGTTAAAAGAAATGTATTCGTTTAATTTATTTTCCTTTTTTACTTCTAAAAATGTAACGATAAGAAGAAGCTGAGAATCGAAAATTTAAATTCTTCGTATTGCAATATCTATTTTTGCTTAAACTCAAGATAGTATTTTTAAAACACATTGTTTTAAAACGTTTTCATTAGTTCTCTAAAAAATTAAGACTTTATTTTACCATTAGTATTAATTACAAAACAACTCGTTTTATCATTTTTATTTACATTTAATATTTATATACAAATATGTAACCCTATACTGGTGAATATTTTAAAACATTTTCATGATATTTTTTATTTACATTTAAAATATTATTAAAAATAAATGTAACCGTAAAATTGTGTTTTGAAACAATTCTAATTTTTCTACAATTTTTTGTGCATGGCAACAATTTAAATTAAAGTGAGTGTACAATTTAAGAATATGAACAAATATTTGATTTTACGTTAAAATTTTGTCTGAAAATAATCATACTTCGGCTATCCAAAGCAAAATATTTTTTAACATTCAATGGATAACAACACATACACATTACATATTTAGAAAGATTATTTTCTTTTCTTTCTAACAAAATAAATATTTTAAAGATTGGACAAAAAAGAAAAAAAGAATTTGATTTTAAAATTTAGTCATTTTGAATGACTGCTAGCTAACAGGCAGCTGATATAGGCAGCAGGCAAGCCCCTGCTGATACACCCAGTAGGAGAAGCAGCTATACGATACTTTCCGAAAATCGTTTGATTTTTGTTTAATTAATTAATCATATCCCTTAATCAGTAAAAATCAATACCCAAATTTGGTGTGTTTCTTAGTTAGATAGATATTAAGGTGTATGCAAGATTTCGAATCTGAGAGACGTCTCTTTCCGGAGTTATAGGTCGACACGTACATACAAAACTTATATATATATATATATTATATATATATATATATATACGCCTAAATACACACACACACACACACACACACACACACACACATATATATATATATATATATATACGCCTAAATACACACACACACATATATATATGTGTGTGTGTATGTGTGTGTTTAGGCGTAATATTTCTAACAGGCACTCAGATACAGCACTTTAATCATCGGCAGAAGAGTCAATTCATACACAAATAAATCCGTTTTTTTACATGCATTATGCTCATATTGTATATAGTCTGTACTTAATAAAGAACAGACACATTATTTTCAGCATTGTTCGGCAGAAAACAAAACCAAAACTATTTACTACATAAAACATTTACTAATTTTAACTTCTTCCATCACAGAAACATTAGTTGGATACCTCGAGAGAATCGAACTCACTGCACCAGGATACTTAAATCACTATACGTGGATACTAACTGTCTACCTATTACTTACTGGTAAGTGTTTTTCTTTCTACTCAGATAATTTAACTGATACGAATAAAAGGGTCTTATTTTATGCATTGTTTTTGATTTCTGTTATCGCTAAAAAAACAAACAAACTATATATTAATACACTTGTTCTGACCGTTATCATCTTGCAACACCCACCGGTTAAAAATGAGACCATCCACATCGTCCAAGATGAAATGCAAAAATGTAAATCTTGGTTACCTAGTGTTGCTTATCCACCGAATTCTTATTTCTAAGGAATGTCGTCTCCTCAGCTAAATAATGGAGCATTCCGTTTTTATTATAAAGAAAGGCTATTACAGATGCGGACTACGCAAGTAATCTATCATTTCTTGCAATGACACCTGCACACGCCGAATCACTGCGGTATAGCTTAGAGAAGTTAGTAAGAGGCTTTGGCTTCTATGTGAACTTAGATAAAAACGTTCATGTGTTTTACACAAGATGGAGACATCTCCACACTGGATGCTGCGTGTTCTGAACTAATCCTGGAAGCAGCACAAAAAGTCAGGTGTAGGGCCGCTTACCTCCTATCACACAAACCATCCAAGTAAGACGATCAAAGCTTGCTGAACACTGTGGACACCTAAATAATGGACACATCAGTGTAGGCGGCCCAACAAAAAGATACATCAATTATCTCTGTATGGATACTGGATGCCGTGCGGAAGACCCTCCAGGAGTAATACTATATATATATATATATATATATATGTGTGTGTGTGTGTGTGTGTGTGTGTGTATGTGTGTTTGTGTTTGTGTGTGTGGTGATTGTCACTTCTTCTCAGAATAAGGCCATTTCTACAAGTTTGGTTGTGAGCACGCAGATGGCCCAGGCGTCCAGCTTTATTTTAATCACTGACATACATATGAACCCTTTCCCCGGTTTCCTCTCGGATATGACCGTACATGACTGAGAAGCACAGCCTTCGACAAGCAGGCCCTG
This sequence comes from Doryteuthis pealeii, assembly GCA_023376005.1. Classification (NCBI taxonomy): domain Eukaryota; kingdom Metazoa; phylum Mollusca; class Cephalopoda; order Myopsida; family Loliginidae; genus Doryteuthis; species Doryteuthis pealeii. The sequence goes on from CM042139.1 coordinate 61,404,681, forward strand.
CAACACAGGTCACATATATAGTCCGGCTTAAATGTGAGAAATGTGTCCATGACGTACGTCATGTGTCGCTTAGGATGAAGTGTTCGAGCCGTCTTACTTCAAACCCCTTACAGCTATCATAAACAAGTCTTCTCCAAGCCACACGATTCGTAGCTATTCTTTCCCACTCATGAATGTTTATATTGAGAGTTTTGGTGATCTTTTTGGGTTTGTGCCTCGAACGTTTCCTACATTGCAGTTCTCTATAGAACAATTGATTCGAGAGTCTGCCGTCTTCCATTCTAGCAAGATGTCTAGTCCAGCGCATCTGATGCGCATTTCTATGCTGGATGCATTGGCTTGTTGCAGGACTTCAGCGTCTGACGTAAGGGATTGCCATCCTACGTTTAGAATCTTTCTGAGACATGACTGATGAAATCTCTCTAAGGCTTTGATGTGTCGACGATATGTGGTCCACGTTTCCGAAGAATACAGGAGTATAAACAAAACACATGATTCATACACACTGATATCCGTCCTGATGGTAATACCTATATACGACCATACATGATTTTCGAGTCCACCGAAGGCCCTGCTTGCTCTTTCGATCCTTAGGGGAATTTCAAAGTCAAGAGATCCACACCTGGACAGTGGGCTGCCAAGATAGACAAACGAGTCAACCACTTTCAATTTAGTTCCCTTAACGTAGATATTGGGCTCCACATTTCGTTTTCTCCAGACTGATGGTGAGTCCAAAAGCAGTAAATGCTTCAGAGAAGAGATTCATTATTTCCTGCATGTCTTCCTCAGTGTGGGCAACGAAATCCGCATCATCAGCGTAGAGTAGCTCACGGACGAGGGTCTGGAAGGTCTTCCTCCTGGCATTAAAACGAGCAAGATTAAAGACCCTGCCAGTGGTACGGAATCGTATAAGGACACCGGTGTCACAGTTCTGGAAGGCGTAGGATAGAGTCATCGCAAAGTAGATAGAGAATAGTGTCGGTGCAGGGATATCACCCTGCTTGACACCGTTGTAGATGGATATCGGCTCCGAGAGTGACCCGTTGAAGTGAAAGCGTACCTTCATGCCCTGATGGAGTTGTTCAAACATATGAACAAATCCCGGTGGGCATCCGAGTTTCCTGAGAATAATACATAGCTTAGATCTATTCACCTTGTCAAAGGCTTTCGTTAGATCCACGAAGACCTGATAGAGTGCTATCTGCTGTTCGATGCATTTCTCCTGAAGTTACTAAGCGGAAAGGATCATGTCCATCGTTCCACGACCGGGTCTGAAACCGCTTTGGCATTCTGGGATAACCAAGGGACAGACACCTAGTGAGCCGGTTGAGAAGGAGCTTAGTAGAGACCTTGCCCTCTGCCTCGAGAAGGCTTATGCCCCGGTAATTGCCACAGACCGACCGCACACAAGACCAAGATTGCATCGATCCAGTCCTGAGGGACAGGAGCGCCCAACCATACATCGGAGATAAGATGATGGACCTCCGCGGCGATCTTGTCACCACCGTGGCGGAGAACCTCAACAGGAATGCCAATAAGACCGGGTGCCTTTCCGGTATTTATTTCCTTAATTGTTTCACGGATTTCACCGATGGTAGGGTGATCCATCATCTCATGGATCGTTTTCCTGTGAGACAGGCTGCCGATGACACTGTCGTCGATAACCGAGGGGTTGTAAAAGAGGTCTGTGAAGTGGTCCGTCCAGCGTTTCATGATACCCTCAGGACTCTTATGGAGAAGAGACCCGTCCTTCGATTTGAGGGGAACCATTGATGATCGTTGTGGGCCGAATGCCTGTCTGATTAGATAGTAAAGAGGTTTCGTGTCCTTGCTATCGTAAGCCTTCTGGATCCTCTCTGATATGTCTAACCACCACTTGTTTTTCATTCTGCGTAAGCTCTGTTGGAATGACGATCGTGCACTTCTGAATGCCTGTCGTCAGGGTTCACGGTCTTTAACAGATGCGCTGAGAAATCTTTGGTAATCTTATTTTTCTCATCCAGAGGTTTGTTGATTTTTTGGTCGTTTTCATCAAACCAGTCACGATGCTTCCGTTTCTTGAGGCCAAGAACGTTGACGCTTGTTTCATAGGCCTTGCTCTTGAAGTTATCCCATGTGCCGTCAAACTGCTCCCCTTCGAGCGCCTTCTGCAGTTCCTGTCGTACATGCGAGTCCCGAAGTTTGGATACATCGATGCGTTTAGGGACTTTTACCCTCTGAGCACGAGACTTTTACCTCCTTAACATGTATGACATGGAGTTTTAATTTATCACGCACAAGTTTGTGATCTGAGCCACACTCTGCACCCCGCATGGCCCGCACAGTGCACACATCCTAAAGGTCTCGTTTGCGGGTTATGACATAATCAAGCCTGTGCTCATGCCTGGATCGCGGGTGAATCCAGGTTGCCTTATGAGCAATCTTTTGGTGGGAGAATGTGTTGCAGATAACGAGTCCGAGTTCATCAGCTTTTGGGATGGAAGTTATGTCTGACCTAAGACTGGTAGAAGGTCAGAGTTACCTCTTCGTCACTGCCAAGAGTGGGAGCATAGACAGAAATAGCCGTCATAAAACGGTTGCCTGGCAGTGGGGCCCTAAATTGACACCGTGTGGCTGCTCAATAAAATTGACCAGTTCTGTGTGAATTACAAAGCCTACTCCGCCCATCCGCCCCTCTCCCATCGGCCTGCCCTTCCAAAAGAAAGTGTACCCAGCCCCCACTTCTGTCAAATGGTCCTCATCGCTGAAACGGACTTCCGCAAAGGCCGCGATGTCTACCCCGTATCGAGACAGTACCTTTGCCACGATACCAGTTCGTCGCTCGGGGTTTCCCGTTTCTTCGAGATCGAGAAGTGCCGGAACATTCCAGGTGGCTATTGTAAGCCTAGGTTTTTTGTTGTAATATTTTCTTGTTTTCGCCCTGCTGATGTGAACATAGATGAATAGGTATTTGTTTAGGTCACCTTTTCTAGACCATTCCCATATGTCTGGGTGAGCAGTGCTACCCAAGGGGCTGCTCAGTAACTCACGACCTCACCGAGGCACGTTGCTGTTCAATCAACAATGCAGCGACGTTAGATGGGTCACGAGCCGCGCCATGTGTAGATTCACAGCTGTGTGCTTCCAGCCCGTCGAGAACCTGCACACGTCACCATTTCTCCATCACCGTGGGACTTTTAGAACTTTTAGAAATATCTGCATATGTTGACATGTTGTGCGCTTTTGCGACATGCACCGCATGTCTCCTTCCCCAAAGTCTAGTATCAGTGACAAGCCGAGGTAAGATGACTGAAAGGCTTCGAGGAACGCAGGTTTTACTTCAGAGTTTCCTTATCCTAGGTGGATGATCTCACGAGATCTACGGGTCCACCGTACCGAAAAAAAAAAAAAAAAAGAAAAAAAGTGAAACCTTAATACTTTCTAAGTTTTAACTTAGTATAAGTCCAGAGATTCCACTTTCTATTAGATGGGTGACCTGCATACAATTTTATCAGCTTCAACTAGGGTAAATTACAAATTCAATTTAAACACAAGAAAGTTTTAAAACTTAAAAACATTGAACAAATAAGACATACATGACAAGAAAATTCCTGAAATTTAGAAGCAAAGTTTGAATATATATATATATATATATATATATATATATATACGTACTGTGGACAATAATGAGGAAAGAAACTGTTTTGCTATTCTGTCGTTCCTGATTGAAAAGCTATCACATCTCTTGGAATTGACTGGAACCATCTTTTTATATACAAATGTTTCTGTTTAGATTTTCCCAACCATACAATTCCTTTCCCAACCATACAATTCCTCAATTAATTCAAAATTTTGTCTGACTTGAAAAGATTTCTTAACTAGCGGCCTAACAAGACCAATTATATTTACTATTTTTAGTATAAATAGATTTATTTCAATTCTGTAGGCAAAACAAACAATATCCGAGATAAACGTATAGATTTTGTTTACCGATGTATTTTTGGTGTTTATTAAGATTAGCTTTAAAAAGCCGCTGGTCAAATGAAAATAAAGAAAGAGTGGACAATTGTGTCACGTCAGTCTTTCAATTTAGTAAAAAACTTGCTTAGAAAACTGATTTTCTTAATATCAGCTTTGATATTGAAATTCTAAAATATCTTGCATTGTTATCTCATTTTTCTGTAGTGATATCAGACTGATAACTATATAAAATGATATCGTATTTTATATACTAGCCAGAGTCAAAAGTTTTGCATCATTTTGTTAAGTTCTATATATTAATATGCTTGTTCATTAATCTTCCGAACGTTATCATCTTGCAACACCCTCTGGTTACAAATGGGACCGTCCAAATCGTCCAAGATTAAATGAAAACATGTGAATCCTGATTATCTTGTGTTTCTTATTTACCGAATTCTTATTTCTTATGAGTGTAATCACCTAAGCTAAATAATGGACCATTCCGTTTTTATTATAAATAAATAAAAGGAAGAAAAGGACATCCTACACAGAAAAATATAATAAGAAAGAAAGAAAGACAGAATGATAGTAGGGAAAAGATAGAGAGAGAGTGGAGGCGATAACACTAATCAGTTTCAGTCGAACCTAATGAAAAGATGAAAAGAAGGAAAGAAAGGGAAAAAGTGTGTGTGTGCGCGCGCGCATGTGTGAGTGTATGTGTGTGTGTGTGTGTGTGTGTGTGTGTGTGTGTGAGAGAGAGAGAGAGAGAGAGAGAGAGAGAGAGAGAGAGAGAGAGAGGGTTACTTTTTACATATTGAACTATTATAGCAATAGCTCTTAAATAAACTAAATAAACATATCACACGTTGTAATAATTAAATTGTCATACTGTAGTATATCCACAGGTCCTGCTAGTAACTTCTAATTACAACAAAAGCTGCCTCCTCGCATTCAAAGTAGAGACCACCGTGTTGCACCGTCTGAGGCGACTTTTCTGCCAGTTCTTTGGTCCCACGCTGATACCAGTTCTTGTTCTTCGAGGCAAAGAACTCCTTCACTGAAGCTTCCACCTACTGTTGGTTGTTGAAGCGTCACGAGCGTAGGAAGTGAGCCATGTATCGGGACAAGTAAAAATCCGGGGAAGCTAGATCTGGACTATATACAGGGTGAAGTCACCTTTCTACCAGTTCCGTGACCCTACGCTTATACCTGTTCTTGTTATTCAAGACAAAAAAAAAAAAAACAAAAAAAAAACAACAACAAAAAAAAACAAAAAAAAAAACAACAAAAAAAGCAAAACAAAACAAAACAAAACAAAACAAAAAAAAGCTCCTTTACTGAAGCCTTGCTGTTGAAGTGTCGCGAGTGCAAGAAATAAGTTGGTCGGCTGGATTTTATGGCATGTCAAAAAATGATTTATATTCAAAATCATTTTCGTAATTTCCTCCGGACATACATACATACATACATGCACACAACTGCCTTTATATATGTATAGATAACCGTATCATTTCATATTGCATATATTCTGACGTCACGAAAACAAAAACGGTCAGATTTTAAAGCCAACGACATTTGAACCTGTTGGATATGAGTATTTTTCTTATCATTGGCCACAATCTTTACCACTACTTTACCATTCCTATGCAGCCCTCTTGACTGGTGCTGTAGAATACGCCGACTGCACCTCTACAGAAGGGTAACCCTCCAATGGGGCCACCTGTTAGCCGTGGGTGGCGACCCGTGATACTTAAGAATCAAACCCTGGTGACTGAGCAGTCTATGACATACAGCACTCCACTTTGGCCCTTACTTAGGCTAGACGGGCATTCAGAGAGACCCCTTCCACCAAGCCCAAGCACCTATATTATTGTCCCAACACTATTGCCCTGATGGTAAGCCCCAACCCTTTTTATCATATATGTACTAAAAGGCGGTGGCTGAGGGTCTTAATGCACTGGGTATGAGTGTTGGGTTATTTTATTCATTCTTGATGGGTATTCAAAAAAAATTATCAAACATTCTTTAAATTCCTTTTTTTCTATTCAATCCATAGATAGGACCCTAAAAGCTACTACCACTCCGGGTCAGAGTGGAAATGGGAGTAATGGCGATGAAGGGGTACTCCACATTTCCCAGAGAACTTCACCACTAGATGCAGTTTTACGTCATACCCAGAACAGTAAGACCCTCTGTGGATGAGATATTACAATCTGGGTATGTGAATAGTTCTACCGGCTTTAGAGGCTTACCTTCGAGTGTAGAGATGCCTTCTTCGTTTTTAAAACTCATGAACTGGGTTTTCACATAGAGGCCGATGTTCCGTGATGCCTTCTCCAGGTGATGTAGTAGGGATTCGGCCTGTGCAGGCGTAGTTGCAAGAAATGCCTGATCATCTGTGTAGTCCGCGTCCGTAATAGTCTGTGCAAGGTATCACCTTTTTAAAAATGTGAGTCCTTTTTCTTTTATGGAATATAATGATGTTCGGAATATATAGTCTAGGTATATATATACAGAGTGTTCGGGATAAATTTGACAGTTTTATGAGGAAAAAGATAAAGTGCTTGGTTACTAAAAAATGTAATTGTAAAGAAATACACACAGGCACGGAAATTACACTACTGTCAACAAGTTTCATTCAGAATAACCGCCATTAGCGTCGATCATAGCCTCAATCATGCTCCAGAACCTAGAGCAAGCTGATGTTACAGTTTCCCTGGGAAGGGTCTCAAAAACTACTTTAATTCTGTCGATTAACTGGGCTTTTGTAGTACTGGCACGGCGATTGGTGTCTTTCTCAACAGCACCCCATATATAATAATCCATGGGGTTAAGATCTGGGAAGTTCGGAGGCCAAACATTGGGACTGGTGTCGTAAAAATTCGCCCACAACGATTTTTCCCAGAGGTGTGGCAGTTGGCCAAATCCTGCTGCCATACATATGGTCTACCATTGGCTACCCTTGTTATCCAGGGCTTGACTACAGCGTATAGCAACTCCACGTATGCATCTGAATTCAACCTGATACCCTCTTTGAAAAAAACGCGGAGGCATCAAATCACCCCCAGAGGACCACATCCGAAAACCATCACATTTAGTCTGCATGACAAGAGTAGTGTCCTTTGGACTGTATGCAAGTCATCTGTTATTCTATGTGTTGTGCTTTTAATCTTGGCAAATGTTTTTCTCATCGGAAAAGAACCAGATTGTTTGTGGTTCAGCGGGATATTTCACTTTGCACATAAGTTTCTTTTTCACGGGACTTTTCTGGGAGCAAGTGACCTCTGGGACGCTTGTATGAGTAGTAGCGAGGGTCTTCATTGAGTGCAAGCTTCATGCTAGACGCTGAAACATTCAATTCACGTGACAAAGCCCGAATTCCAATGCCAGGGTCCTCCAACACTTTTTTCTGCAGATTTTCGAGGAATTCTGCTGTACGAACACAATCAGATCGTCTGTTATGTTGCTTTCTTCTAGCCACAGCCTCGTAGTCTCCATTGTAATTGTCCAGTTCATGCCTAATTATTTTTACAGAGTTCAGGGAGCATTGAGCAGCAACCATAATCTTATTTTGATGGCCGGCGCAGATCATCATGATACAAGTTATTCTCTTCCATGGTTCAGGTGGGTCATCCATTCTATCTGTCATCACGTATATGAATGAAGAAGGGTCCAAGCTTTTAAATGATGCATAGTGTGCGTCAATGTATCCAACGTAAGGATAAAAATAACCAAATATAAGTATGTCAAATTTATCCCGAACACCCTATATATATATAATACAAAAAACAAGAGTTTTTTAGATACTAGAGTAGACTGCGCTCGCTAGCCTTGTTAAGGCAACCGGTCTATGAGAAGGAAAACCCCTGAAAAGTGCTGTTCAGGGGAGTCTGTAAGACACATTCATATTTTACAAACTTATCCAGAACGTGCGACTGCTTCAGCTAACATATATTCACCACTATAAACAAATTATTTGTGTAGGTAGTTGGTTGGTTGGATTTTATGGCATGTTAACCCTTGTTAGGTTATTTTATGTCGAAAATGTGTAGTTTTATTATTCTTGATGGGTATTCAAATTGTTTTTAAACTTAATTTTTTAAACAATATTTAATAAAATTAATTTAAAACATAACAGGTACTACCACTCCGGGTCAGAGTAAACCTGAGAGTAATGGTGATGAAAGGGTACTCCACAGAGCTCCATAATTAGAATTTCACCATTAGATGCTGTTTAACCTCATACCCAGGACCCTAAGACCCTCAGTCACCGCGTTCTAGCACATATGATAAAAAGGATTGGGGTTTGCATTCGCTAAATAGGGTTGGGAAAATCATATAGGTGCTATGACTTGGCATGACCATCCGATTGATCGGAGTGAGCCCTCTCCGACCACCCGTCTAGACTAAGTAAGGAACAAAGTGAGTGTTGCATGTCATGAACAACTCAGCCACCAAGATTCCGCCCTTAAGCATCACCGGTCACCACCCATGGTCAACAGGTTGTTCCATTGGGGGGCATTACCCCTCTGCAGGGTATTCTACAGCCCCTGCCAACAAGGCAGTGGGTAGGTAGTCCAACGCGTTTCTTTTCTTTTAAAAATATTTTTTGGTTCTCATACGTTGAGATCGATGGCAGTGTCTACCTTTTATATCATTATATGTATAGCATTTCATATAGCGCTAATACCTTTGGGAAAGGTATGAATCCGTCCATTGTCCCTCAAGCTATAGGTAAATAGTAGGCTAGACTGTGCCCTTTAACCTTGGTATGGCAATTAGTCTAAGAGAAGGAAAACTTCGTTAAAATCTGCTTAAGAAACTGACCTCGTGTTACATCCTACTCGTGCGGAGGGGTTGGTAAATATATGTATATCATTATATTCATGTGTGAGTGTGTGTGAGACTGTGTTTGTATATATATATATATATATATATGCCGCCTTATTTTATAAGTGTAAGTCTCATATAATTTAGAAAAAGTTTTTATTTATTTATTCCTACGTTGTACTGAATTCATATAACATACATAACACACACACACACACACACACACACATATATATATATATATATATATATATATATATGTGTGTGTGTGTGTGTGTGTGTGTGTTGTGTGTGTGCATTAAAATAAACATATGATGGATACGTTCTGCTGAAGAACATATCAGTCATTTGCCCCCGGTGTCTATATTCAGTGTTTGTGCTTGGAGGCAATTATCGCCTAGCGCTCTCAAAATGGATAGAAGCTAATTCGCTGTATCCCTCCCAAATATCAGTGTGTGCATTTGTCAAGATAATGCTACATTCTTTACATGGTCATGTATGTAAATCTTACGGGATAGATAGATACATAGATAGACAGATTATAAACGGACAAGACAGATATATAGATATATAGATTATAAACGGACAAGATAGATAGATAGATAGATAGATTATAAAAAGACAAGATAGATAGATAGATAGATTATAAACGAACAAGATAGATATATAGATAGATAGATTATAAACAGGCAATATAGATAGATAGATAGATTATAAACGGACTAAATAGATAGATAGATAGATAGATAGATAGATTGACAGATAGAAAGATATATATATAGATAGATATTGAAGCCATGAACTGTGTGATTGATAAATAGATAAAAGAAAAAAAGAAAGAAAGGTCAAATCCATGAATCAATAAATCTATAAAGATAGATAGATAGATAATAGATAGATAGATAGGTAGATAGGAAGAAAAAAGAAATAAAGATAGATAGATAGATAGATAGATATACATTGAAATGTATGGTTGATAAATAGATAAAAGAAAGAAAAAAAGAAAGAAATAACTAATCCATGAATCAATAAATCTATAAACACACACACACACACACACACACACACACCACACATATATATATATATATATATATATATATATATAGAGAGAGAGAGAGAGAGATAGATAGATAGATAGATAGGTAGATAGATTTCCAAGGAGAGTAGGAGAATCGAAGAGGTTTGTTTAAATATAAATTAGATATATTAAATTATTGGTTTCCTTCCTATTTTGTGTCTTTGGGCGAAAATAATGACCGTACCGCTTAGGAGACGCTAACGATATATTATGATAAGCATTAAATATGAAAGTCCAGTAACGACACCGGTATTGATACGGTGCACTCCTTTTGCCAATACATGTCAGGTCTAGTAATCATCATTGAAAGAAAACTATGATCTTAGCATCAAAAGTACAAATATATATATATATAAAATCTATGTACGATAAAATCTAAAATGGTCGCAAATCAAGCAAACCTATTGCACAAAATTGCAGAACAAATATCACAAGATATGAAAAAAGACCACTCACGACTCGGTGTTTCACGGAATTCAAGAGAGCTGATTCCAACAAGTCTAAAGTCTAAATTGAATTCTTTTGAATTCTATTATAATGCATGTGCAAGTCACGTTACTTATTTTTGTTACGTTACGCCAAATTACAAAATAGATCTTTACTTTTCGTGACGACTTTTTGATGCCAATTCTCATCTCTTATTTAAAAGATTACAAAGATTAAGAAAATGTATATAAAAATGACTTACGAGCTCAGTTTATATATATATATATATATATATATATATATATATATATAGATTTTTTTTGTTTTTTAGAAGCATTGTTGAACAAAGTATATATTATTATTTATATTTTTGCTTGAAGGCAATTACAATGTGTATATCGTATAAAATTCGTTTTACGATAATCGCATGATCATTTCGAAATTAACTTGTCATGATTTTCTATAATTATCGAATTTTATACGATATACACATTGTAATTGCCTTCAAGCAAAAATATAAATGATAATAATATATATATATATATATATATATATAGTCAGTTTCGACTTATCATATACCTAACCCTATATGAGTGGTCAATATCATTGGTAGAGCATATGTACCAGATAGCACTTTATCTATATTTAAAAAAAATATGATTGAAAGAAGTTGAGTCTTAAAAAAATTGAGTTATCGTCAAGAATAAATCAAACAAAACCTCTTTGACATAAGATAACCCAACAAGGGTTGACATGTCGTAAAATTACAAACAATTAACCAAACAACCAACCAACAAAAATTTCTAAATATTTTCAGTTCGAACACAAGGTGATTCTCTGAGTCTGGTGGAAGTATGTATTGATAATTCACTCTGAGTTCTTCCCGGACAGTCGGACTATCAATTCCCACCTGTATCCCAAACAGTTTGGGCGGATTTAAGTCATTTTGTGACAAAAAAAAAAACCAACAAAAAACCCAATATAAATACCTAACAGAATGCGGAGTCTTCTGCATACCAGTGGAACGACTCCAACTTTACCATTACATTGTAGCAGCCCACATCTTACCCCGGCAATTCCAACAATTATCACCAACTCCTTTTCATGCTGTATAATTTGGGTGAAGACAGTAACAGAGTTTGGGGTCATTCTGGTTGCTTTGTCACATTCTAGATCTTCTGGGAACAAATGTGGAGGATGAAATAAGGGAGATGAATAATAAGACGGTGTAATACAAAGTTTCTTCCAGGAAAGTATGTGTTATTTCTTAATTGCTTATGTTGTAAAAGTATCGAAAATGGTCATTATCCTCTTCAAACTTTGCTTTTATGTTCTAGATAATGGAATTTAGAAATTAACCTGTTATATATATATATATATATATATATATATATATATATATATATATATATATATATATATAAATTAACCTGTTATATATATATATATATATATATATATATATATATATATATATGTAATATATATATATATATATATATATATATATATATTAAAATGTCCCCTAGGAGATTGCAGTCTCCCAGAAAATGAAAATAAATACATTGGATTCACCTCAACCACATTGTCATGTCGTCTAACCCCCATTTAACAGATAATAGCTCCATTTCACAACACCTAAAATTACATTCATGCCCCACTCTAATTACCGAAATATTCTAACGGAAAATATACACATTATGCACAAAGAAAAAAATTACCAAAAACATCAAATACTAGAAGCTCTATACATAAAACAATACAAACCATCCTTAAACAAAATTAATTTCCAATGCAGTACACACAATTTAAAATGCCTATACCACCTTTCTCATCAATTCTTCTCCTTCCAGCCTCCACATTAATATAGTTTTTAAAAAACTGGAACACATCACCCCTGATGATGGCACTTCGAAGTGCCGAAAGTACTCGGAACCTGAACTTTGGTGGACTTATCCACGAATTCCACCCAAACATTAAAAAGTTGACCGGAAAACTAGAAAAGATCAAAAATAAAATTGTTAAACAGGAGATGTGTCTTTTATTTAATTCTACATACACACACACACACACGCGCGTGCGCGCACACACACACATGCATATATATATATATATATATATATATATGTGTGTGTGTGTGTGTGTGTGGGTTAGTTATTATTTTTTCCAGAACTCTATAACAAATATATGAATACGTAGAAGTTCAAAAATAAGTACAATCCTTATACATTATTTATGCTGTATTATTGTTGGTTTCTTCCAAAGATGTATACTTTGATAACAAATAACATCTAATACTATCTATTTTGATAATAGCATAATATCACACAAAAATAATAAAAAGCTGGTACCTTTCGTTTCGAAGAAAATTAACTTTTTATGAAAAAATGTTAGAGCTATTCCTATCTATGGATGATACTGCATAAAAACCTGCGCAATATCTATATTATACTGATGTTCCTTAAAAGTAAGATCTTTATCATCTTACAATACCATCTGGTTAAAAGTGAGACCGTCCAAATCGTCTAAGATGAAAATGCAAAAATGTAAATCCTGATTATCTGGTGTTGCTCATCTGCCGAATTCTTATTTTTTGTAAGTGTCGTTACCTCAGGGAAATAATGGATCATTCAGTTTTTATTATGAAGAACGAAAAGGAAGAAAAAAGAAAATTCTACACAGAAAAAAATATAAGAAAGAAATCAAGAAAGAAAGAGAGTAAGGGAAAGATAGAGAGAGGGTGTGAGCGCGCGGAAGCGATAAAGCTAATCTGTTTCAATCGAACATAAAGAAAAGATTAAAAGAAGGAAAGAAAGAAAAAAAAGTGAGAGAGAGAGAGAGAGTTAATGTTGGAATATTTTGAGTATATATATATTTACCAACCCCTCCACACGAGCAGGATGCGACACAAGGTCAATTTCTTAAGCGGAATTTTAACAGGTTTGAATTCAGAGTTTTCCTTCTCATAGACCGGTTGCCTAACCAAGGTTAAAGAGCCCAGTCTGCTCTACTATTTATCCATAGCTGGAGGGAGAGTAGGATTCATACCTTTCCCAAGGGTATTAGCGCTAAGGGAAATGCATTTACCCCGTCCAGGATTTGAACTCGGCGGCGACGAGTCCATTTCCCATGACTTTAACCATTACACCACGCGCTTCCTACCTATATTTTGAGTATATAGTTATTTACTAAGCTTAGCTCAGATGCGGCACAAGGCCAGAAGTGTGGGGCACCCAGTGAGAATTGAACTCACTAACAATGGTCTGCTAATCTAGCTTGCTAACCATTACACCACATGAGTATATAAGGTGTCCTGAAATACACCACCTGAATTTATATACTGGGCGAGGTCACGTGGTTTATTCCTCCGCCAATCAACAACCATAATGCATAACTAGCTGACTACTTAAACACTGATACTGACCGACGTCCATTTGCAATCATTGACGAGGAACTTGTAATACAGAGGAACAACCAAAGGATTCTTTACCAAAGAATTACCGCTGGCCAAGCGCTCTTGCCTGAAGCCTAAATGATAGCCCATAAAATTGTAACTGTTAAATCAAGATTATTATACTTTTTATATATTGAACTATTTGCAATAGCAATAAACTTATTGATAAACATATCAAACTTTGTAATAACTAAGTTATCATACTGTGGTATATCCACAGGCCCTACTACTTAACTTATATTTATCTATGATGATTAATTCGTTCTCACCTTTAATTCATTGGTTATATGAAAAAAATAAAATATCAAAATTTGTTTATTCTGATGTCAGATTGATAGGAAAAAGTAAATAAACACAACGTTTTTTTTATTAGTTTATGTAAATATATGAATTACATATTGCTGAACGTTGTTGGTGGTGGCAGTGGTGGGGAATATTGTTTAAATCAGATCATATTAGTCAAAATCAACATTAGTAAAAATGTACAACTATCTTAGAATATGAAATGAAAAATAAGAATAGCTATCAAAAAATTAGACAGTTGGTATTTACCACGCACCCCACGCTTTCGGGTCTGGCACAAGGCCCTATTAATGTGGGACGGGTCAAGAGAGAGAGAGAGAGAGAGAGAGAGAGAGAGAGAGAGAGAGAGAGAGAGAGAGAGAGAGAGAGATATTACGGTCGAGTCGCGCTGCAAACACCGGTTCCCGCTAGATCACCGAAGTTAAGGAGCAATGAGCCTGTTCAATACTTAATTGGGTGACCACTTAAACAACAGCAGGTACTGTAAGCAACCACTCAAAATGTTTATCAAAATGATTTCATTCGGAATTAAAAGACCCCAAAAATTGTTGATATGCCGTAAAGCAAAACAAGAACTCACACACACACACACACACACACACACACACACACACACACACACACACGCATATATATATATATATATATATATATATATATATATATATATATATATATAGTTAAGAGAAAGGAAATGAATCCGACGGTATAAGTATAGATAAAAGGATATGAAAACAACAATGCTGTTAAAATGAAAATATTTTATATCATATTCATAGCTAATATTTAACAATATTTCGATTTATAAAATCATCTTCAGATTAAAAACAAAAAACAAACTGAAGATGATTTTTATAAATCGAAATGTTGTTCAATATTAGCTATGAATATGATATAAAATATTTTCATTTTAACAGCATTGTGTGTTTTCATATCCTTCTCTCTCTCTCTCTCTCTCTCTCTCTCTCTCTCTCTCTCTCTCTCTCTATATATATATATATATATATATATATATATATATAGAGAGAGAGAGAGAGAGAGTACTTCATAACTTCTAACCGGAAGTGGTCTTCGAATAATCTTGCTATTATATTAGGGTCCGGCACATCTTCCTTAATAGTATGTAAGCTAGCAAGGGGGGTTATCTGATGGCGCCCATCTCCACTTTAAAGACAATAATTAATCTAATGACTTTAATGACTATAACTCATCCAAAGAGAAGAATTCCGTCGACAATTATTGATTGTCTGCCATTCACACTGGGTCTGTCTATTTAATTTTGTGTCTATATTTGGAGAATGGTCTCTTCTTTGCTACAGGTCATGGCTTAGACTCTTTTTGTTATAATTCTAAATTATACGAAATGCATCTTTGAATAAATACGGTTATCCAACATTTGTCTCAAGGGAAATCAATATTCTGCTTTTTCATCTTGTCTATCGTTTCATCGTTAAATAATCTCGGGTCAAACATTGTTCAATTATTTTAATCCCAAATTAAAATGAATGAAGAACTGGGGTTAAATAAGAAAAAAACGAAATGAAACTGATTTAAAAGAAAGAAAGAAAGGATAAAGAATGAAGAGGAAAAGAAGAAAGTAGTAGTAGAAGAAGAAGAAGAAAAGTAGGAGGGGAGAAGTATATAAATTTGATGAAGTAGAAGATGATAAAGAGAACTGGGATGAATGGAAAAAAAGAAAGAAAGAAGCGAAGATCTTGAAGATAAAATGTGTGTAAAATGCAAGATAATTAATTAGAAAAACGCAAGGAAGAAGAAAAAGAAAGAAAAAAGAAAGAAAAGGAAGAGAAAACGAAAAGAAAAGAAGAGGAAGCAGAAGGAGAAGAGGAAGTAAATAATAAAAGAAGAAAAAGGAATGAAGAATATAAAAAGGCGTAATTTTAGAGAAGAGGAAGGAGAAAAAAGAAGTACCAAAGAATAGAAGAAGAAGAAGAAGAAGAAGAAGAAGAAGAAGAAGAAGAAGAAGAAGAAGAAGAAGAATGCGGAAAAGATAAAAACAAAGAGGAAATAAAAAGAAAGAAAGATAAAAAAAAGTAGAAAAAGTAAAAAGAAGAACGACAACAGAGAGTGGAAGAAGGAAAAAGAAAGAAAATGAAAAGAAAAATGAAAATGAGTAAAATAAACGAAAGAAGAGAAAAAGAAAAGAATAAAAAGATAGAAAGAGAAAACAAAAGAGAAAAAACTGATTAAAAGAAAGAAAGAAAGGACAAAGAATAGAGGAAAAGAAAAAGTAAAAGAAAATGAGTAGGAAGGGGGAGGTATAAATTTTAAAGAAGTAGAAGACAAGAAAGAGAACGGGAAAGAAGAAAAAAGAAAGAAAAAACGAAGATCATGAAGATAAAGCGTGTGTCTAATGTAAAATAATTAATTAGAAAAACACGAGGAAGAAGAAAAAAGAACAAGAAAAGAGAAAAGGAAGGAAGTGAAAACGAAAATAGCAAGAGAAAATGGAGAAAAGAAAAGAAGAGGAAGAGGAAAGATGAAGTAAATAATAATAGAAGAAGAAGAAAGAATGAAGAATGTAAGAAGACATAATTTTGATAAAGAGGAAAAAAGAGAAGAAGAAGAAGAAGAAGAAGAAGAAGAAGAAGAAGAAGAAGAAGAAGAAGAAGAAGAAGAAGATAAGGTAAAAAAGGCAGAAGCAAAGAAGAAGAAGATGAAGAGGAAAAAAGTTGAATAAAAAACATAAGAGAAGAAGAAGAAGAAGAAGAAGAAGAAGAAGAAGAAGAAGAACATAAGGTAAAAAAGGCAGAAGCAAGGAAGAAGAAGATGAAGAAGAGGAAAAAAGTTGAATAAAAAACATAAGGGAAGAAGAAGAAAAAGACGACGACGACGACGACGAAGAAGAAGAAGAAGAAGAAGAAGAAGAAGAAGAAGAAGAAGAAGAAGAAGAAAATGAAAAGGGTTAAAAAATGAAAGAGAAAAACGAAAATAAAGAAAGAGATAAGGGAAAAAGAAAAGAAAAAAGAATTAAAAGAGATATAAAGAGAAAACAAAAGAGTAAAAAAAAAAAACAGAAAAGGAAGAGGATGAGGAAATCAGAAATGAAAGAGGAAAAAGAAAAGAAAGTAAACTCAGGAAAAAGATGAAGGAGGAGGAGGAAAGTGAAAGAAAAAGAAAGAGGAAAGGGAAAATGAGGAAAGAGAAAAGAAGAAATAAGTGTAAAAAGAAGATAAAACAAAGAATAAAGAGAAGTAAAGAGAAAACGAAACAGGGAAAGAAAAAAAGAAATTGGAAAGAGAAAAAAAGAGGAAATCAAAAAGAAGGAAGAAAAATAAAAATAAAAATAAAAATAAAAATAAAAATAAAAATAAAGGAAAAGTTAAAGAAAGGAAATAGAAAAATGAAAAAGAGGGAAGAGAAAAATAAGTCAGTTGGTTGGTTGGATTTTACGGAATATCAACTCATGTCGGGTTATTTTATGCCGAAGAGGTTTTGTTTTACTCATTCTTGATGGGTACTCAATTTTTGTAAAACTCATTTTTTTTAACTCAATTTTTTAAACACATTTTTATAGAATTAAAAAAAAAATATTTAACCCATAGATAGGATCCTAACAGATAATACCACTCCAGAAAAAGAAGTAAAGGGAGGAGAGATAAAGAAGTAAATAGAAAAATAAAAAAAATTGATAGATTGATTGATTTTAATGACAGTTCAACCTGTCTGGAGTTATTTTATGCTAATGTTATTTTATGGCGATTATTGCACGTTTATATCTATATTTCTGTGTGCAGTTTTTTGAGAGTTTTTTTGGCGCACGTTTATATGGTTTCAAGTATTCCTATTCAATACAAATAACTATAAAACAAATGTATTTGACCCATAGATGGGACCCTAACAGGTACTACCACCCCGAGTCAAAGTGGACCTGGGAGTAATGGCAATGAATGGTTACTCCACACTCCATAAATCCCCAGAACCGTAGTCTCACCACCAGATTCAGTTTAGTATAATACCCAAGCTATCCCCTCTTTTTGGAGTGGATAAAAGCAACATATATTAAACTCCGTAAATTTAGGTGAAGGTAAATAGTTATTTACTAACTTTAGTTGGGGCACAAGGCCAGAAGTATAGGGCACCCAGTAGGAATCGAACTTACTAACAATGGTCTACTAATCTAGCTTGTTAACCATTACACCAGTTGTATTATGAAACTATGGAGAAAAGAGCGGAAAAGGAAAAGATGCGTATTTTATCGCCGTTTGCGCAATGTCACACTACAAATAACAACTAAAACAGAATTAGTAACTCTGCGTATAAAAGATAAATAGGGAATCGCTTGCGTTACACGAGTTGTTTGGAATGGTATCGTCTGTATGGGGTGTGTAGCTGAATTAACTGAATTGGTCTTACAATCATTTCTGCTTTATACCATTTTCTAGAAAAATAAATTCCTCTTTTGTCTAGGAATTGTAAACGTAAAGAAGGCTGTAGAATGGATAAGCCGAAACGTCATAAAAACAAAAGCAATGAAAGAAGGATTTTAAAGATAATCATGTTTTTTTCTCTCAAATTTATAAAAGCTGAAGTGAAAACGGCTTTGGACAAGAGAAAATATTTCAACCCAAAAAGATAAAAACTTTATTCTCTTTTACGTAAAACGAAGAAAATTTTTAACAAGTTTGATCATTTTGGACATGGGCGCCCTGGATAGTGCTGTAGTTAACAGGCTGGGGAGAGGTTAGACTGTTTCTTACATAGTCTGTGGGGTAAGAGAGCATGATGGGGACAGATCCCCATTGGGGTCAGCTCATAATTAAATCAGGGATATACTTCGTTAGGTATACGGTAACTGAATACAGAGCTGATTACTGTACCAAAACGAAGTCTGTTGCACAGGGAGCAGAGCAACAAAATAAGGATGAATCATCCTCGGGGGTGGGGTCTTCATTATCGGCGGAGGAAGTTAGTGGTGCGGAGCTTCCGGCGATAATATTTTTTTCTAACAAGCAACAATGGCGTTTATTGAAAGAGGGAGAAAGAAAAGAATCAATGGAACAACAACTACCTCTTTGAACATATCGGGTTCAAAGAATTTTGATATTTCGGACTATTGTTCTCATCTTTATTGGGATTTATTCTAGGCTCGCCCAGTTGGTGGGGCTGTAGAATACACCGATTACACCTTAAGACCCACCTCTCACCTAATGGGACTACCTGTTGGCTCTGGGTGGCGACCCGTGATCCCATAGGACGGAATCCTGGTGGCTGAGCAGTCCATGACATGTAACACTATGCTAGACGGTCGGTCGGAGAGGCCCTCTCCGATAAATCGACTGGTCATCTCAAGCCCTAGCACCTATATGATTTTCCCGACCCATTGTCCTTATGGCAAACCCTTTTAATGATATATGTTCTAGAAACCTGTGGCTGATGGTCTTGGTGTCATAGGTATGACATTGAACTGCATCTAGTGGTGAAGTTCCAATTCTGAAGCTCTGGAGAATGTGGAGTACCCCTTCATCGCCATTACTCCCAGGTCCACTCTGATCCGGAGTGGTAGTATCTGTTAGGATCCCATCTATGGGTTAAATAGATTCATTTCCTTTATTTCTTTATTTTCTTCAAGGATGTATTTACCAAACTCCTTCGCCACGAGCAAGGTGTGACACAAGTTCAAATTTCTAAGCGTTATAAAGCTGGTTTGAATTCAGAGTTCTCCTTTTCCTAGTCTGTCCTACTATTTACCCATATATGTATTCATGCTTTTCACAAAAGATTGAAGTGTAAGACCAACGAGTAATATCTAGTATGTATTTATCTAACCTTCCTGTCACGGGCAGGTTAATTTTTAAGCAAAATAAAACTGGTGTGAATTCAGCGTTTTCTTCTCATAAACTAGTTGTCTAATCAAAGCTAAAGAACTCAGTCTACTGTTTATCCATTCCTGGGGTTGGGATGAACATACGGATTCATATCTTTATCAAGTATTTTAGCTCCCTATGAAATGTAAACACATTCGTCCAGGATTTAAACCCGGGTTGCCGATTCCTTTTTCCTATGACGACAACCGTTACATAAGCACCTCCTTCGTTGGGAATGATGGAACTTTGGGTCTCTTGTTATTAAAGATATATTTTATTTCATTACAGGTTTGGGTCTTCATCTTCCTGACTGACTCTGTTGCAGTAGGCGGGGTAGAAATTTTAAAATAAAGGTAATTCTGAATTAATACTGACCTTTCACTGACCTGGGTGTCCCATACTTCTATCCTTGTGCCACAAGTAAGCTAAGCTTATTAAATAACTATGACCCTTTAATTTTAAATAAGCTTTAACTATGTACATGTAAATTGTTGGTTAATAAATGTCAGATGTATGGACTTTGGTAATTAGCATGTGTGGTGTTATTTTAATTTGTGTTTGTTCCAATTACTAATAATGATTCTATACATATACAACCCCAGGCAAAATTATGGAATTAGCACACTTAAAGAATGTTTACTTTGTTTATTTATTTAGCAGTAAATAAACTAATTACATATAAAACACAAAACATTTTTATTTAATATCTGAACATTCTGTCCTCATAAAATATACCTAAAACAAACTAACTAGATTAATTTGTTGAAATTCATTGTATATCGTATAGAAAAACTATCATAAAATAACCTAAGAAACTGAAGAAAAATATGGAATTTATTGAGAAAAAACTGTAATTCACTAAGAAGCAAAATGCTATTAATTGACAAATAATATAGAATTCATTTGGAAAAATATGGAATTAATTGATAAAAAAATGGAATTCATTGACAAAAAACTAGAATTAATACTTAATTACACTTACTCGTGCATTTATGATAGCATTAATTCTTTTTTTGTCGGCTGGAGCTGTAGATCAATCGGCTGGTCACATCAAGCCTTAGAACCCATATGATTGTCCAGACCCTATTGCCTTTATATCAAACCCTAATCCTTTTTTATCATAGATGTGCTAGAAGGCAGTGGCTGAAGGCCTTAGTGAAGTTCCAATTCTGCAGCTCTGGGAAGTGTGGAGTACCCTTTCATCGCCATTACGTTCAGGTCCATTTTGATCCGGAGTGGTAGTACCTGTTAGGGTCCCATCTATGGGTTAAATAAATAAAACACGAGTTTGAAAATGCGTTTAGAAAATGTAATACTCGACAAAAATGAATAAAACAAAACGTCTTCAGCGTAAAATAACACATGGTTTGACATGCCTTAAAACCCAACCAACCAGCCAGCCAGCCAACCTTAATTCGTCAGTTATTGATTCCACTGATTTAAAGCAAATATTCTTTATCAAAGTGGTTGGAACTTTCCAGAATGACAGTTAATGGATCCTATTTGGGGGATGGAATCTTCTCATAGACCATTTAAAAAAAAAGTTTCCAATTGGATTTAGATCCGGAATGTTTGATTTGCTTTCATGAAGAAAAAGCTTTAATCTTATTTTTTCTGTAACAATATGTATTTATATCGTATAGAAAAACTATCTTCCTGAAAAAAAGTACTTCATCGTCATAAACCAATTTTATATGAATGGAATGAGAAAATTATCCAGGATTTCAATGTTGACATAATCATTGATTGTTTAACCATATTCTCATGTCCTCTAAATGACATACAACATCATAACGTGAATGATTTAGGAAATTTACAAGATCTGTCAGAAAACTGTAAGAAATCGGCTGAATGTTCAGCTATTAAAGAAAAAACATATTTTTATATTTTATATTGATATATAAAATATGGGCTTGTCTTCAGTGTATAGCTGAGAGTGTGATAACGCCGCGAATCTATTTCATATTGAATCTAGTAACTTTGGTTTGGGTCTTTTATTTAATGGTATATCAACCTTAGTGGGTTATTTAATGCCAAAGTTATCCTTGTAGAAGAACATAAGTGGTACTATTTATCCCATAGCTTGAGGATGAGAGGCTCATAACTTTGCCAAGGTTTTTAGTCAGAAAGTGAATTTAATAGCGCGACTGGAGTTCGAACTCGCTTAATACGATGTCACAGTCCAGCACGTAAACCACTACGCCACGGAGACTCACCAATAGATGGCTTGGTTGGTTTCTTTGTTTAATGGCATATCAACCATCATTTGTTATTCAATGCCAAAGCCATGCTTGTAGACGAACAGTAGTGGTGCTATTTAATCCATAGCTTGAGAGATGATAAGTTCATAACTTTCCCAAGGGTATTAATCAGAAAGTGAATTTAATAGCGCGACTGGAATTCGAACTCGTTTACTACGATGTCGCAGTCTAGCTCGTGACTTTCTTTAAGTACAAAATAAGATTGACCAAACAGACCCAATACGGGGAATGCGTGTATGTCTAATGGTGAGTATTTTGTGAAAGGAAATAAGTCCTTTAAAAGTAGAGAGCCTCGAGCTTGAACTCGTACCGCCGCCAACGAATGAATCTTTTTACATAAATATTTTCAGAACAACCGCGTTTATATTCCCCCAAAAGCAATTGCTTTAGAAACTTATTTCACTACATAACCACGCCATAAATATTCCCATCATGCAATGACCTAAGGAAAAAATACATTTATTTTATTGCGTTGTTACACTGGGGCTTTTTGAAATATAACACACATCAATTTCTGAAAACCATAATCTTAGGCCGAATAGTTTTGTATCAACGTTTATTTTGGCAACAGGCTTTTGTTTTTAAAGTTCAGGCCATCGTCATGAATTCATTTCTTTTTCTATCATTCTTTTTATTAACAAATATAAAGTCGAAATCACTAAATGTAGTAGAAATGTAGTAGAAAGCGCTAACATATCGAAATATAACTACGAATATAGGATTGGAACGAAAGTCTTGTCCGATACTAAATAGTATTTATCTAACCAATAAAGACAACATGTAAATTGAGAAATATTAACAAAACATCATTCGTCATTGTCTCTAAAATGTTGAAAATAGTCTCTCTTATGGTCCACACATCTTTACATGTTGTCTTTATTGGTTAAATAAATGTTACTTTGTATCGGACAAGACTTTCGTCCCAATCCTATAGTTTTGTTTATTAAAAATAGCGGCTGGGAATGAATGTAATATATTAAAAGCTCAATACAACAATTCGTATCATTCTAATATCAAGTGTTAAAGTAGTTATTTGATTCTTTCTCTTTTGACCTACGAAAGAAACAAACACTTTTTTGCTTGATCTGTTTTTATTTTCCAGTTGGTGTCTCGCTGTTTCAGTAGTTCATGATAATTGGTTTGGTTTGGTTTGGTTTAATGGCATATCAACAATGTGGGTTATTTAATGCCAACTCTTTATATATTTACAAATAGATATA
Organism: Doryteuthis pealeii; assembly: GCA_023376005.1. Taxonomy (NCBI): domain Eukaryota; kingdom Metazoa; phylum Mollusca; class Cephalopoda; order Myopsida; family Loliginidae; genus Doryteuthis; species Doryteuthis pealeii. The sequence goes on from CM042139.1 coordinate 61,428,020, forward strand.
ATATACATAAAGTATACAATATAATATAATATAACAATATATAAAAAAACTAAAGTCGTCGGGGCGGCCTAATGTCGGTATGAGCCGATCAGCGAGGGAGTCTATCCTCTTTTCACTAGCGCTAGACCAAGGAGATTGTTTTTGCATCTGAGGTGGAGCGTCACACCTACCATTAGCTCCTTACTTAACCGCACAGAACCCTGTGCTACTCATACGCTGAGTTGGCGAGGGCCGGTATCGAACTAGGAACCTTGTGGTTTCTAGCCGAACGCTCTACGGACTGAGCTAACCCGGCCCTTAATATATAATATAATATAACAATATATAATATAACATAGTATATATAACGTATGATCGACTTTGCCTTCACCATTCGCAAAATAAATATTTTGGTTGTTTCCGCGGGATTATGACCCATTTCGAACTCGTAAAGCATAATTTCCAGAATTAGACTATGTTGCCCTTTCATCTTGTTTGTTTGTTTGTTTTGTTTTACGGCATATCAACCTTAGTGGGTCATTTAATTGGAAATAAATCAATTCTTAATGGATAATACAATTTTTTTATAAATACATTTTTTCTATTTAACCCATAGATGGGACCCTAACAGGTACTACCACTCCGGGTCAGAGTGGACCAGGGAGCAATTGTGATGAAGGGGTGCTCCACATTCCCCAAACCTCCAAAACTGGGACCTCACCATCAGATAGAGTTTAACGTCATTCCCAGGACATGTAGACCCACAGCCACCGCCTTCTAGCACCCATATGATAAAAAGGGATTGGGGCTTGCCATAAGGGCAATAGGGTTGGGAAAATCATATAGGTTCTAGGGCTTGACGTGACCAGCCGATTGATCGGAGGGGGCCTCTCCGACCGCCCGTCTAGCCCAAGATAGGGCCAAAGTGGAGTATTGCATGTCATGAATGCCCTTTCATCTGTGTGGCTTTCAAATCACACACGGAGTGAAGCAATGCACGACGTGTCAACACTCCAACTACCACAATACAGTTGAATAATAGATTGGCATAATCTATTATTTTGCTGGTTTCGTAGTGCAATCTAAAACGGTGTAAAATAACTGTGGGGAGCATTTAGTTTGAGTGACGGTTAATGACCCAGGGGTCGTTTAGGACCGTGGCTTTCATTGGATTAAAGCCACGTGATAGGATGGTTGTAAAAGTTCAGGAAAAAGATAATGTCCATCAGTTTGAATCACTGGATATGGTATTGGATCATTTCAATTGGTGGCGCAGGGAGACAATAAATAATCATCTCCCTGGAGAATGTGCGTGTCGGTTAGGTGGCCCATGCACTGTTAACTGACAATCCCCGAAATACTTTCTTGTCTTCGTTCGCCTCTGTTCTTTGAACAGTACAGGCATTAGCTCAGTCTGTTTCTATCTATCTATTCTGTTCTCACCCATCAATCTCAGCCTGTTCATATTTATCTATCTATCTCAATCTTTTCATATCTATCTATCTATCTGTTTTTTCTTCTGTCTATCTCTCTATCGATCTATCTATCTAAGTCTTATTCTATCTATCTATCTATCTAAGTCTTTTTATATCTATCTATCCATCTCTCTAAGTCTTTTTTCTTATATCTATCTATCTATCTATCTATCTATCTATCTATCTATCTATCTTCTCAGTGTTCATTATCTATCCATCTATCTTCTCAGTCTGTTCATTATCTATCTATCTATCTATCTTTAAGTCTGTACATATATATTTATCAATGCTGATACCTTGTCGATAAACTTATATGTCGTATTAAAGAAGAGTTAGAAGTTACATGATAAATGCTGATTTTCATGGAAGCCTCGAACCATTAATCCCACTGTTTTCTCATCATCAACAACCTTTGTAAATCTGATATCTTCTTATGCAATATCAACCAAAAGAAGACCTCAATTCCCCCTTTTTCATCAAAATAATTGGAGCCGACGGCCTAACAGCAGGACTAAAATTAATCTACAACACTTGTTGTTGCCGTGAGACTCATCTCTCCGTAATATTTCCGATATTTGATACATGACCTTGAAGGTCACGAGTTCAATTTTATAATACCTAAAGCAAACGCATAAAATCTCACGTGCATATCTTCAAAGCAGAGATTTCTTACGCACGAGAGATAGGGTTGCAAAGAATGATTTTTTTTTCTTTTTGAAATCTGAGAAATGACATTTGATGTCGCAAACAGAGCGGTGCATTTTATATGACATAGTTGGAAACACTTTCTCCCTACTAAACTCTATATTAAGTGGTTAGAAAAATAATGAACGACTTGGTTGGTTGGTGGGTTGAATGTTACGGCATGTCAACCCTTGTTGGGTTATTTTATGCCGAAGACGTTTTGTTTTATTCATTCTTGATGGTTATTCAACATTTTTTGTAAACATTTTTTAAACTCATCTTTTTTCTATTTAACCCATGGATGGGACTCTAACAGGTACTACCACCCCGGGTCAGAGTAGATATGGGCGTAATGGTGCTGAAGGGATACTCCACATTCTCCAGAGTTCCAGAATTGGAACTTTACCATTAGGTGCAGTTTAATGTCATACCCAGGACACTGAACGACTTGGCATTCATAACTCCTTTGAACCAATTATACACTAATTCCTGACCCATGACAATCCCCCTTTTCCCTTGTTTTCAATGCATTTCTAAACTACATTATACATATAAACATATCTGGACACCTAGCGTGGTGTAGTGGTTAACAAACTAGATTAGCAAACCATTACTAAGGAGTTCGAGTCTCACTGGGCGCTCAATACGTTTGGCCCAGTGTCACAACTAATCCAAGTTTAGTAAATAACTATAATATCCCTATTTAGCCAAGAATGATTGCCTCAATATATAACCACTAACAATCTAATTTTTTCTGATGTTCAATGTACGACATCAAGATTGGATTTGAACTGTAATAAAAGAACAAAGATTGTAAAGTTTGATGCTTAATCATCAAATGTACTGGAAAATATATGCGCCTAAGTATTTAAGTTGTAATGTAATAAAATATTATATTAAATTAGAAAGGCGTATAAAACTAAATAAGAAATATTACACTCATTTTAATGTTATTTTAATTGATTTCTATATAAAATTATATATAGGATTGCTTTTAATACGTTTAAGAATAACATGATAGTATTAGAAATCAGTAACAGTAAATAATTATTCATTAAACCCAGTTTTGTTAAAATAATTATGCAAACTATTCCCACCATATACTATGTAAATCTTTATTTCTTAGAGATATATAACACATATTTCAGGATTTTAAATGCATTAATAATATTGGTAGTTTTGAGGTAAATTTAACTTTAGCTAGACTTTAATAGAGACATCGTAAACAAATAAAATGCTAATTAATATTAGATAATAACTATTTCATAATCATTGAAAATATAACTTAAATAACTAAGAAAATCGTGGCGTCAGTGGTGACATAGCATCGATTACAGACAGAAAGTTACATAATCTCCATTATAATAAGATCTTCTGAAATATCCAGCTATTGCAGAAATTTGATTAAAAGGAACCAACAAGTAATAGAGTAGAGATAACGTCAGTGGGCAGCGATAAGAAGGACAGAAACGTTGACATATGTAAGATAAAATTGTCCATTATTTAAAAGATTTGATATATAGTCTATATATTTCTAAGACGTTTCCATATACAACTATGGTTCTATCACTAGATTGACCACTAGGGTAGGTTGATCTTTCAATTTTTTAAAGATATCAAATTCTTTCAAACAACGAAAGTTGTGTGTTGGTATAATGAAAATTAAATAAGAACGTATATGAAAAGATTACACATATATTAATTATGTTTTAATTGGTTTCTATATAAAATCATTCATAGCATTGATTTTAATACGTTGGAAAATAAAACAATAATATAAGAAATTAATAACATCAGATACTTATTTATTAAACCCAGTTTGTTAAAACGATTAGAGTAAAAAAATAAAACAATTTGAAATGGATACTTAGTTCTGATAACTTTGAATATATATAAAAATAAAACAAACTATATATAAATAAATAATACCGGGCATGTATTTATTAAAGTTTGTTTAAAAAACAATGAGGACCGTCTAAGGTTAGATTCTCAAATCTTTAGTGTATTTGTTCTTATGACGATTTTGGGTAATGTGACGCAAGCAGTGACGTAGTTTCGGTTACAGATGAAAAGAAACTGAATCTCTATTATTAATAGATTAATATATAGTTTTTATAATGCTTTAAATCAGGTAAAATTATGAATTGAAAAGAGAAATTCAGTGTATTAGGTTTTAATTTAAAAAAAAAATGTTAAAGACTTAAGAATAGACTGGGTAGGATAAGGGATGAGGACAATCAGATTTTTTTATTTATTTGAAGGTAGCTTTTTTTTTCTTGGGAAATCGATGAGGTTCTAGGAAATATTCTATAAACTATAAACTATATTTTCATATTGCTATTCCCCAATAAAGTTAATTTTGGAAGGAATATTAATTCCAGAGAAAAGATCTATGAACGAAGCATCATAAAATTTATTTAATCAACTTGAATTAATTTACATGTCCCCACTAATTGCATATACAAACAGGTGTAGGAGACGGTGAAGGCAGTTCCGAATAAACATTAATAATAAATCTATGCTTCTTCCATGCTATATATATATATATATATATATATATATATATATATATATATATATATATATATATATATATATATATATATATATATATATATATATTTAAAAACTTTCTATAAACAATTTCTTCACAAGAACTTTTTCTCCAGATGATGACCTAATGTCAAAACTAGTTGAGAAAAGTTAAAAAATAAATAATATAAAACAAATATTCCTGTTTTTCTTATCAATTCTTATATATATATATATATATATATATATATATATATATATACGAAGAGTGAAGGATTTGAATAAATCCAACAAAATATGGTTGAGAATAGACGAAAATGTGGATATAACAACACAAAACAGCTAAATTCAATTGATATTTCGCCTCATTGGTGGCTGAAGCTTTCTGAAAACTTTATTGATTTAAGTGCTTGGACATTCTGCTTTTATAGTGAAAAGGTAAATGGGTGAGGGGTGAGAGAAAAAGTTGGGTGGGGTTGTTGGGTGGGTAACGGTATTTTTATTTTTATGGGGTCAGTTGGTTGACTTTGAAGAGAATTTGATATTTTCCTTCACTCCTCATTTTTTTTTATATTGTCTCATACAAAATTTTACTTTTTTACAATTGGCCTTGTGATATACTAAATTTGTTTTGTTTTACAATTGGCCTTGTGCCATACTAAATTTGTTTTGTTTTACAATTGGCCTTGTGCCATACTAAATTTTGTGCCATACTAAATTGTTTTGTTTTGGCCTTGTGCATACTAAATTTGTTTTGTTTTTTGTGACATACTAAATTTGTTTTGTTTTACAATTGGCCTTGTGACATATTAAGGTTGGCTTTTTTCACAATAAACCTTGTACCATACTAAGCTCAGCTACGATACCAATTGGCCTTGTGCCATACTAAGGTTGGACTTTTTTTCAAATAGCCTTGTGCCATACTAAGTTCCTCTTTGTTTATAATTGGCCTTGTGTCATACATCTTCTTATCTTTGTAAATATCAATATGCAAGCATATGTATAAACAATTTGATTATAAACTGAACACAACTCATGTAAATATTATTTTCTAAAGTCTCTGTTGCTCATAATTAATAAAATTATTTTGTTATTGGAAATAAATTATATCAGTGTTCAAATAAGATTCAATCAATTCCTTCCAAGTCGATAAAATTGTTCGTCGTCGATGTGGGTGGATGGAGAATCAAAGATTCAGCTTCAAGAGTTCACTGCTTTTGTTCTCTGGGGCACGCAATCATTTGTCACTTCTTCTATCACCCTCAGACCCCCCCACCACCACCAACAGCAGCAGCAAATAACATGATGTGAATGATGATGATGATGATGATGATAATCGATATCAAATAGAATCACCATTATGATTTAGTAGAATCTCTTGATATTAAAAGAACCCCTAGTTTGGCATAAGGCCATGTGTTAGGATGGATGGATGGTTGGATTTTACGGCATGTCAACCCTTGTTGGGTTGTTTGTGTTGAATCCACCCGAGTATACTTTTGCATTAGGGTGCGTAATTAGACTGTCAGACTGCAGATTATGTTTTTATATTAGTTCTTTATTATTCACACAGTGCAGTCGTGAAACAGCAATTAAATGAAAGTCACAAATTGCCAAAAAGAGACGATAAATTCACATTTGAAAGAACAATACAACACAGAATAAGACAAAACAAATTTCAAATAAAAAGGTGCTATCATAAAGTCAACGTTTACGCATCAAAAGAATTACAAATTCTGACATAAAAAACCCATTTAAATTCATTTTTGACTTACAAAAAGAAATAAAACATACATTTAAAAAGGAGTTTCTAAGGGTACTTAACTTATTTGCCTTAAATGCACAAACTATATGTGAGACTTGGTAAAAAATAAATTAACGACAAATATATTTATAATTTAAAGAAAATAACTTGTTTAAACTCAAATAAATACAGTTTTAAGAAGAATACGATCTTCTCATTTGACCTTTAGGGTGATATACTAAGGAGCTGTTTTATTTCTAAAATAATTGTATATTTGCGGCTCCTGCTTGTGGTTAATGTTTGAACCCAGGAAATAAGGAATAATCACTAATTGGAAGGTTGCTGTAGAAAACCTTTCTTGTCCCATTTTCACATTATTTATTTACCAGCAAGACCTGTGGTTATACTACAGTATGATAATTTGTTTATTACGGCATTTGATTTGTTTACTTTAGAGCTATTGAAAATATTCACTTATGGAAAAAGTATAATAATCTTGATTTAACTCTCTCTCTCTTTTTTCTTTCTTTCGTTCTTTTCATCTTCTCATTATGTTTGATTGAAACAGATTGTCCGGGAAAGTAACTGTAATGAAGATATGGGCAATGTTTCGGTAGGACAGCACCCCCTTTTCTTTAAATTAAAAAAAAACGAAAACAAAAACAAACTCAAATTGTAAATTTTCACTTATTTTAATGTTTTTCTTTTTCATAGCCTAAATGTGCATATAAGAATATATGAATTTCTTTATAAATTTATAAGATAGAATTCACGTTATGTTCGGAAAATTACAAGCCATTTAATCTTAACGAAAACGAAAAGACAAAAAATGACAAAAAATTACATCTGTTTTTGCCATTCCACGAGAGTTCCTAGAAATATCATTTGATGCGATTCCCGAGCAGCTTGATAGGCTGCAGGCGAATACTGGTGCTCATATAGAATTTTATATAAAACTGCATGTTCTGTGTGTTCTTCTCATATTCATTGTTTGTAAAAATAATGATTCAGAAATAAATTTTAAGATTTTTAAAATAGGGAGTTACTTTACAATCATCGTGTATATATTTAATTAGAAAACGAAATTAGATACATTAAGAAACAGAAATAATGATAAACGAAAGATTATTACTGTATCCGTAATACACGTTTTTCTATGGAAAATACGGAGTTGCACCGGGACAATCTACGATGATAAGTTATTGAATCTAAGTAACAAGGTACCTCTATGTATATCAGATGAAGGTCGACTGCTTTCATTCTCTGGCGATCAGTGTTCGAACTCGAGTGTCGGCAGCGATACTTTATTTATATATGACACAAACTTATCCCAACGTCTTTCCCTCTTCCCAAAACATATAACATGCTTTTATTACCTGCGTTAACCCAGAACACCTTAAACACTCCTTACCATACACACAAACTTAATTGCACATAAAATGAGACATACCTTTTTATCTCCGGGGGGGGGGGCGTAAGGTACTCATCTTCATATATTCCACGCAGGATACTTTAAACTCAATCAACAAGGCAAACACATGAGGATGACTTTTTAAGACGTGCCTAACGTTCGTTTTATCAAGGGACTAACTAAAGGAAAGGCCTAGGAGCAGATAACCTGACCTCTATACACAAAAATGGGATTCAGGGCAGATAACTCTGACTCGTCTATTACTATCTATGAGTTTTATCAAGTACTGATGAAAGTGAATTTCACAATACGTACACCGAAAAAAACCCAAATTTAATAAAAAAAACAACAAATAAACAGCAATAGATAAATATATAAATAAATAATAATCAACAAACACAAATAGTTGCTGGCAAAATAGTTTTAGAGGCAGAAAGAGGAGTCAGTCAAACGTTTGCATGTGTGGCCATATTTTTGCAATTTGGAGGCAAGCTCATTTGGTTTCTCCAGTTGTCTACGCTTCAATATTAATTAGCCGCTTGATTTTTTTAGATGATGTAGTCAGTTGAAGACGTCAACTGTCAGGCCGACAAAAACAGGAAAAAACAAAAAAAAACAAAACAACAAAAAACAAAAACAAACAAACAAAAAAAAAAAAGAAAAGAAAAAGAAAAAAAATCAAAAGTTTAACGATTTATCTTGTAACAGAACTTTGAATAATTAACAAAAAACAGATCGTTCATAATTGTAAAAAAAATTCGACGCGAAAGCACAAGAATAAGACAATAACGGATAGTGTAATCAGTCTCTACTGATATCTTTTGTTTCAAATAAAAATTTACACAAAGCCAGGTTAGTGGGCAATTTAGTGAGAAATTGTTGGTTGGTCTTACCCCTCTGCAGGGTAATACCTCCCAATAGGGCCACCGGTTGGCCGTGGGTGGCGACCCGTGATGCTTTAGGATGGATCGCTGGTGGCTGAGCAGTTCAAGACATGCAGCACTCCACTTTGGCCCTTACCTTGGCAAGACGGGCGGTCGGAGAGGCCCCCTCCGATTAATCATGAAGTCTTTTATAGGACTGTGTGCAAAAAAAACACTTCTGAAGAAACTAGAAAAATGTGAATATGAACGTACAATAGTGAAGAGAGAGAGAGAGAGAGAGAGAGAGAGAGAGAGAGAGAGAGAGAGAGGAGAGAGAGAGAGAGTATGTAAAATAACCCTAGACGGGTTGGAATGCCATTAAAATCAAACGACCAGCAATTGCATATCACGTGCACCAGCCACTTTCTATTTTCCTATTTCAGATAATTGTTAAAAGTAATCATCATCATATCACGCTGACAGCACGGATTCCCATGACGCCCCCTTTGTCTCACCACCCGTTCCGATCGGTCATAGCTCTAGGAAAGTCCTCCTCGCGACATTCAGTATCCGTACAGACCTGATTCATGTAAATCTTTGCTGGTCAGCTCACTCTGGTATGTCCATGCGTAGATGTCCACAGGAGAACGTCACTTCGTTTTTACATCTCCATCAGTATCCAGCATATCTTGTTCGTCGTACTTAGATGGTTTGTGTGATAGGATGTAAGTGGCCGTACAGTTGCTTTTTTTGGGGGGGGGGGTGCTACTTCCAAAACTTTTTCAGCACAGCACGTAGCCTCAGAAGCAGTGAATGTATTTGAGAATGTATTTTGTCTCGAGCTGGGGTTAAGTCATTTGTAGGTGCGCCAGTATGAAAGGGTAAACATCAGGCGGAAACATGTTGAGTTTAAAAAAAATGGCTGACGTCCATTGTAATGTCCCTCCCCCACCCCTGTATTTCAGTTCGTTTGTACCATTACTCATTGTGTCATTCGTCGACTGGACTGATTTCTTTGTTCGTTTACTTCCTTATTTTGATATCGATTTCCCGCTACAAAAACAGTTGCAACTGACCTTATTCATTTGAATAAGCATTTTCTTCTGCTAAAAAAATAATATCTGTGCATTTCTCAAATAATGCAATTAATGATAAGTTGATTAACATTACTGATGAATGAACAGATTACACTTAGCACTTTAAGTATATAGTTATTTATTAAATAATACATAAAATATATTATGCTATCTATCTATCTATCTATCTATCTATCTATCAAGGGCAGTTGATGTGTATGTATGTCCGACTGAAATTACGAAAATAAAACAATTAACGATGTCACCATATTTTGCTTTTTGTACATGTGCAAAAATTATGAAGATTTGATCTATATTCAAACATATTTAAAAATTAAAATATACATAGAAATAGCATTGAAATTCTACCTTAAAATGTCCAGCGTTTGTAAATCTCAAGATTAAACAAATTAATACACCAGGGTCTCGATCCCTCTACCCAGGCGACGATGAGTAGCTGTTTCTAGTACATATATAAAGGGCAGTTGTGTGTATGTATGTATATATATGGGTGTAAAAAATGGAATAGGAATTGAATCCGACAATATGAGGAAAAATGAGTAAAGAAAAGAAATGTTGATGGATAAAAAATGAATTTAATCGATATCACTTTAATCGATATCACTTACACATGTGTTTCGGTCAGTTTATCAAAATGTATACGGATTACGCTATTACTATTATTAAAATAATCAGATGAAATTGAAATAATGATAATAATAATAATAATAATAATAATAATAATAATAATAATAATAGGAAAAATGTAAAAAATATTCCGTACACAGAAAGATTTTTTACGACCTTATCGATTAAAGTGATATCGATTAAATTCATTTTTTATCCATCTACATTTCTTTTCTTTAACTTTCTCTTGTGCAAAAGTCTTTTTATGGGTGTGTGTATCTCCTGTTGTCAAAGGCAGGCTTGGTTAATCACATGAAATCACACGAGAGCAACCCGTCTGCAATTGTTGTCTCTCCCATGCAACACTATTATTCAATTTGTAAAAAAGTATAATCTTGATTTAACTTTCTCACTCTAACTTCTTTCTTTCTTTCTTTTCATTTTTTCATTATGTTCGATTGAAACAGATTAGCGTTATCAATTCCGCACGCTCACCCCTCTTTCTGTCTTTCCCCTACTGTCTTTCTTTCATTATTTCTTTCTTATTATATTTTTTCTATGTAGCTTGTCCTTTTTCTTCCCTGTCCCCCTTTTTAATAAAAGCTGAATAGATAGGCGGTCGGAGAGGCCCCCTCCGATCAATCGGCTGGTCACGTCAAGCCCTAGCACTTATATGATTGTCCCAACCCTATTACCCTTATGGCAAGCCCCAACATCTTTTTATCATATGGGTGCTAGAAGGCGGTGGCTGAGGGTCTTCATGTCCTGGGTATGACGTTAAACTCTAACTGATGGTGAGGTTCTAGTTTTGAAGGTCTGGGGAATGTGGAGCACCCCTTCATCACCATTGCTCCCAGGTCCACTATGACCTGGAGGGGTACTACCGGTTAGGGTTCCATCTATAGGTTACATAAAACATTTATTTTTAAAACATTGAGTTAAAAAATTCTTCTTCCAAACTATCGTTATGAATATTTCAAAACTTTGCCGACATCAAATAACCCACCGTGGTTGATATGCCGTAAAACAAAACAAAACAAACCTTTTCCAAGTGTATTAGCGCTATGTGAAATGCAAACTGTCTCTTGCAAGATTTGAACTCGTCTCACCGTATCCATTTTCTACGACGATATCCATTACACCGCGCGTCTCCAGCCATGATATATATATATATATATATGGAAGTGTACTCGGCGTAATCTAAGAAAAGTTATTTGGAAAATTGTTTATATCTAAATGTATTAGTCAGCGAGTCATTTATACACTTCACAATAATTAGAGCGTTGGCAGCCATCATTACTTCATGGGCTTCGCTGTGTCCGCATCTTTTCGCAACATTATCATTTAGAGTCTTCTCTTTTCATTATATCCGCTAAATTTGCTTTTCTAACTAGGGGCAGTATGAACTATATTGTCGTACGGATGAGCAAGAGAAGTATTCTTCACTCTGTTATCTAAAAAGAGACTGCAACCACCATTCTTGGAGGACGGCGATAGCCTCCGCATTGACAACTGGTATTGACCTTCTTATTAAAGCCAGAAATCCGAACGGTGAAATTTTTTGCCCCAGGCCTGCGTCTTCTTACTTTGCCAAAAATCCATTATCATGTCAACATAAGTCACGGAAAGGGTTTGGTTGTTATTTAAAGAATCTTTTATCCGGAATAGGATTGGTATTACAAGATAGAGAAAATCGTATTGGGAAATAGGTAGAATCATTTGAAAAGAGAGAGAGAGAGAGAGAGAGAGAGAGAGAGAGAGAGAGAGAGGGGGGGTCTATTGAAAAATGGGCATGACTTTTGCACAAGAGAAAGTTAAAGCGAAAGAATGAAAGAGAGAGAAAATAAAGAATATGTATGTGTGTGTATGCGTGTGTTGTGTGTGTGTGTAGAGAGAGAGAGAGAGAGAGAGAGAGAGAGAGAGAGAGAGAGAGAGAGAGAGAGAGAGAGAGAGAGAGAGAGAGAGAGGGGGAGAGATGGGAAAATGGTCATAATTTCTGCACAAGAGAAAGAGAAAAAAAATGAAGATAGAACAAATTAAATAACCCACTAAGGTTGATATGCCATTAAACAATGAAACTACACCACATATATAAAGAATTCGTCTATCTTATTTTAATTTTTTATAATTTAGAATATTTTTTTACCTTTTTTAAAAGTACGAATACTACAAATAAATTTGTTTAAAGTAATAAATAATTCAGAATCAGCAAGTCAAGAAATGACAGTTAAATGTTTCTGGTGAAAATGATGGTCAATGAAATGATCATTATGGAGAATCCTTGAATAATCTGGTGGCTGATCAACACTAGCTGGGTCACCCAGGTGAAGGTGTATGATGTTGTAAGACCCGAAACACCTATAGATCTTGGGATTACATCACTGACGATATGGCCAAGGGCACCTTTAATGTGTATTACTTGACATATCTTCTCAGTATTTTTATTAACACTAAAATACTGAGTTCAGATTCACATGGAAAACTGATCTACCCCCCCCCCCCCAAAATTTTTATTTTATTTTAGTCCAATCATAGACCGAATATATCTGCTTGTATATATATATATATATATATATATATTTATATATATATATATATATATTATATATATATATATATACACACACACACACACACACATACACACACACACACACATATATATAATATATATATATATATATATGTGTGTGTGTTGAAAGGAAAAATAAATAAAGGAAATAAAATGTTGAATGGATAAAATAGATTTACTAACACGTGTTTCGGCCAGGAGTTTGTTCATGCACACATGTATTCTATTTATTATCATTTTAAATATAAAATAAAATAATAATAATAGAAAATTATAAAATCTTTAAGCATACAAATAATAACGGCCTTCATCAAATTAAAATGTTTGATATTTGAAGTTGCTTTAATTTCAAATATCAAACATTTTACTTTGATGAAAATACTGAGAATTTTGAAGTGTTCGTCTCTCAGATAATTTTAAAAACATTCTTTTTTCGAACACTTCAAAATATCAAACATTTTACTCTGATGAAGGCCGTTATTCTTTGTATGCTTAAAGATCTTATAATTTTCTATTCATTTCCATTGTCAACGTACATATACATATATATGATTCTGACATTCTACATGACTCTATTGAAGAATTGAATTAATATAATTATTATATAAAATATTGGAGAAGATAAAATATGTCTTATCTCTGTGAAGTTATGTTGAGAAGTAATTCGAATTTTTTAAAATTATTTCTGTCTAATGTTGTCTGTCCAACTTCCGTTAAAAATTGCAACTATCTATTCTTTTGAATTTAAGATAAACACGGTCAACTGACTGAAAGACTTTTTAATAACTTTTACAGTTGTAAATAATAATAAAATAATATATATATATATATATCTTATCTTATTATAATGGAGATTGTGTGTTTTTCTGTCTGTAACCGAAACTATATTACTACTCAAGTCACAATTCCCTTAATTATTTACGTCAAATTCTCCATGATTTCATTCTTTTAAACCTTCAGTTATTAATAAAAATTGTATTATATTATTAATACTGTTGACCATATCTACGTACTAATAACATGCAATTGTATTTATATATACAACAAAATAGCGGTTTACAGTTTGAACGAGAAGGCTAATTTGCATATTGATATTTAAAATTTTATTTTAATAAATATGTGCTTGGTATTATTGATTTCTAATTGTTTGATTTTATCTTAAGAAATATAAACAAAAATCTCGTGGATAAATCTTAAAAGAAATTTATTAAGAAGAAGAAATAACTGTAATATTATCCTTTACTTCCTATTTTAACTAAATAGTTAAATTAGGAAAATTTACCAATGAAAGAGGGGAAAATAATGGAATAGTTAGTTTCAAAGTTGTTCTATTTTTCGATTATACCCCCTTTGTTGCAGATCTTTTTATCTGCATTCTTAGTCAGTTTCATTAGCCTTTCTAATCTAATATGATATTTTATTATATCAAAACTTAAATACTTGCACCCGGAGGGTGCATATATTTGCTAGTATATATAAATTAGGAAATTCAAAAAATCTGGAAACGAACTGAGAGAGAGAGAGAGAGAGAGAGAGAGAGAGAGAGAGAGAGAGAGAGAGAGAGAGAGAGAGAGAGAGAGAGAGAGAGAGAGAGAGAGAGTAGATAAGTTCAAGAGAACAGAATCTTATATTATATTTATGGCATCTCTGTCTGTCTGTCCGGGGATGCAATTGAAAACGAAGCCCTGTAACGAAAATCAAACAAAACTTTGTGATGGTATTTATAGTTACCCCTGAATTTATTTAGGGTCACTAGGGGCCAAATTACCGGCTGTGGTATGAGAAAATAGGAAAAAATAAATAGGCTACGGGGAATAAATTTGCAAATTTAATGAATTTCCATTAGTTGGAGGCGCGTGGTGTAAAGGTTACCGTCGTAGAAAAGGGCCACGGTGAGACGAGTTCAAATCCTGGACGAGGTTGTTTGTATTTCACATAGCGCTAATGCCCTTGGGAAAGATACGAATCCAATTATTCTGTCTCCAGATATGGGTAAATAGCAGGGCAGATTGTGCTCTTTAACTTTGATATGGTAACTGGTCTAGGAGAAGGAAAACTCTGAATTCTAACCAAAGGAGGTTTCTTCTCGTTAGTCAAAACTACTTTGAGAGCTCCTCTTCCTCCCTCTTCCCTTTCTTTCATTACTTATCTGTAACCCTAATCGGTTTAAGTTAACATACAAATATATTGCAAATTCTCTAAATCACTCTCTTTACACTCACAGAGAAACTAACATATATAACGAGGAGGTTATCAAGATATATATAGAGGGGGAGAAAGTCACAGGCAGAATGTGAAGTAAGAGACGAGTCAGTTTTTGACTTAATTTTAAAAATTTCATTAGCGCCACTTGAATTATTGAGAACGCTGTTGATATTGCGTCCCAATCCCTTTAAAAAAGTATTATTATTGTGTTATTGATAAATGGGGGCAAATGCACAAATTTCCAATGTAACATCTTCACAATAAGCACATCGAGTGATAGGTACTGCTATCCAATGGTGATGAATATGGGATTTTAAAGAGTGTATACTTAAATTTAGCCGGATACTATACATCCCGGGCAAAGCTGGGAACATACAGCTGGTAATAAATAAAGATAAATGGTGGGGGAAATAACGAGAGAGAGAGAGAGAGAGAGAGAGAGAGAGAGAGAGAGAGAGAGAGAGAGAGAGAGAGAGAGAGAGAGAGAGAGATGAGAAAGTGAGATAGGCCATAATTCATTTTGATTGGTCATATTTTCTCTATCTTTCTCTTTTTGTGTTTCATTTGTTAGTTCAATTATGTTCGCTTCTCTCAGGATTTTATGAGGGGAAAGGCAACCATTTCCGCGCTTATGGCTCGTTGTGCAGCGAAAAGCTTTCTTATAAAATAAAATAGAATAAAATAAAAAAACAACTTTAATCGAATATAAAATCAAATCAAAACAGTTAAAAAAAATAACATTATAAATAAAAGAATAGATTCTAGTAAAAGGATTTCATGAGAAAGTAACGGCTTTATTTCCCGGGAAAATACAAAAAAAAAAAAAGAAAAAAAAGATATTTTCTTCCACCATTTTGTAGCTGAGATGTTTAAGATTCTATTCTCGGTGCTGAGTTAGTGGTACTCATTACTAGATGTTTGTTTCGGTTTAAACCAGGTTTAAAACAAAAAGTCAATTTGTACGAGCGTTGGTGTTCGAATAAAATCTGTCAGAACCAAGCGAAATCTTTGCAGAGAAAATATCTTTAACAACCTTCTTTTTATATAAACATACCATGCTCAATACACACAGAGGCGTGTTGTGTAACGGTTTAGAATAGAATAGAATAGAAATATTTATTTACAGATAGATAGAATTACAACCAAATTCATGAATATTAGTATATTACATCCATAAAAATTAGTATTACATTCATGAAAAATTTGTATATTACATTCACGAAAAGGTAGTGTAATTACATTCATGACAATTAGTATATTACATTTGTTAGGTGGAACTCTCAAAGTAGTTTAACTAACGAGAAGAGAGCCCCTTAAAGTAAAAAAAAAAAAAAAAAAAAAAAAAAAAACATTTCTAATAATAATCAAATTAACTTAAATTTAATATGTGTAATATTTCAAATCACAAAAAAAAGAGATAGCAGCAAATACTGTAATAATAATTACTTTAAGCGCGGAAGACGATCTCTACATAATGTTATTTGAAATTATTAAGTGTTTTTTTAGTTTCTTTTTAAATGAGTATTTAGTTGGATAATTTTTAATTTCCATGGGTAATGTATTCCATAGTTTTGCACCATGACAGCGGATTGATTTTATTCCATAAAGCTGACTATTGAATTGAACCAAACATCCACCAGATGATTGCCGAGTTTGATATTGATGAACAGAAGAACTGAGAGAAAAGAAATTGTGAAAACAAGTGGCTGATATTTTCTTAATGGATTCATAAACAAAAGTCAGCAATTTGAGTTTAAATAACCGATCGTTGAAAATAGACTCGACGGTCCGAATTCAAATCCTGGACGCGACTTTGTATTTCACATAGCTCTGATACACTTGGGAAAGGTACTTACCTGAATTAGGGGCTTCGACTTCTAGTTATCTGAGTAAAATTAGCGTGAATCTCAGGAGGGGGGCACACCCCCAAGCAAGAAGTGGGAGGTACCAGCTCATTGTCATTACCCCCAGGTTCACTCTGCAAATTATTTGAATTAGGTAAGAATATTTGATATTATATAACTGTATACAAACAGATGATAATAGACAAAATATTTGTTTAATGGAATATCAACTCTTAAGTAAAAATATCAAATATTGTAATAATTAAATTATCATACTGTGGTATATCCACAGGTCCTGCTAGTTTAAATTAATTGCATTATTTTTTTTTCCAAAGCAAAGGAAACTGTGGAATAACCTAATGTTTTGAAAGAAATTATGGAATGATCTTGTAATTTTAATTTTGATGCAAATATAAAAGAAATGAGGTGGTTAAACAAAGGAAAACATTGAGATAGACCATGAAAGACATCAAAGAATAGAAGACTCAAAGAGATGAATTCCTTGAAAATAGAAAATGGAAAACAAATGAAAAACAAATAGGTTGACAAAAGGCATCAATGTTTGAGAATTCTTTGAAGTTTTAAAAAGTTCCATTCATCAAAGAAGATCTATCAACTGCCATTCTGATAAGTTGGAACTACTTTAATAAAGAATTTTGCTTACAATTAGTGAAATTCATGCCTGAAAGAATTAAAGCTGCCATGAATGCTTTAGGATGGACAAATCAGTGTTAATTCTATGTTTTTGTCAATGAATTCCAAAATCTTTCTAAATCTTATTATAATGTGGATTTAGTGTCCGTCTGTAACCGAAACTATGTCACTGCTTACACCAGGAATTGTGTAAGTTTATCAATGAGTATTTAATTTATAGTTGGAATCATTAATTAAAGTAGTTGTACCTGTTCGAGTCTCTTCTATTGGTAAAATATATCTGGTTAAAAATTGTTCGTATTCATTTTTTACCTGTATGATGAGATATTTCAAAGTTCCCTATCTGTTCATCTTTTCGAATAAAGTCCAATTACTATTGTAGTCTGGGTTAAACCGAACTTAACGGACCTAAATTCCACCATCGTATGTCACTCCGCCGAAAGAAAAAAAAAAACAAAAACCCAAAATCAGGGAATTAGCCGAATTTAATTAAATTTTCAGTGTTGATAAATTAATGAATAAAAGATATAATGCAGAAGTTATTTTATTTAAAAACTTTTACATTTTTTCAGGTCAGTTAACTTTGAACCACATATTTTTGAGGCGTAACACAGATTCTCAAAGATACGTGGTTCGAAGTTAACTGACCTGTGACAGGGTGACATACGATGGCGGAATTCAGGCCCGTTAAGTTCGATTTAACCGTAATCTGAGTCCTTCTGCTCAATTATCATTAACCATCAGTGGTTTCCGGTAGGATCACAGTGATGGGAGAGCCACTGTGAGTTACTTAAAGTAGGCAAAGAGTTGGGAATAGCTTGCCTGTCCTCTAGAGACAGTCAAACAGTTCAATGTAGAGCTAACAGATTTTCTATGCATTCATATTGAACCGAGGGGAAAGTTGATTCGAAAATATACTACCAATATAATACGGACTTTTGCCGCTACCTTTTGAGAGCAGTAAAATTTTGAGCCACTTATGTTTATTTGCTATACTTTGTCATATTTAAATGTATTTCTTTCGAGGTGGAAAAAATGTGTTTTACAAATTCGAAACATTCTTATTTTGGGGCTAATTCTTTTTGTTTGTCCTGTTATAATGTAATATATTTCTATTTCATTTTTTGAAATAATCTTCCCGAAAAAAATCACTTATTGAATAAAAGTTTTGTCTAGACAGTTCTTAGTGTTTATGTTGCATTTCCATGTAAGTTGCATCTATCTATCTATCTATCTATCTATCTATCTATCTATCTATCTATCTATCTATCTATATCATCATCATCATCATCATCATCATCATCATCATCAAGGCTTGCCGAAAGCACGTAATCTTCGACTCTCTCTCTTGCTCACTATGTATTTACCCAACCCGTTCGCCACGGGTCTAATATGACACTGGGTCGCAAATATGAGGCATCAAGCGAGGATTGAACTTGCTATTCAGTAATAATGGAGCAGTTAACCAGTACACTGCGACGGAACGCCCTTTATTACCCAATCTGTACGTCACGTGTAGGAAGCAAGTATGGGGAAACCATCGAGGATCGAACGCGCTATTCAGTAATAATGGATCTGAGAGACTAGCTTGCTAACCATTACACCACGATGGGGCGCCCTCTCTTACCCAATATCCACACAGAGCTGATGAAATATAAGTTTTTACTGGTCGGTCAACTACACAAAAAATGTGAATATGAAGGTACAATTTTACGATTCCCTAACCTTAAGGCATAGGATAAACCTAGCCAGGTTGTCATGCCGTTTTAATCAATCAATCAGTATCAGTCATGAAGAAAAGACCCACCAAAGTATTGTGGCGCTTTGGGATGTGAGAAGTACCCCTTCATCACCATTACTCTCAGGTCCACCAAACCCGGAGTGGTAGTATATGTTAGGGTCCCATATATGAGTTAGATAGATCAAAATGATTAAAAAAAAACATGTTAAGAACTGAGTTTCAAAAATTGAATACCAAACAAGAATGAATAAAACAAAATGTTATTTGTCTGTATTTTTAGATGACGCTTGATGTAAATAATCTTGATATTTCAGATTGTTGCCCCCATCTTTATTGTGGTATATCTAAACACAACAATCAGGTCGCGGTAACCTCGGGCCTTGTTTAGATGTTTCTTATTTATCTTAGAATAAAGTAATCATCAGACGATAACCTTGAGTTCACGTGTGGTTTCAACGGGCTGAATGTTGTGTTTATACATACCACATACCATGAAGATGAAGACAACAGTCCAAAATATCAAAATCATTCATATCAAACCTCATCTAAAAAATACAGACAAATAACGTTTTGTTTTATTCATTCTTGTTTGGTATTCGATTTTTTAAACTCAGTTTTTTGCACGTTTTTAAAAAAATCATTTTGATCTATTTAACCCATAGATGGGAACCTAAAAACAAAACGTCTTTGGTATAAAAGAACCCAAGCATTAACATGCTGCTAAACCAACCAACCAACCAACCAACCAGCCAACCAACTAACCAGCCAACCAAAAAATTAGAGTGATAATAATTCATCTCGGTTCAAATCATAAAGAGTTTTTTTTTACCAGCAAAGAAGCAAATTTTATTGCGAGTCGCTCAGGTGATATTTTCGTCCTTGTACAACCGTTTTTTTAAATGAAATCTTTTGCAAGGAATGTTTAAAGCCATATTGGTAAGAAAGTTAAAAGTATATGAACAAGATAAGAAGAAAAAAACAACAAAAAAAAACAACAAAAAACAAAAAAACGAAGGACGATGAAAAAAATTAATCTAAAATTTTTTTTTTCAAGCCACATCGTTTTGATACTTTTTGGTATATTTGCTTTATCTCTTCTGGTTTTCCATCGTTGGGCCAATTAAATTTGAGAAATATAATTTGATTCGATGTTGTAAACTATTTGCGTTTCGACTTCAGAAGCGGAAATTTTCGCAAAATCTTTGCCATATTAGAAGTCTTGAAAATAATAAGGCGCATGGAAAAATAAACTGAGAGTTATCACAATATTCTAATTTTTGTCCTTGTTTTTTATTTTTTAAATTTTTATTTTATTTTTACGAAGCAGCATTCCATCTTTATTCTTTTCATCCTTGGAAGAACCTCCTTACGCAAACCCTTCCCCCGCAAAAAAACTTGAAGAATTTTCTTCTAAAGAAATCTGCCTCGGCATCTTAAGATGATATTAATTGATAACATCTTAAAAGTTCTAAGCAATGCCACCGCAGATTTCAGGTGACTTAAAAAAACCAAACAAACGAAAACAAGAATTTTAGATGAAGACAACTGTAGTTGATACAGCGAGTGGGATGTGTAGAATGTTCTTGAAGAATTTATATTATATTATAAAAATAAACTGAATTAAAGATGGTTAACTTGATGCCTGCAATAGTTAAGTATACGCCGTCGATGTATGTATTAGGTATCTAATGGTTAAGTTCCAATTTGGAGCTTTGGGGAGTGTTAAAGTACTGTTAACCCGTTATTTTACGCCGAAGGCGTTTTGTTTTATTGATTCTTAATGGATAATCTACTTTTTAAAACACATTTTTAAACTCATTTTTCTATTTAACCCATAGATGAGACTCTAACAAGCATTACCACTCCGAGTCAGAGTGGATCTGGGAGTAATGATGATAAAGGGTACTCCACATTGGAACTTCAGCATCAAATAGAATTTAATGTCTTCCCCAGGACATTACGACCCCCATCCACCGCCATCTAGTACATATATGATAAAAATAGTTAGGGATTGCCATTAGGGCAATAGAGTTGGAACAATCATATCGGTGCTAGGGCTTGACGTGACCACCCGTCGAGCCTAAATAAGGGCCAAAGTGGAGTGTTCCATGTCAGAAACTACTCAGCCACCAGGTTTCCATTCTTAAGCATCACGGGTCACCACCCACGACCAACAAGTGACCCCATTGGGAGGTCTTACTCTATCTGCAGAGGTGCAATCGGCGCATTCTAAAGCCACAGCCACAGGGCTCAATAGGGTAGTATGCAAAAAGAAAAAACAAAAATAAAGAAATAAATAAACCCTTAACAAACAACTACACAAAAATTTAAATGTGAACATAATTCCCGAAATTCTAGACATAAAATAACACTAGACAGATTGACATGAATGAAGTCAACTTCGAATTTCACTGAAATAAGAACCATTGAATAATCGACATTTTACACGTGAAAATATTTATCCAATTTTAAGTTTCGGAAATTTTGAATTATATAAGACAGGATTATTAGAAAACTGGATTATTAGATGATTTTGGAGTATTAAAAGACTGGATTATTAGAATATTTTTTATTATTAGAACACTGGATTATTAGAAAACTGGAATATTAGAAGACTTTGGATTATTAGAAAACTGGATTATCAGAAGACTTTAGATAAAGTAGTTAAAAATCAGCCAAGATTTCGTTATTTTCCTTCGATTTTGGCGCCAATGTAGAAATGGCGGGAAATTCTGGTGGACTTTATGAATTGATTAATATTGATACAAACATTTTGAACAGGTAGAATCCGAAACGACATGTTAAATAAACAGATTCAATTCCAAAATAAATTAATTGATAAGTAAAAAAAGAAAATGACACAAACATAAAGTTGGTGGTTTATTTGCTTTCTCAACATTTAAATAAATAATTTGAATTTACGAGATGAATACTGCGACGCATGCAAGTTTTTTTTGTTATAATTAAATAGAATTTCTACGTCGAAGTTGTGCCTGTTGACATGAATTTAATTAGCATAAGAGAGACGAAAAAATGAGCAAATAAGAAATGAATAAATGGATAGAGACAAGCAAGTTCACCAGTTGATGATACAATAAAAATCTTTCTTTTTTCCCTATTACATTAGAATTTTTCTTTTTTTTTCATTGCCATATGAACTTCAAACTGCTTTATTTCTTTATCCTTGTTATGTTTCTTTCTTTCTTTTTTTTCTTTCTTTTCTTTCTTTCTATTAGTTAAGAGATTCGTTTTCTACTTTATTTATTCATTCTATTATGTTTCTGATTCTTTCTTTCTTTCTTTCTTTCTTTCTTTCTTTCTTTCTTTCCTTCTTTCTTAATTCTATTAGGTTTATGATGCTTCTTTAATTCTTTTCTTTTTTCTTTCTTTTTTCTTTTTTCTTTCTTTCTTTCTTTCACTTTAGAGATTTACTTTGTACCTTATTTCTTCATTCTCTTATTTTTATAATGCTTCTTTCTTTCTTTCTTTCTTTCTTTCTATTAGTAAAAAGATTTGCCCTCTACTTTATATCTTTATTGCATTATGTTCATGAGGCGTCCGTCTGTCTGTCTGTCTGTCTGTCTGTCTGTCTTTCTTTCTTTTTTTCTTCTTGACATATCATTACCTTTCTTTCATTCTTTATTTCATTCTTTCTGTCTTTCTTTCTTTTCATTACCTTACGATTGCTCACTGCTTTTTCAATTTCCTTCTTTATCCTTTTCAGATTATTATTATCTTTCTTTCTTTCACAAAGTAAGATATTCATTTATACACCGACCCACATCTACCCTTATACATATAATTTAACAGGCAAACTTCAATTTAAAATCTATGAAAATTTAAACTCTCTGACATTTCCCAATTTGCAATCAAATAAATTATATTCTATAAACTTGTATTCGTATTATTGAAGTTTGTATTCATATAGTCAACTTATTTAATTTACTTAAAGTTCATGAAATGAAAACATTAGCACTTTCTGTAACTTTGAGCCGAGTCATTAAATACCGGAAATTATTGGGATAATTGAATATCTTCTTCGTATTCTTTACAGATGTCTAAAAGACGTCATGTTAACATAAATAATGTAGTTGTTTGAAAAAAAAAAGCATTAGTTATCGACGTTATTTCTTTTTATGATTTGGGAGTGTAGCGTAATTATTATGGTCTACAGAGAATTTGGGGATTGAAAAGAAAACGGTAATCGGATTTCTGGAGAAAGAAAAGAAAAAGAAATAAAAACAAAAAGAGGTTAAAGTTTGGAATTGTAAACACTCAATGGGTGCCAGCCATTGATCGACCCCTGAACCAGATTTAAAAATAAAAACGGAAGTCCCAAGTTTTCTGCCGAAGCGGATGTGTCCCTTCCCCCACCCGGGACGACAAATAGAAAAAGAGAAAAACGGTCTGTTTCGTCTGGGCCTTCGTCGGAGGCAGACGTGGGTTTTTTGGGGTTCCACGGTGACGTGTCTTGGCTAGCAACGAACAGTGCGCATGAACGTGATTTACGATAGAACAGCTTGGCCTTACCCTCTCTCTCTCCTTCTCTCTGAAAAAGAACCCACGAGACTGGAAAGAAATAAACAACACCTTTTCGACTATACGACTTTCGTATGTTGTTTCTCTGAGCTAACTACTAACGACTACTACTACAACTCGACCTTGGCCCCTATGCAACAGGAGATTCTTGGTCTGTTGAACTGAGTTTAAGGGTTGAACATCTTTTTTTTTAGATTTTCAGTAGTGAATGGGGTATTATTAATGTTATTACTGCGTTTAAAACCCTTCAAGGTGTCTTATACGAGGGTGAGTATAAAAGTAATGCCATTTTCTTTATTTTATGGGAAGTTTTTTTTTATTATAAAACTAAGGCCTACATTGAGACTATAACGAGGCCCGGAACAAGAATCCAACGAGTAAGACCCAACTTGCCAATCGACAATGTCCCCCTTCTGCATGACAATGCTGAACCACACACAAGCATCAGGACAAGGGAGAAAATCTCCTCATTTGGATGGACAACTTTACCGCACACCCCATACTCACCAGATTTAGCGCCTTTCAACTATCATCTCTTCGGCTCCAAGAAAGAAGGTTTGAGAGGCAAACATTATTCCAGTGACGAGGAAGTGAAATCTGTAGTGAAGAAGTGGCTCAAAAACAGTCAGAATTTTACGGGCCAGGGACACATGCTCTCATTCGAAGGTGGAGCATTGCTATTGAGAGAAAAGGTTACTATGTGGAAGAGTTGGGATGTTATCCACAAAGAACCAGCTTCATTTTGATGTATTATACATGTTCCTGTGTTGGTAATTATACCAGTCCTAAACAAAATGGCATTAATTTTTTGACTCGTATATCACTAAGAAATAAAATGTATATATGATATATGGTATGGTTAATTTGCACACTGGTTTTAACAAAAGCGGGTTTAATACATAATTACTTGGTGTTATTGATCTCTAATATTATTGTTTTATTCTCCAACGTACTAAAATCAATCGCATGAATGATTTTATATAGAAACCAATTAAAATATAATTAAACAAAGTGTCATCTTTTTATATGAGTTCTTATTTAATTTCATTAGTCTTTCTAATTCAATATATTTTATTACATCAAAGCTTAAATACTTACACCCAAATGGTGCATATTCTGGCTAGAAATAATAATAAAAGTAATAAGAAGTATTCAATACTTGGAGATGGCAGCGCAATCTCCTGCTACCAAGCAGCAGTTTGTACTTAGTTACATGTTTCTTCATTAACAACATATGTAGCGTAGTCACCGATGACTGCTATGTCGGCGATGGCTTTGGTTTGGTTTGTTTTGTTACGGCATATCAAACTTGGTGGATCATTTAATGCCGACAAAGTTTTGAAATAAATTAATTCTTAATGGATACACAATTTTTTTTTAAACACATTTTTCTATTTAACCCATAGATGGGACCCTAACATGAACTTACACCCCGGGTCAGATTGGAGCAGTGAGCAATGGTGATGAAGGGGGGCTCTACATTCCCCAGAACTGGAACCTCACCATCAGATAGAGTTTAACGTCATTCCCAGGACATAAAGACCCTAACCAATCGCCTTCTAGCACATATGATACAGAGGGTTTGGAGCTTGTCATAAAAGCAATCGGATTAGGACAATCATATAAGTGCTAGTACTTGACATGACCAGCCGATTGATCGGAGGAGGCTTCACCGACTGCTCGTCTAGCCTAAGCAATGGTTTAAGTGGAGTGTTGCATACCATGGACTGCTTATCCACCAGAATTCCGTTCTTAAGCACCACAGGTCGCCACCCACGACCGACAAGTGTGTGTGGGGGGTCTTACCCCTATGCAGAGGTGCAGTTGGTTTATTCTAAAGCCCAAGTCGACAGGGCTGTTGTCTATTGATCGGATGGGGTGGGAGAATACCAAAACACAGAACACAACCCAGAACACAACACAAACAAGTGTTAGGACATTGTTGCTTTGTTCTCACCGTCCAGCCGTGTCAGTAAGAAATGGGAAACGAACACCTCGTGCGGGTTAGGTTCTTCGTTCTTGTTGTAACAGAACTCTTCTCATATATTTGATTCGTTCTTATTTCTCTGTTTACGCAAACTTTTGTCTCCTTGTACCCTATCCACCGAAAGAGAAAAAGAGGTCGAATCATGAAATCCGTGATATATATATATATATATATATATATATATATATATATATATATATATTGAACGACCCTCATATATATATATATATATATATATATATATATATATATATATACGAGGGTCGTTCAAAAAATTAGTCTCACTCAGATATTTCATGACGGGGTGGGGCTCTGTTTAATGCATTTTTTTTAGATTTACCTCACACATTTCACCTTTGTATGGATCTCACCTGCACAAAAGTTTAGACATAAATCTGAATTAGTTTTACTAGTTTTATAAGAAGTAACTCTTCTTTCTGGGCGAAGCTTAGAACTTTTTAAACAACCCTCACACACAAACACACACATATATATATATTTGGGCTGCATATTTTCATTAAAAAATTGGTTAAACAAAATAGAATCCTTACTGTTTTCAAGTATTTTATTTTTTCTTTCGTTAAGATGACGCTAAATAATTTAACTTTCAAACTTGCGACAATATTCTACAATGTTTTAAATAGATAGATAGAACAATGTTTATTCTAAATCACATTTTTCTAGATTCTTAGAAATATTTAAATGATAAACCGCCACTGTTATTTAGCGCCACATTAGCGACAAAAACAAAACAATAGTTTAGACAAATATAAACAGCTTTGTTAATGGTTCAGAAAGGAACGGAAGGTATTTGGCTTACCAGTAATAACTCTTTATGACAACTGATTAACGCCTTTCAAGATGATAACTTCAAAAAAATTGTTAGAAAACTTGAAAGAAAAAAAATAAGGATTCAATTTTGTTTAACCAAATTTATATATATATATATATATATATATATATATATATATATATATATATATATATATATATATAGAGAAGAGAGAGAGAGAGAGAGAGAGAGAGAGAGAGAGAGAGAGATCGTAACCGCGACATGAGCGGGTCCAGATGTGAGATGAAGCATATCTGGTTACACCTAGCTCACTGGAAATGATATTAAACTCTGTCAACTCGGCTTTCTACTAGCATCTGGCTTCTTCTTGATAACTTATTAATTCGTACCCCGGTACCATCTGCTTACAATGGTACGCATGAATAAGTAAAAGCTTCATTGAAATGTGTGCTGCCATAGAAAAACCGCCATTGTCACAACCCGAAGGATTTGTTGATTGGTCCATTTACTTTTGATGATGACTCCCAACTTTCATACTGTAGAGAAGAATAAGAGTTAAATGAGCGCGAAAAATTAAGTTAAAAACACTATACGTATTTTCAAATTTTTTTCTATCTCTTTTAAAAAATATATCTAAGTCATTCATCCGTTAGCTGTTTTGTTAACTTATAAGTTAACAAAGCAGCTAACGTCATCCTTAGAGATGAGTACTTGTGATTTCCTGCCTAAAATGTGTGCTTCTGACCGTTGATCTATGAGGTTCATCCACCTAGCAAATTGGGAAACATGCCGTTGACCCGGTTTGGGTTCATCCACCATGCTGATACCCATGGTTTCTGGTGCTACTCGCTCGTATGGACACCTATATATGGACACAACAAGAGTAGGCCGACCAGCTAAATCCTACACCAATCATCTGTGTGCGGATTCTTGATACTGCGACATCCTGGAAGCAATTACCGATCGGTACGCTTGGAGAGAGAGAGAGAGAGAGAGAGAGAGAGAGAGAGAGAGAGAGAGAGAGAGAGAGAGAGAGAGTATGTAAAAATTGCGAGAAAACGGAGATATTTATTGATATCCGTGCTGCCAGTGTGACCTTTCAGTCTTTCAACTCAAAATCCTATCCGCCCTGGCGGTGGGGCGTTAGAATGCACCGACTGCACCTCTGCAGAGGGGTAAGACTCCCCCAAATGGGACCACCTGTTAGCCATGGGTGGCGACCCGTGATGATTAAGGACGGAGTCTTGGTGGATAAGCAGTCCATGACCTGCAACACTCCACTTAGACCCTTACTTAGGCTAGACGGGCGGTTGGAGAGGCTCCATCCGATCAATCGGCTGGTCACGCCAAGCCCTAGCACCTATATGATTGCCACAACCCTATTGCCATTATGTCAAGCCCCAACCCTTTTTATCATATGGGTGCTAGAATGCGGTGACTGAGGGTCTACATGTCCTCGGAATGATGTTAAACTCTATCTGATGGTGATATTCCAGTTTT
>CM042139.1:61461245-61486245 GCA_023376005.1 Doryteuthis pealeii
CAACCAACCAACCAACCAACATATCTATCTCAACAAAATTAGCTGCAAACCGTCATACATCTTTTGTAGTTTTTAAAACTTATTTTTAAAGAACTTTAAATCATCTAATTGTGCAAAGAATATCTATGATATATACTTTTGAAATAATCTTGAGCTTCTCTTCTCTTTTTTTTGCGCGGTAAAGCATAAATAAAACTTCCAATGAAAACCAATTGCGAGGAAATAACTAAAAATAAAAACAACAACACAGACTTAACAGTTTCTTGAATTATGAAAGCAAACTTATTACAGTGATAATAAAATCGGATTACACAAAAAAACAAAACAAGATGGCAACGATTTTCAGTGAGAAAATCGGTTTGTAGTCAGCGTCAGAGGAAGTTTGGCTGATTTTGTTGATGTCTAGCGAATAGCAGACGCCCGTTTTATGTTGATTATTGTCACAAGAATTACGGAAGTAATAATTGAATCTTGCAAGGTACAGAAAATAAAATATTCGCATAAAGTAAACTCATTGAAGAACAAACAAACAAACAAGAACAAAGAAACTTTCTCCTTGTTTTTAACTTCTTCTGTCCGTCATTTATTTTTCTTTGTCCATCACGTTTTTCAGCGGCCATTACTTCTCTAAGGCGAATTAAGGTAGAACATTAAAAAAGGGGACATAACTGAGGTAATAAAATCAGATACATCTTGTAGCAAGTCTTTTATGCGGGTTTCAACAGAAACTGAAAATGCTGAATGGACACCTACTGTAGTGCACTGATTAACAAATGTTATGTATTTAGTGATCTGGGTAAAGAAAAAGGTATCGAAGGAAATATGTTAATTGAAAAAAAGTTTAATTTGATATCAGAGAGTAATAGATACACTAGATATTTTTTTTCCATTTTGTCTTGAAATAAACAAACGAAAAAGACAATTTTAAGAACCAGTGTCGAATCCTATTTGTAAATAATTTATTAAAAATCCAAACATTATGGTGACAAAAATAAATAAATAAATAAATAAAGGCGAGAAGACATGACCTTGATTCTGTATAAAACATTAAATCGACCTAAAATAAAGGTAGGGACTAAGAAAATTTTAATTGAAAAAAATAATCTTATGATGCCAGCGACAGCCAATCAAATTCGAACACGTTTTGAAATTTTCTGGAAACTCGGAATTAAGATATTACTTAAATCAGGATAGACGAAGACTCGAGAGTTGGACCTGCAGTTGCAGTTAGAGTCAGTTAGAGTCGCGGTTAGCACGGCGGACGAGACGACAGACGGGGTTAGGTAATACGTAGACAGGGCTAGAACGCAATCAACAACAGCTTTTTCATTCCTGTTCAACAAATGAATTTCTTAGTAAAAAAAAATTACGGTGTCCATTTCATTTTGTCACCAAGGAAAAAAAACTTATGAATGAAACGACAACGTCATACTTAAATAAAACTGAATATCAACAATCCTCATAGAAAAAAAACCCCTTGAATTTTCCTAACTTTTATTTTTCCCATGTTTGTTAGCTTCATCGGCATGGCCTAATATACGCCGACTGCATCCTTTGTAGAGGGGTAAGGCACCTCTTTAAAAAAGAGGTGTGCTGGGCATGATACTAACCGGCGTCTAATGGTGAAGCTCCAGTTCTGGAGATCTGAGGAGTGTGGACTACTCCTTTATTGACATTACTCCCAGGTCCTCTCTGACTCGCAGTGATAGTACCTGTTAGGACCCCATCTATGGGTCAAATAGATCTTTTTGAAAATAATTGTTTGAGAATAATTTTCCTCAAGCAAATATCAAATAATCATTGTCCTAAACTGCACCCAGTGTTGAGACTCTAGTTCAAGAGATCTGAGCAGTGTGTGTTTTAACAGTCATCGAAATTGTTACGATTCGTGTGGCCATTTTAGGGCTGTAGGTGTAAGCAGCTTTACAGTGTATATCCCTTGTGGCATAAAGTTTGATCCTTTATGAGGTAGAAAGATGTAGTATCAGTTTTAATCGTTGTCCGCTGATCCGTCCTTAAAGTAGTTGTATCAGAGTTTATCCTGGCTTGAAGAAGAGAGTTATATAATCCTGTCTTGAAGCAGAGTGCTGTACAATCCTCGTCCGCCGGTCTGTGCTTCCAGCGAGCAATTCCAGGACAATTAATCAACGCCTTTTAATAATAAATTAAATAAATGTTTGGGCGTTTTTGATTGTCCGATTCAGCCACCGCTGTTTTGGAACAGTCTATAAATATAAGTCTTGGTGAATAGCACACCTTATACCATTAAATAATACAACCAAAATTCTAACCGCACTGATCCCATCTGAGAAGGGTTCCTCCTGCAGGTGTATTCTACTCTTAGGACTGCTAACTACTGATGTTAGATAGTCAATCCCAGACTCTTGCTTTCCTTTGGGTGGATATTGATTGGCTAATACCACATGCTATGTAAAACATCCATCAGCACCACCTATACCAAACCTTGTTACCATTTCTGTCACCATTTTAGGCATTTAGGTCTCCTATTGGTAAATCCAATGGTAGAAAACGACTGCAGTCTCAGTAGTAGAAAGTCCAGTTGTAGTCCTTGCAATCCTCGGTAGAACAAGAGTGTACTTGCAGCAGAGAATCCAGTCATAGTCCTCAAATCCTTGGAATAACAAGAGTGTACTTGTAGCAAAGAATCCAGTCGTAGTCCGTCTGGTCTTAGGCCCAGTTAGCAACAGACTTCCAGGACAATTTAGCAATGACCTTAAATGCATTCTATTTTGTTTTTGATTGGTCAATGCCTGCATCTGATGTTGGTAAAGTCCATAAATATAAGGGGTGAATTTTCGTACAGCTTATACCCAATAGATTAATGCATCTCATGTGGACTAATGGCTAGCAAGCTAGCTTAGCAGACCATTGTTAGTGAGTTCGATCCTCACTAGGTACCCCATATTTCTGACCTTGTGCCCCATCTAAGCTAAGCTTAGTCAATAACTATATCCAATAGATTAGGGCATCTCCTGTGGACTAATGGTTAGCAAGCTAGCTTAGCAGACCATTGTTAACGAGTTCAATTCTCATTGAGCGCCCCATTCTTCTGACCTTGTTCCGCATCTAAGCTACGCTTAGTAAATAAATAGATAACCCAACAAACCTCTCCTAACATAAAAGTGGTCAAGAGAAGATAACTCTCAATAACAGGAATTGGTCATTTTTGATTTTTGTCAAAGTTAATCTTAGTAAATGACTACCTACCGATCGTTGTATTCAAACCATATTGCGAACCTTCTTATATATATATATATATATATATATATATATATATATATATATATATATACTATTCTAAATGTAAAATAAAATTAAAACCCGCATAAAATCTCACGACTCAGAGTTTCACATCGAACTTCTTGTGAGTCTGTGTTCAACACGTTTTTTTTTGTCAACTTGGAATCATCGATTCAACGGCGCTTGCTTACAGACAGTTTCTCCCTATTGCAATTAAAAAAGCGCCGTTGATTCCATGTCCATGCTAAGCTAGCTTAGATATAAATGCTTTCTGTGTAGCATGTTCTTTTTCTTCCCTCCTTTCTTTATAATAAATTGATATTCATATTGTTAATCACGATCTCTCAATATAGTTTAATGCCTAATTCTTTTTTGTGCGATTTAAAATTCCCCCTTCATTGATTATGGAAAGCCTTAATCTCCTCTTTTGAGGGACTGTCACCCCGCCAACATCTCTGAGTCTATTCACACATTATTGGCGAACGCCTCACTGTTTAACTTCCGTTAGAATTGTTCCAAACAAGAAATGAAATTCTTATCATTTCTAATCAATATTATTTCGGTATTTTGGGTAAAATGCCAACAAGTCATAATTCCTTTAAGATATTCAGAGACGTGTGCCATCGGCCCTATTGGCTCGTACACTTCTAAGAGGTTCGCTTTCAAAAACACGAAAAAGGAAAATTATTGTTACCGTAACTTAAGGTTTCTATTAACACTATTGTCTGGATATTTAGCGACGGCGTGACCCAAGACGCTGTATATAAATTTGATCATAGCGCCAAAGATATGAGCAATAAAAGAAGAATTATGTTTAATCAATACAGCACAAAAGTTGTATTATAAAAGAATATGCTGGCAACTGCTCCCCTATTCACTGCTGCTTTTTTCCCTACCAGAAGAAGTGCTGAAAGAAAACCAAGCAATTAAAGTTTACTTCACCCTCCCTAAATCATATATCTTCATCGCCGTCGTTGTTGGCACTCGAATATTGTAGAAAAAAAAAGAAAGAATGTATATCCCATTGAAGATTTTTACATAAAGGTAGTGGTGTTTGTTTGTTTGTTATGTAATGCATCATCACCCATTATCATTCACTAGAGGGTACAGAATCCCCAATATGCACTACATGCCAAGAGAGATTTACAGTGAAACATATACTGCCAGAGTGAATAGACTTTGATCTAGTGCGAACAAAATACTACCAGGCAAGTAATTTGAAAAACTTTTCACGAAAATAAGACCATCCAGGATTTTACATTTCCGTAAAGAAGTGGGATTGTACTAAAAAAATATGAGCAATTGAACAATAGTTAAAATCTATACATATATACATTTGTTTTCTACCAAACTATCGCTATGAATCCAAAACTTAGTCGGCATTAAATGACCCACCAAGGTTGATATGACGTAAAACAAACCAAACAAAACCAGACAAAAAAAAAAGAAGCATAATGCAATTCTCATAGTACGCGGATAAGTCAAAAGTTTTTATATATTTTAGTAATGTGGGTGACAATTCGACAGCTCTGGGTGCTTTTGCCGAGGCAGTGAAAGTGATGAATTACACTGGACTATTATATACCGAAATCCCATGATACTCCACAGATATAAGTAGTAAATGTGAGCTGGACTAATAATTAAAGTTTACTTCCCTTGAATCATATATCTTCATTACCGTCGTTATCGGCACTCGAATATTTTAGAAATTTTTTTTATCGGTATGGCATTATAATATATCTGATGGGCACCTACACATGGACACACTAGTATAGGCCAACGAGCAAAACCCTACATTCACCAGCTCTGCACGGCATCCAGAATCCGTGCAGAAGAACTACCAGGGTCAATGACTGATAGGGACGGTTGTCAAATGTGTGTGTGTGTATGTGTGTGTGTGTGTGTGTGTGTGTGAGAGAGAGAGAGAGAGAGAGAGAGAGAGAGAGAGAGAGAGAGAGAGAGAGAGAGAGAGAGTCGTGGATGTCTGTGCTATCAGCGGGATCTGATAATGAACTCTTCTTCTTCTTCTTCTTCTTCTTCTTTTCCCCCCCTCTCCCTCTCTCCATATATATATATATATATATATATATATATATATATATATATATATATATATATATATATATATAGGGCGCCCCACACTTCTGGCTTTGTGCCACAACTAAGCAAAGCTTAGTATATATATATATATATATATATATATATATATATACTAGCAAATATATGCACCCTCCGGGTGCAAGTATCTAAGTTTTAATATAATAAAATATCATATTAAATTAGAAAGGCTAATGAAACTGAATAAGAATGCAGATAAAAAGATTTGGAACAGTGAGGGTATGATTGAAAAATAGAACAGCTTTGAAACTAACTATTCCATCATTTTCCATTACTCGCGTCTTTCATTGGTAATTTTTCCTAATTTAACAATTTAGTTAAAATAGGAAGTAAAGAATAAAATGAATTATTTATTCTTGTTAATAGATTTCTTTTAAGATTTATCTCCGAGATTTTTGCTCATATTCAATAAGATAACACCAAACAATTAGAAATCAATAATACTAAGCATATATTTATTAAAATCAAATATTTAATATCAGTATGCAAATTAGCCTTCCCATTCACACTGTAATACGCTATTTTGTTGTATATATAAATACAATTGCATGTTATTAGGATGTAGATATGGTCAACAGTCTTAATGCTGTAAAACAATTTTATTAATAATCGAGGTTTAAATAAAAATAAAATCATGGAGAATATGATGTAAATAACAAAAGGAATTGTGATTTGTATAGTAAAATAGTATCGGTTACAGACAGAAAAACACACAATCTCCATTATAATAAGATATATATATATATATATATATATATATATTAAAATAAGTGTATTTTGGCAGCATTTTTTTAATACAAGTTTTGTTGAACTGTACAGACAATTCCTATCGGACAAGTTTTTCGTTGACCCGTTCCAATTTTCGGGCCATCTTTCTGGTGTCGGGGTGTAACTGGTATAACAGTCCCCCAAAGGTTTCAAAACGAGCGCTTTCGGCAATACAATTTGCCATCCTCAGGTAGGAAACGATGGTATGATTTCGTGTCTCGTTTTTAACGTTAACGTACAGGAATTGTCTGTACAGTTCAACAAAACTTATATATATATACTAGCTAAAGTACACGGTCCATGACCGGACTAACAAAAAATAGGAACACTAAAGAATGAATGAGGAGAAAATAAGAGATAAGTATACCAAATTTTAGTTCATTTTTTAAATATCTCATAAAATAAAATTGGAGATGGGGCATAGACCTCGTAAAAAATATTTCCCCAAATATATTTTTTTGAAAATCGGACCATTAATTGATTTTTCATAGTATATTTTATAAATCCTCTTGTCGTAAGTTGTTTTTGGCTACGTTAAATTTCAGTTGATTTAACTGTGCAAAAATGAAAACATTGTTTTTTCCGATCATAATTTACATTATTTCCGTCAGCTGAAAATTAAAAAAAAAATCATCAGGAGTTTGTTTAATGTTTCTTCTTTCGAATGGGAATTTAAAAAAAAGATAATATTAATTTTTATCATGGTGTTAAATACAGGGGGAGGAGTAAATGTCACAGGGAAAATTGGTGGTAACTAATAAGAGATAATTATTTATCAAATTTAAAAAAAAATCGCCGAGAATTGTCTAATGAATAAACGGTTGAAATAAATGTTATATTCGAGACGACACTAATATGAAGGAATTAAAGTAACTTCTAAAGTTAAAAAAAAATGTTAATAATTGATTAAAATAAATCTCAAGATAAGGGCTGAACTTGAAAAACGGTCGGAAAATTAGGGTGACCCAGAAAAAACAGAACCCAAATTATTTATTCATTTTCCCATTAAACTAACCCTAAACCCAACCCCAACCCTACCCCCTAGTTAAAATTAACAGTTTTATAATATATTAGTAATTTGAAGGCAAATTAACAGTTTTATTACAAAATGTGTGGGTTCTGTTTTTCTGGGTCACCCTAATTTTCCGACCGTTTTCCAAGTTCAACCTTGTTTACTTATTTACGAAATAAGTAGTTATATAATTTAACTACCTATTTTTGTAAATGGCTTTTTTGGCGGACCTGAACTTTCAGACCCCCCCCCCTCTAAAATTTTCGTTTTTAATTTTTTTTTCTTCTTTCAATGGATTATTATCGATTGCACATCAATCTATCAGACTGTGGAAAAAAATTCAAAAAAGTTATTTATTTTTCGAGTTTTCAGGGGTGCTCAGGCCCCCGTATAAGTTTATCGTAAACTGTTCCCCTTATCGGAACTGCTAAAAAAAAATTTAATTATTTATTTATTTATTTTTCCTTCAATGGATTATTATCGATTACACACCAATTTATCAGATTTAAAAAAAAATTCTTAATGTTCTTTATTTTTTGAGTTTTCAGTGGTGCTCATTTCCCCGCATAAGTTTATAGTAAATCGATCCCCCATATCGGAACTGCTCGAAAGGAAACTGATGCAAAGGTGTCAAAGTTAGGGTGGCCCAGAAAAAACAGAACCCAAATTATTTATTTATTTTCCCATTAAACTAACCTTAAACCTCAACACCAACCCCAACCCTTAACCCCTAACCCTAACCCCCCTAGTTAAAATTAACAGTTTTATTACAAAATTTGTGTGTTCTGTTTTTTCTGTGTCACCTTAATTTTGACACCTTAGTGCAAATTCAGCCCAACTGTTAAGATAGAGCGGTTCCGATATGGGGGATCGATTTACTATAAACTTATAACTTTTAGAAT
The DNA here is from genome assembly GCA_023376005.1 of Doryteuthis pealeii. NCBI lineage: Eukaryota > Metazoa > Mollusca > Cephalopoda > Myopsida > Loliginidae > Doryteuthis > Doryteuthis pealeii. The sequence continues at coordinate 61,469,307 of CM042139.1, forward strand.
TTTTTTTACAATCTGATAGATTGGTGTGTAAACGATAATAATCCATTGAAGAAAAAGAAAAGAAATTACAAAGAAAAATTCTTTTTCAGCGGTTCCGATATGGGGGATCGGTTTACGATGAACTTATACGGGGACTGAGCACCCCTGAAAACTTGAAAAATAAATAACTTTTTAAATTTAAAAAAAAAATCAGATAGATTGGTGTGCAATCGATAATAATCCGTTGAAAAAAAAATTAAAAACGAAAATTTTAGAGGGGGGGGGGTCTGAAAGTTCAGGTCCGACGCTTTTTTTTCTAAGCGTTAATAACATAATTGTTATTATGTTGACTTATTTACGAAATAAGTAGTTATATAATTTAACTACCTATTTTTGTAAAAGGCTTTTTTTCTAAAACTCTTTAAATTAAATACTGATTAAAAACAAAGTAATAATAAATATTTGTAAGATAGATTATTTCATTTCATTTCTAACTAAATTGATATTTTAAAGACAGGAATAAAAAGATTGCGATATGAATAAGATTTGATTTTTCGTTAAAACATACTTTTGCTGTCCGACGCAAATTATTTTTTTCTAACTCGCTATAAAAAATAATTCAATGGATAAAGACTCATACAAATTATATATTGAGCAAGATTATTTTCTCTTCTTTCAAACAATATGGATATTTTAAGGATTGGCCTATAAATAGGCGATAAATTCCGAGCTGAACGGCTTAAGACTGCGAAATTTATTCACTAAAATTTAATTTTTATTGCTGGTAGTCGCTGTAATAAAAAGTCAGGCAGCCGACAATATTTTATCCTCAGCAGGAGTTGGTATACGGACAGTTTTGCAAATTGAGTGATTTTGACTTAATTAATTAATTATATCTCTTTATCAGTAAAAATCAATAACCAAATTTGGCGTGTTTCTTAGTTAGAAGGATATTAATATGTATGCAAGATTTCAAATCAGAGTGACCTGCCGTTTTGTACTCATACATCGACACGTACATACCAAAAACTTAGTCTTACATATTTTTATATATATATATATATATTATATATATATATATATATATATGTGTGTGTGTGTGTGTGTGTTTGTGTGTTTGTTTGAGTTTACATGCGTGAAATCAGCATATATAATCAATGTCTTGATAGAGGGAGAGGTTGAGTACTTTCCCTGGGCTGACACTTCCTGTATTCGTATTAGAAACTTTTGCATGTCATGGACTGCTCAGTCACTAGGATTCCATCCGAAAGCATTACAGGTTATCACCCACGGCCAACACGTGGCCCCATTGGTTGTGGGGGGTCTTACCTTTCTGCAGAGGTGCAATCGGTGTATTCTGAAGCCTCAGCCAGAGGGCTTCTTTCACAGGGGTATTGTAACAATGTAAAATACAAACAGCGTCGTCCAGGATTTGAACTCGATATCCATTCCCTTAAACATAATTTGAACTTATTCACCGTTCTATCGTCCCTTATGGCATCCAGGTGATATGACGTACAAACAAGGTGAAAACGCCAACAGAATTGAATAGCAGATAACAGTTCACCAAGAGAGAGAGAGAGAGAGAGAGAGAGAGAGAGAGAGAGAGAGAGAGAGAGAGAGAGTTAAATCACTAAAAGCTTCTTTTAACCGAATCACCTTCACAGAATCAGATAAAAAGAAGATATTGGGTTTATTTTGCTCTTTGAAAAGAACAATTCGATGAGACTGAACAATAACAATAGCAACACGAAGATATTCCCTCTGCACCATCTATATGCTAACTCTCGTGTTCCTTAAAGGTACGACCGTTATCATCTTGCATCACCCCCTGGTTAAAAATGTGACTGCCAAAATCGTCCAAGATGAAATGCAAAAATGTAAATCCTGATTATCTGGTGTTGCTTATCCGTCGAACTCTTATTTCTTGCGAGTCTCGTCAATTCAGATAAATACTGGACTATTCCGTTTTTATTATGAAGAAAGAAAGGGAAGAAAAAGGATATGCTACACAGACAAATATAATAAGAAAGAAAGAAAGAAAGAAAGAAAAAGATTAGGGGAAAGATAGAGAGAGGGGTGAGCGCACGGAAGTGATAATGCTATCCTGTTTCAATCGAACATAATGAAAATATTAAAAGAAGGAAAGAAAGAAAAAACAGAGCGAGAGAGATTTAAATCAAGATCATTCTACTTTTTACATAAAAAAACCCATTCCGCCATATTCAAACCTGTTAAATCTACTTAAAAATTGACTTTTGTGTTAAATCCTACTCGTGTGAAGGGGTTAGTAAATTATGTATATGGGGAGGCACACGCACTATCAAAACACCGGTGCGTGAGAAAGTCAAGGAAGACTAAGAACATATGTGTTCCTTATATAGGAAGCGCGTGGTGTAATGGTTAAAGTCATGGGAAATAGACTCGTCGCCCCGAGTTCAAATTCTGGACGTGCTAATTGCATTTCACTTAGCGCTAATACCCTTGGGAAAGGTATGAATCCTACTCTCCAGCTATGGATAAATAGTAGGGCAGACTGGGCTCTTTAACCTTGGTGAAGCAACCGATCTAGGATAAGGAAAACTCTGAATTCAAACCTGTTGAACTCCGCTTAAGAAATTGACCTTGTGTCACATCCTGCTCGTACGGAGGGGTTGGTAAATATATATATAAACGCATACACACATGCATGCACACATGCACACACACACGCATACACATACACACGTACAGATACAGATACACACATACACGCACACATATATTCACACGCACATACACATACGTGCATACACAGGCACACACACGCACAGATACACATACACACATACAAACACACGCACACACATATACACACACGCACACATACATACACAGACGTACACATGCATATACACATACATATACATATACACGCACACACACACTCACACACGTAGAGACATACATATACACATACACACGCACACACATACACAGACGCACACAAATATACACACGCACATACAGATACAGGTACACATACACACACGCACATACATAGACATACACTCACACACATGTACAGATACACATACACCCATATACACACACTCATACGTGCATACACGTACGCACACATGCATATACACATACAGATAGAGATACAGATACACACACACACACATGCATGCATACACCTCTTTGCACTGGTATTCTGACACATATAAGTACTCAGAGAGACGCATATATACACATGCACACACACATACAGATACACATACACACTCACACACACATTCATACATACACACATGCACACACACACATATGCACACGCACACCCACATATGCACACGCACATACAGATACATATACACATAGACACACGCACATATACGGACACACACGCACACATGTACAGATACGCATACATACATACACTAGTACTCACATACACACATACACACACACTCATTTACACATAAAGATACAGATACACGCACACGCACACATACACATAGATACCCACATATGCATATACACAAACAAATACACATACACACTTATGATGGCAGCAAACTTGCGTTCAAGTATTGCCATTGCTTGATATAGTAACAAAAAAGAGAAAAAAAAGAAAAGAAAAAAGAAAAAAAAGAAAAGAAAAAAGAAAAAAAAAGAAGCTCAACAGTTCAAACAATATAATGGTGAGCTTCATATCAAGCAATGCCTGTGCCTGAAGCTTTTTTAAGTGAGGAAAGGCTTTGCACAGAACCAATCCCACTCTCTAAGTGACTGCCACATTTGAGCCAAAAAGAAGAACAAGTCAACATCATTGGCTGCAGCAGCCGCCGCAGGTTAAATTTTGGAGTTTTCCATCTCCTAGACACTTGCCTTGACAAGGCTGAGGAATGCATCTCTCCCGGTGGTTTTGCTATGCGCCTGGATACCAATCCAAGTATTTCTACATCCCCGCGTGTGTTATTTGCTAGATGGCCGTTGAGCGAAAGGCTTCATCCGCCCTTTGACAGGTTTTATTTTTGGTCCTGCTGGATGTCTAGCCATCCTCCTCACCAGATAGGCTTGGTGGGGTAACCGGTTTAGTCACCGATAACCCGACTATGAGACAGGTAGTACTGGGTTACATAGTACCAGTAGCGCCATATGTGACCTGACAATATACACATATACGCACATACACACACGCATATACACACAAGCGTACATACACACACACGCGCGCGCGCACACACACACACACACGCATACACGCACGCACATACACACAATCGTACACACACACACGCGCACACACACGCACACATACACATACACATAGACACCCACAAACGCATATACACAAACAAATACACATACACAGATACACATATACGCACACGCACATACACACACGCGCGCGCGCACACGCACATACACCTCTGAGTGAAATAACACATTTCGCTTTGCACTAGTATTCTGACACATACAAGTGCTAAATCATACAAACAGGTGTACGTTGTTAAACATACAAAAGTACAAGTAAACAAAAACAAAAAAAAAAGTTCTGTTTTGTTTTGTTTTGTTTGTTTAAATTCAGATTTCTTATTACCCTTCTTTCCTGAAGCCAATCTGTTTCAGTTGCAAGATAAGAGAAAAAGTCATTAATGCTGGGCGATAATACCACCCATGTCAATCTGATTTGAAAAGAAAAGCCGGGAGTTAGGTTTAATTAGAATAGACTGTTTAACATTTCACGATTGTTGCATTCAGAAAAGAAAAAATAACAAAAACAAAAAACAACCCCCTCCCCCCAAAAAAAACAGTGTCTTTTCTTTATTTGTTTGTTTTCTTTTGTCAGGAGCGAAGTTGCACCCCCTTGTCTGGAGTTTTCAGAATAGAAGAGAGGACAATAGATAGATTGATTGATTGAGAGAAACATTGATAGAGTGATGAACTGGTGATCTCTCTCTCTCTCTCTCTCTCTCTCTCTTCTCTCTCTATATATATATATATATATATATATATATATATACACATTAATCACAAACCCACAAAACAACAACTTCACACACCAATATTACCCACAACCAAAGCCATACACACATTCTCATTCACAAGAAAAAGCCTATAAAAGAAAATACAATCAAAACACACAATACTACACACAGACACACCCCATACAATAGATATAGACGAGAGAACACACACAACATACAAATTAGACCAACACACACCAATATAAAAAACGACCCTATACAAGAATCCCCATAACCTCCCCACACATGCCCATCACTATTCATACTCTCAAACACAAAACAACCCTCCAAAATATACTTACCCACCAAACAACCAACAATTCAACCCACCCAAACACCCATTCCCATATAGAATAGGCAATATCTACGATACATCTAGAAACGGAAATAGGCGAAATCACACAAAACTACCCTAATAACTATAACCACACAATAACAAAACCTTTTTAGAATACATAGACCAAACCAAACGACCAATATAAACAATACACAAAACAGAATCAAACCCAAAATAATTAACCTCTCCGCACATAAACTAGACGATAATCAAATTAATTTACTGAAATTAGGGCTAAAATTTTGCCCTACCCCAAAACCCAATCTAGACGAACTAAAAAAAGATCTCAAAGAATTTGAACGAAAATTTAGACTCATAGAAATGTTCCAAAATAAAAACAATCCAGATGATTCTTTAGTAAAAAAACAAATCTAAATTCTTCCCAGAAAAATGCAAAAATAGTGAACTAAATACATTTTTTTGAAAAACTCTGGAGCATCAATTTACAGAAAAAGAAAAAACACACACAACAACCTATCACATAAACAAAAAACAAGCCTTAAAAAACCTACAGGAAAAACAATGACATAGTCATAAAAGAAGCTGACAAGGGAAGTGCAATAGTCATCCTAAACAAAACATACTATAAATCAAAAATCAACGAGATACTTAATGACAATACTACCTACAAACCAATAGACACAAACATAGATAAAAAATATAATATCAAAAATTACAAAATTCTGCACAACACACAGACAAATACTAACCAAAAAAAGAAAAGGCCTTTCTAACCGATTTCCCCCACAAAAACAAGCAACTTCTACGGATTACCAAAAAATCCACAAATCAAAAGAAATCAAAACAGCAATCATGACACAAAAATCAGAATATATAGAAATACAAGACCCTAATGACCTTAAATTTAGACCTATAGTAGCAGGACCAACATGTCCCACCAACAGAATTAGCAAACTAATAGACATCCTACTACACCATTCCTAAAAAAGATAAAAAGTTACGTTAGAGATGACATCCAATTCCTAAACTACATACCACAAAAAGTAGACCCTGACACACTCATGGTAACATTCGACGTTACCAGTTTATACAGCAATATCCCCCATGAATTAGGAAAAAACAGCCATCTCATTTTGGATTGAGAAATACCCAGAAATGTTACACTCTAGATTCAATAAGGAATTTATCATTGACGGTATAGAACTCATCCTAAACAATAACTCCTTTCAATTCAACAACAAAAACTACATACAACACTAGGGACTGCTATGGGGACAAAGATGGCGCCAACCTATGCCACCCTAACCCTAGCATATTTAGAAGAACACCTATACGATAAAATAGAACAAGAATATGATAACAATATCAAAATGAACTTTATAAAATCATGGAAAAGGTATTTAGATGACTGTTTTATATTCTGGAAATGCTCATGGGGTGACATCAACAAAATACACGAGCTATTACAAAACCTACACCCAAAAAAAAATAAAATTCACTATAGAATACAACTTAAAAGAACTACCATTCCTAGATATCACCATTAAAAAATATAAATGGTCAAATTATCACAGACATTTACCACAAACCCACAGACACACAACAATACTTACACTTCAAAAGCCACCACCCTAAAAACTGCATAAAATCCATCCCTTATGCACTTGCACGTAGGATATACACCATAGTCACAGATAAAAACCTCCAACAAATCCGTCTAAAAGAATTACAAAAAACCCTCCTCCAGAGAGGCTACCCACAACACTAATTAACAAAGGATTTGAATTAGCGGAGAGAATACCACTAGAACAATTAAGAACCCCCAAAAAACATAACAACGAACAACAACTAGCATATGTCTCAACATATAACAAAAACAACCCTGAAATATTCACAAACATATTACACCAACTTGAAAATAATGAAAAAATTAAAAATATATTAGACACAACAACAATAATCAAAAGCAAGAGACAGCCAAAAAATTTAAAACAAATATTAACTTCATCCAAATTTGGGACACAAGCTACACAGGGTGTCTCAAAATGCGGAAACAGAAGATGTGGGGTATGCAACATAATAATAGAAGGAACAACCTACACCTTCAAAAACCCCTACACAACTTTCAAAATAAATAGAAATCTTGACTGTACCTCAAAAAATGTAGTTTACATAATAGAATGCACAAACTGCGAGAAAATATACATTGGATGCACATCATCACTAAACAAAAGAATCTCACTACACAAAAGCAACATTAGATTAGCTAACAATAGAAACCTATACGTATCGAAACATATCCACGAATGTAGTCAGGGACAATTTAGAGTGCTACCAATATATCAAACTGATGACTATACTCTACTTCTAATTAAAGAAAAACATTTCATAGATAAATACAAACCCGAATTAAATCGAATTTAACCACACACACACAATAACACTACTCCATAAGCAAATATGATCTACTAAATAGAATCCACAACCTATGTATATGTGTAAAACACATATGTAGGAACACAAATAAGCACCCAAAACACACAAACTGAACCTAAATATAGAACAGACCAAGATACATACATACATACATATATTACATACATAGGAACTGACTGGGGTAGATAGATAGATAGATAAAAATGAAAAGAATAAGATAGATAGATATGTACAGAATAGGATAGATAGATAGATATATATATAGACAAATATGAAAAAACAGAGATAGATAGATATAAACACATCGAAATAGATAGATAGATTCATAGATCCATATATAGATAGATACGAACAAACACAGAGGGATATATAGTTAAATAGATTGATAAATATGAACAGACTGAGATAGATAAATAGATAGATAGATAGATAGACATAAACACACTGAAATAAATAGATAGATAGATTGCTATATCATTAAAAAAAAAAAAAAAAAAAAAAAAAAAAAAAATGTATGTATGTATATATATATATATATATATATATATATATACAGATATAGATAGATAGATAGATAGATAGATAGTAGATATATCAACTTACTAAAACAGATAGATAGATAGATAGATAGATAGATAGATATCAACTTACTAAACAGATAGATAGATAGATAGATAGATAGATAGATATCAACTTACTAAAACAGATAGATAGATAGATAGATAGATAGATATCAATTGAATGAAATAGATATATAGATATGAACAGACTGAATAGATAGATAGATATAAAACAGACTGAAATAGATGGATAAATGGATATAAACAGACTGAGATAGTTATAAACAAAGTAAGATAGATAGATAGATAAATAGATAGAAAGATAGTTATGAATAGACTTAAATTTAATTCTTAATTCAACTCTTAAGTATGTATATATGTACACATATACACACTGAGTACAACCATATACATACGCATGCACACACACACACACACATACAAGGTAAACATAGACACATATACGTAGACACACACATACACACACCCAAAAAGTATAAATTTAAGTAGAAAAACATAGAATATCTTCGGAACAAAGAACAAAAAACAAATTACAAACACACACACACTTGATATATCAAATGAACATTTGATGAACTTTATCAAGACAACCCAATTAGAAAAGTAATAAAAATAAGAAAAGTTAAAGGCTATAAAAATTCAGCTAATGACTTTATTGCTCAGCCACCCAAATGGAGGAACACCGGCTTGAGGGACTAGTGTTAAAGATGAAATTCCATTCCACCCCCATAAAAAAAAAAAAAAAAAAAAAAAAGGGAAAGAGAGGGTGAAGTGCTCATGTGTATGTATATATATACACATACATGTAAGAATTCATTTTCATATTATCAACCAAAGCCTGAAGAAGATACCAGAAGATCTGAAACACGTGTTGCACATGTAAAACAAAAAGAATAAAAAAATTTTTTTTCTGAGAACAAAATACATTTTGCGGACCTTCCTTTTTTATAAAATATTGATTTTTCTCCCGTTGGAACCAGAACAACACTTTTTATATATATATATATATATATAATATGGTATGATATGATACGATAAATAACACTAGTAAGTAACATTAAAGACAAAAATCAACAAAAATAGAACTGATGAGACTATAAATTCGAAATAAATTTATTTTCTAAAAGTATTTATCATTTTATTTATTTATTTGTAATACTCTGTATAAGTAAAAATATATACCCAAATCTTTATATGTACGTTTGAGTTCTCAAGTTTGGTTGAATCCTATCAAAATAACACCCTTTATCTGGATGTATAATTGGGATTAGGGAAAAGAGAGTTTGCAAAGTGCATTAAATTAAAAAAAGAATAAAAATATAGCCGGAGAGTTAAACAAACATTAAAATCATTTTGTAAGATTTCTAAGAAATGGGACGTTTGACCTAATTTAAATTGAAATGGATTATGGAATTTTATTAAGCTACGGGCTCGTCGCTGATGCTGAAACATACAAATAAAGTGTTTTCCCCAATCAAAGGCAAAGTTTTGAAGGAAAATATTTTGTATGGTAATTCTTTATATTAATTTGCAACTTTCGCCACATGGGATACGTTAATGTTTCAAAATCGATCTACCCTAATATACAATGAACATTCTGCATAGATTGGTTGGTTGTTTTGTTTATCAATTTTTTCGGGTAATTTAATACCGAATCAAATCATTTTGATATAACGTTGCTTGCAGTACGTGCTCTTGCTTATATGGTCACCCATCTAAGTATTGAACAGGCTCATTGCTTCGGTGATCTATGGGGAACCGGTACTTTCAGCATGATTTGCCCGTAAGCATTCTGTATAGACACCAATGAATATTTTATAGCTATCAGCATTATAACAAGAATTAAAGGATTCAAATATTGTTATATACCCCTTTACATCGGGTAAATAATTGGCGAGAGAGGAACAGGGAGAAGGTGATGATAGACTGGTTCTTACTTGTTTTCTGTTTGTCTACCTCGTCGGTCGTCATCTTCTCTGGGTTGATTTCTCCGGGCTGATTCTACTTCTTGTTCGGGCTGGACACTCTTCACATCTCTTAATTAACAAAGACGTTGTTTTTCTATTTGCTTTATTAAAAACAACCCCAGCCCAAAACCGCGCGGTGAGAAGCGACATATTGAGAGAACGTCTTCTCTCTGTGAGTGACTGGTCACAACTAAAAGTTAACTTCTGTTCACGCGCTTCTACTGGTACGTTTTTTCGGGGAGTCAACCGGAGGTTACCACATGTCAATCACCGACAGTAACTTTCCACTCAACTCTCCAATTTGAATTTTTAACGAATTCAATTTCAAAATGTATACTACACTACTTACAAAATTCATAGGCTACCCATGAATCATGTAACAAAATAAAGTTTTGCACACAATATTATCTTTCCGTTGGGAATTGGACTGTGAACTGATTTATTTTGTAAGTTGGATAATTTTACAGTCCCCACCCCCACCACCCATATCCATGCACCTCGACGAAGTCACCACGACCTGTCACCACCTCTTAAATATCTTCACACGTCCTGGAACTAACATTAGGCCCACAGTGGTTACTTCTCCTGTCTTCATACACGACTAACAATTCTTCAATTTTTTCACAAGGCATCCACAATCACCACACAGCAGTTCACCTACCTCTAGTTCTGATGAAAGTGGCAAAAACCGAAACATTATAACGGCGAGTTCACCATCAAGAATAAAATTACTCTTTTAGAATACTTCGTGTTTTTCTATTTCTACCTACTGTCGGATTTAATTCCCGATTTTTTCTCTCATATATATATATATATATATATATATATATATATATATATATATATATATATATATATATATATTCTGTCTGCAAATCTTGTTCTAGGTCATTTTGAGTTGCCGGATTGATGTAACTATATCAGGCGAAAATTGGCTGATGTATTTGCCTTAGCTTATTTTCCGAGTACTGTCCGCCCAGTTACGGGCCATCTTCAGGGGTAGTGCAAAAACAATACACCAATGGGTTGTTCCATTATGCTTGTATTCTATTTATATAGGGGTTTTATTTTGTTATTTGTTTATTTCTTTTTATTCTAATTATTGTTGTTGTTATTATCATTAGTAATTATTGTAATTATTATCATTATTTCCACTATTATTAATATTGTTGATATTATTATTATTGTATCAATTATTGATGTAGTTACAGGCATTTAAGAAGATTAGTACTATTATCGAAGTTTATTTTATTTAGTTTAGGTTATATATATATATATATATATATATATATATATATATATATATATATATATATATATATATATATATATTATGTATATATATATATATATGTATATTATATATATATATATATATATATATATACACTACACACACACACACAAACAAATATATATAGATAGAATATATATATATATATATATATATATATATATATATATATGTCTATAATAGAATATATATATATAATATAGGGCGCCATATTTATAAGTAAGTAGTGCCCAATATCGCATAGACCATTTATATGTTAGGGTGCGTGGACATGAAGTCAACGGCGTTTTGTTACTGGCAGTTTCTCGTCTTAGTTGCTTATTTGAAAATCGCATAGTGCCGTTGACTTCATGACCACGCTACCATATATATATATATATATATATATATATATATATATATATATATAACTATAGCGTGGGATTGTCACTGTTTCAGCTTTTACTGGAACGGTGTGCCAAAGTGCAGTATTATTGGTAGAGTGCTCAATATAAAAAATAGAGCTATTATATATATGCATGAAACCAAATGGTCGTGACTGTTCCTTTGTCATCAAATAAATAGATATGTAAAACCTTTATATATTTATTTTATTATATTATATTTGTCATCAAATAAATAGATATTTAAAACCTATATATATTTATTTTATTATATATATAATATATATAATATATATTTCGGGCTCAGTCCGAAGAGCTATTCCTTCAAGTCGACCTATTTCGAAGAATTAAGGATTCTCTTAGAACAAGTTATTAGTCCTTGGATTTTGCTGGACTCAACCTTCTGACTCGAACCATCATGAATAATTGTTTTAACTCACTAACTTTTATCGTTTTGTTTTATTTCAATGCAAGTGACGTTATCCTACACATGGACACTCCAGTACCAATTAGTTCTGTGCGATGACATGCAGAAGACATGCTCGGGGCGATGACTGATAGGTACGGGTAGCGAGAGAGGGTCATGGGAATCTGTGTTATCAGGACTACCTGATGATGAGATAAGTTTTGATGACAGTGTTCGTAATAATGTTACACAAAGAAAAAATATTAGCCCTAATACAGCCCAAATTTTACTCCCTTAAACATAAAGCTTTTCTCAAGAAAAAAAAAGAAGAGATTTCGGACTTGGGGGGATGAAGGAAAACTTGATGAGGCAGCTAGTGATAATCCCCAAAGTGGAATAAGGCACCATTGGAATGGGCAACTATTTCGGGGACACGATTTCAAGTCCTGAACGAAGACGTTTGCATTTCACTTCGCGCTAAAGCCCTTTGGAAAGGCACGAATCAATCTCTTCAATACCACATGTTACGATTCGTGTAGCCATTTTAGGGCTGTAGTTGAAAGTAGTTTTACATTAGAGATCCCTTGTGGCATAAAGTTTGATCCTTTCTTGAAGTAGAAAGATGTAGTATCAGTTTTAATCCTTGCTAGCAAAATAATTCAATATGTAAAAAGTATAATAATCTCAATTTGACTCTCTTTCTCTCACTCTTTTTTTTTCTTTCCTTCTTTTCATCTTTTCATTTTGTTCGATTGAAACAGATTAACATCATCACTTCTGCGCGCTTAAACCTCTTCCTATCTTTCCTGGACTTTCTTTCTTTCTTTCTTTCTTATTATATTTTCTGTGTAGCATGTTTTTTCCCTTTTCTTTCTTTATGATGTAAACGGGATTGACCATTATTTAGCTGAGGTGACGACACTCATAAGAAATAAGAATTCGGCGGATAAGTAACACCAGATAATTAGGATTTACATTTTTACATCTCATCTTGGACGATTTGGATGTTCTAATTTTTTAGCAGAGGACATTGCAAGATGATAGCGGTCGTACTTTATATATATATATATATATATATATAATATATATATATATATATATATATATATATTGCACCCTTGTCTGGAGTTTTCAGAATAGAATAGATAACAAACGATAGATAGATAAATAGATGAACTGGCGATATATCAAGTTAGTTTAAATGAAATTTTTGTTCGAATTCCGAGTTACAATTATAAATTTTCTAAAATTTCCTTGCGTTCTATCACCGGGGGTTAGAACCCATTGATTGTAACCTCGGATCGCGAGGCTCTACTACAGAGAACCAAAAAGCACCCCCCCCCTAAAACACCCTCCCACCCCCAAAAACAAGCCACCCCCCAAAAAAAGACAAAACAAAATGTGGAACATGAAGGCGACTGTGGTACCAATTCTAGTTGGTGTCCTTGGAACGCTCCCCAAATGTTTGGAAAAAAACCTGGAGGAATTGGAAATCAAAAGAAGAATCGAGACCATCCAAACAACAGCATTGTTAAGATCAGCTAGAATACTGAGAAGAGTCATGGAGACCTGAGGAGACTTGATGTCCCTAAGACACCAGTGAAACACCACCAACAAACGCTGGTATAAAAGAACAATCGCAAGGAGTGAAATAATAATAATCAGAAAGAGCGGGAAAATGGGGGATTCGAAGGAAGAAGAGGAATAAATAACTGTAGATGATTTGACATGCCATTAAAATCAATCGATCAATTGATGTCATTAGGCCTATGAGAAATTGTGACAAATACAATCGATAGAATTTTGATTTTTTTTCTACACATGCTGTTAAAATCTTAAATTATTTGAACCAGAATTTGTCAACTGATTAGATTTCTAATGAAATCAATTTTTTGAAACACCATGTACATCTCAAATGATATCAAACTTTTTGAAACAGCCTGTAAATTATTAAACTCAAATCAGTATTAAATAATCTTACCATTTAACACTTTATTTGGGCTACATCTATATTATTTCGCATTTTTTGTCAATCAAATTTGTTATCTATTTCAATTAACCATTCATTGGCATTATAAGAAGTGAGTATTAGTTTAAAACCAACATTTAAGTCCTTATAATGTATTAGTTCATCCATAGATGCACTAACACTAAACATTCGGTAAGGAAAGACACACAACTCATGAACAATGCACATATGAATATTTACTATGCATAACATATAACACCAAATAACAGAATACATGTGTACCAAATAGGTTAATTGTACGATATGCCCCGTGAAAAAACAGCAAGCTTGGTTATAAAAAGCAAAAAACAAACAAAAAAAAAAACTTACTGTGTCTTCCATTGTTTTTATGGCTTATGTTTTTTTGTTTGTTTTTCCCCTTTTTTGTCGGCAAATTAATGCGACAACAAACAAAAAACAAAAAGAAAGAAACGATATTTTACACGACCCACCCCTCCCCGTTTTTTAAATCGATAAATCAATGTAAATATTTAAACCCCCACTTTAAAAAAAATTCGAAAATCAAAACTAGAATACACACACACACACACACACACACACACACACACACACATACACACACACACACATATATATATATATATATATATATATATATATATAAGAACAACGTATTATGTGTGTGACCAGTCACTACGCGTACCAACCTTTATACTGCCCATAACACTCTCGTACATTCAATTCACCTTCATATACATACACACATTTTATCGAATCATACGCATCCCATGTCTATTGAATTTTTTGAAATTTTTTCGATTTTCCTCACATTTGAAACATCTTCACTTAATGAATGCATCGCAGGAAACCAATATGGTTGTGAATGTTCCTTTCACCCAATAAATAGATATGTAAAACCTATATATTTATCTTATTTATATATATATATATATATATATATATTATAAGTTTAAAGTCTATTTTGTTCAACAAATAGGGCTATTAAATGTCCTTTTTGCTCACGAGTGAAGACCGAAAACAGATGTTATCTTTTCAAAGAAGGGAACAAAAAGATAAAGTTTTAAAGGGCTGAATTGACCAAAGGACATTTGGTATGGAAAACCATGCCCACAACCCAAGGGAATACCATTATGTAATTGTATTTAACTGATTTTTTTATTGTGACAGCTCATTAACTATCAATCTTATAGTTATTATTTTCAAAGCTCGCTAAGAGATAACATCAATATACGGAATTCCCATTCTGCAGGGCTTAGAAGACACCGACAGCATCCTTTAATCGGGTGGTGGGGATGAATATGACTCTAAACCAGGCATGTCAAACACGCTGCCCGCTGGTCGGCATGCGATCCTCAGTAAGCATAGGTTCAGCCCACCGCAGACTCTGCTCTCACACGGTGCTTTTACAATACCCCAGGTTTAAAAAAATAAAGAATTCCAAAAATTATTGGGCCAAAACGGTCGTTCATTTTTATTAGGGCAATGTGTTGTTAAGAAACAGAGTCTGTTATCAATACATTGTCACTCGCCTCTTCCTCTGAGTTGTGGAACGAGGAGGCTAACTCAATCAATGAAAAGGAGTGAGTCTTTCCACTTGCATTCTCCGCTTTCAATCAACACCTGACTATAATTGAAAGTGACAATGACTCTTGTACGTTTTATTATCTAAACTCTGTCAGTAAAAGTCTTTTTCCTTTCTTTTTAACAAAAATGTTTTTTGGATATGTATTCATTGGCTTTTAATTGATAATAAAAAAATAATGATAGGAATGGTCACTTTGTTCTGTTAATGTAGAAGAAGGCTTTAAAGATTTAGTTGTCTCAACACAGACATATATAATCCATGCGGCCCTCATGGCATACATATGTAATCCTAGCAGACCTCATGACGGACATATGTAATCTATACGGCCCTCATGACATACATATGTGGTCTACGCGACCTTCATGACAGACATTTGTAATCTATGCAGCCCTCATGATATACATATGTAATCAATTCGACGCTAAGGGGTTACTCAGTTAGACATGCCTGCTCTAAACTGTATTCTAATCCTCGCCGACAGGGTGGTGTGTTGATTTTAGCGAAAAAAAATTTGTTTTCCGGAAGTTTTCTGTTTAGCACCTGCTTTTGAGATTAGTCAGCATTTCAAGACGGCGTGGCATTCTTTTGAGTGATCTGGTACCACCGTATGGGTCACCGATAATTTGGAAAACAAAATGACGCTGATACCTCTCATTTCGGATATAGAGTTAGATTTTTCGACACCTGTCATCAAATTACTTACCGGTCAATAACGGCATGTATTCAGCCTTGCAACACATGACGAGCAAATCCGGGCACTGAACGGAGAAACAACACCTGCTTATGACTTCTTTTGCATGTTTAAGCTCTTTTAACCTTTTAACTCACTCAGTTCTATCTTTTTATACATTTATATACATACAGATGAGTATATATATATATATATATATATATATATATATATATATATATATATATATATATATAAACTCATTTCTACACCGCTGCACACATACAAAGAAACTATATATATATATATATATATATATATATTATATATATGTT
>CM042139.1:61491245-61508745 GCA_023376005.1 Doryteuthis pealeii
TATATGCATATATATATATGTATGTTTGAGTACTCAATTTTTTTTCAATCCTATCAAGGAAACATATCCACCAACACACACACACACACACACACACACACACACACACACATATATATAATATATTATATATATATATATTAGTCATTTATTACATCGATGTTTAAAATAAACATATATACACAAACTAATATATATTAATTTATCATTATTATATAATGATTCTATAATAGATATTGAGAAAACCCTAATAATACGGTAAAATATTGGCACAGCACTAACTCAACAAGTGAATATATATATATATATATATATATATATATATATATATATATATATATATATATATATATGTCTGTGCGTGTGTGTTTGAGTTAAAGTAGCGTGGACATGGAGTCAACACCTGGTTAGTGAGTTTCTCGCCCATGCGATCTTCAGACCAAGATCTGGGCTGAAGATCGCTTCGCCGAGAAACTATCAGATGTTGAATCGATGTCCATGCTACCTTAACACAAATATAAACGTTCTATTAATGATATTGAGCACTACCTGTTTAGAAATATAGCACCCATATTACCTGCAATATATATATATATATATATATATATATATATATATATATATATATTTACCAACTCATCCGCACGTGCAGTATGTGACACAAGCTCAATTTCTTAAGCGGAGTTCAGCAGGTTTGAGTTTTCCTTCTCCTAGACCGGTTGCCTAACCAAGGTTAAAGAGCCCAGTCTGTCCTACTATTTATCCATATGTGCAGGGAGGTTAGGATTCAGACTGACAGCTTCAGTGGTCATGTAATATTGTATTTAACTAGGATTTAGCTCTATCTATAAAATATATTATTGAACACTTATTGGTGTTGGATTATTCTTAAATAATAAAATATCATAGGTAATTAAAGTTATGTAAATTATGTATTGAGTGACAAGAGAAGGTGATGTAGATAAGCATATAGTATTGCTTTGGGATACTTTTGAGATATGTAATGATATAAAAAACGATGTTTATATATATATATATATATATATATATATATATGTGTGTGTGTGTGTGTGTGTGTGTTTATATATATATATATATATATATATATATATATATATATATCTTTTATTGTATTTATTTCTTGATTGTACACAACTGTGAAAAAATTGTTTTTAGAAAGTTTTAAAACGTTTTCTAAGAGTTTGATAAGCCATAAAAATTCTGACAAATATATATATATATATATATATATATATATATATATATATATATATATATATATATATAACATCGTTAAAAAACGATGTTTTCATATATATATCTGTCAGTCTGTCTTTATCATTATTTAAAAATATCTTTGTCAATGTTTTCACGCTATTTGATTTATCAATTTATATATATATATATATATATATATATATATATATATATTATATATATATATATATATATTAAATAGCTCATATCTATTAATAATGGAAATTAGGTCTTTATTTGTCTATAACCAAAATTACGTTACTGCTTACATCACATTACCCAAAATCGTCATAACATAGAACAAATACACTCAAAATTTGAGCACACAACCTCATTGTTTTTTTAAAACAAGTTTTAATAAATACATCTCCAGTATTATATATATATATATATAGTTTCTTTTATTTTAATATATATTTAAAGTTATCAGAACTAAGTTTCCATTTCAAATTTTTTTAATTTTTTACTCCTTTAATAAATTTGATGATTTTACTTATGGTACAAATTCTCTCACATTCAACTTTTAGCTAAGGCAATATCTTTAAAAAAGTTAATTTTTACACCGCCCAGAGGGTGTTTTTTTTTGCTAGTACATATAATTTTTTTCCATTGAATAATAATTTCCCAAATACTTTCTTTTAATTTAACTCTTTGCCTACCAAATCACCGCCCCCCCCGGCTGTACCAAATTTTCTTGGTATTTTTTTACCTGTATGATAGGATATTTCAAGGCAAAAAAAGTTAAGTCTATATCGACTTTAAATATTTTCTATTTTGAATATTTTAAGATGACTTCTAAATCACTCTAGTTTTTTTTTTCCAGACAGGATATGACGAACAACGTTTCTCCATTATGTAATTTTACAAAAGATTCTTACAAGTAAGTTGGGTGGAATGCATTTTAAGTGTTCTCTTTCTTTAAGTTTTTAAAAATTCTAAATCTCTTCTATTTTCCATTTTCATGTCTACTTGATATCAAGTACATTAATATTTCTATATCTTTGTCATATATATATATATATATATATATATATATATATATATATATATATATATATATATATAAGGGTTTTATAATTGGCTTGAAGCATTGTGTATATATTGGTTTGGAGGTTGGTTTTGAAGGCTATCACAATGCAGGTGTAAAGACAAAAAAAGGTAACAATGGTGTTGTTTGTTAACCTGTGATTTATTCTTAATATTAATATTTCGAGATAAAATCTCTTCTTCAGAAGAACACTGGAACTGAAGTAGTTGTCGTCTTGCTATGGCATTTTTAGTTAAAGGAACATTTTTTTGTTGAAAATGTTACAGATGGTATTTTTTTATAACTGTATTATCGTGTTGCATGTTTTCATTTAACAAAAAATGCCATAGCAAGACGACAACTACTTCAGTTTCAGTGTTCTGAAGAAGAGATTTTATCTCGAAGTATTAATATTAAGAATAAATCACAGGTTAACAAACAACCATCCATTCTGTCATCACGTATATGAATGAAGAAGGGTTCAAGCTTTTAAATGATGCGTAGTGTGCGTCAATACCTCCAACTGATGGGGAAAATAACCAAATATATACATGTCAAATTTATCCCGAACACCCTGTATATATATATATATATATATATATATATATATATATATATTAGCAGCGGCTACCCGGCTAAGCCCGGGTAGAGGAGATAAAAACATGGTTTAATAATCGTTTGCAGATCTATAACTACTGAATACCGAGCTCGGTCCTCGAAGGATGACCCATAAAAATCAACACGTGAAAACGATCTTAATTTAATCCTATCTGGTGGGAGGTCAGAAAATTTTATTTTCGTCAGATTTGAGGGGATGACATCATATGGCTAAACTTGCGAATCGGTCCGAAAATGAAAACATATTACAGGTGACCTAGAAAAAAACAGAACCCAAATTATTTATTTATTTTCCCATTAAACTAACCCTAAACCCCACCCCTAATCCTAACCCCTAAAACCCCCTATTTAAGATTAACAGTTATATTACAATTATTGTGGGTTCTGTTTTTTTCTGGGTCACTCTGCATACAGAGTGACCCAGAAAAAACGAGCACAAATTATTTATTTATTTTCTCATTAAACTAATCCTACACATCAACCCTAAACCCTAACCCTAAACCCCCAAGTTATAATTAACAGTTTTATTACAAAATTTATGGGTTCTGGTTTTTCTGGGTCCCCGTAATTTTCCGACCGATTTGCAAGTATAGCCCATTACATAATGATATAGTAAGAAATTTTAATTCAATGATTAACTATATTTTTTAAATAAAATATAAATGACACGATTTGCTAAACTTCAAATTAATATTTGAAAAAGAAAAAAAAAGAATTAAATAGAGTAATCAAATTTATGTAAAACGATAGATAATATTAAAAAACATAACATTATTAATTCAAAACATAGCCGATCGAATATAGTATACTTTACTATAATAATTATAGTAAAGTATACTATATCATAAATTTGATAACAATTTGAGTTTTCAGGTATTTCCGTGAAATGTATTAGGTAATCTAATGGTATTATCTCTTGTGCACTATTCTACATTAGTATCATGATTTTATTTGTATTTCTAAAATTAAAATAAATAAATTAACGCGATTATTAAAATTAAAAAAAGGTTTTGTTTACAATTGACGAACGACGGGAATTATAAAACAAAGTTGATTTGTCGCTAAATGTTTTCGTTTGATTTATTATTTATTATTTAATTCGCTGTAAAAAAATTCAATGTATGAAAAGACATACTAATTACATATTTAGAACCAAATAAATATTTTAAAGATAGAAACAGAAATATGCGATAAATAAGATTTGATTTTATGTTAAAATTTTAGTATGAAAAACTATACTACGAATTCTAGGCTGACTGAAGCAAAATATATATTTTTTTTAACTCGCTGTAAAAAATAATTCCATTGATAAAAACTCAATCAAATAACATATTTAGAGAGATTATTTCATTCTCTTTCGAACCATATGGATATCTTAAAGAAGATTGAACCCTAAATAGGCGAGAAAAAAGATGGACCGTTATTCTTCTTTCAAAAACGTTTTGAGTTTCACTGGATATATTTAATCATATTATTCTAAGAATCCCCTTTTTTTAATCACTTGAAGGATTTTTTTCAAAAATCTTTTCGTGTATAAGACTATTTTACATTCAGTTTTTGTAATTGTTAATTCGCATATTAATTCAAATTTGATTCGCTGATTAAAAATGGATATATTTTATTCTAAGAAATATGAAAGTATTCGTAAAAATATGGATAAAAAGGCTTTCATTTTTCTTTTATACATCGGAGTAGAAATAGAGCGGACATAGGCAAAGAGGCAGCAGGCTGGGGTTTGCGTGCTGATTGTAGCTGGAATATCAGCAGTAGCAGCTATTTTATAGATTTCGAAAAATCGTTTGATTTTGGTTTAATTAATTAATTATATCCCTTTTTAGTAAAAATCAATAACCAAATTTGGAGTGTTTCTTAGTTAGAACGATATCAATGTGTATGCAAGATTTTAAATCTGAGTGACCTCCCGTTTTGGAGTTATACGTCGACACGTACATACCAAAATCTCCCCTTTATATATTAGATATATATATTATCATCATCCTCATCATCATCATGTCGCGCATGCAGCACGGATATCCATGACAATCTCTCGCCAAACTTCCCTATCATTTATTGCACCTGGGAGCTCCTCTGCGGAGCAACCAGCATCTTGTCCTTGCTGGGCGCCCCACACTTGCATGTTCATGTGTTGGCTTCCACAGGAGAACGTCGCTTATGAGTTCATCCTTGCGCCTCCAGAGGCTTGTCGTTGAGTGTGGAGATGTTTCCTTTCTTTTTGAAACTCATGAACTTTGTTTTACCGGAGTTCACATAGAGGCCGATATTCTTTGCTGCCTCCTCTAAGCTATGTAGCAGTGACTCAGCCTGTGCCGGTGTATCTGCAAGAAGTGCAAGGTCATCAGCATAGTCTGCATCTGTGACTGTTTGTGCGAGATATCGCCTGCTTCTTGCCCTTTTTAGTGCGAAACCTTTTTCTTTTATGGTATCTAATGATGTTCGGAGTACGTAGCCTAGGCATATTATAAATATATATGGTGCCAATGTATCTCCTTGAAGGACTCCAGCTTCGATGTCAAAGTAATCTGTGTCGCCATCAGGTGAGCGTACTATCGCTTTAGTGTCTTTGTATAGTATCATTATAGCTGTAACTGTTTCTTTGGGGAGACCATATGCTAATAGTATTTGTTCCATTTTCCCTCTATGTATGGAATCAAATGCCTTGGAGAAATCTACGAATAGTAGCGTTGACTCTAGATTCTTTGCTCGTACCCCTTCTATGATCCGTCGAATCGTCAGGATCTGAGAGGATGTGGATTGATTTCTGCGGAATCCGTTTTGGTTTCTCCTAAGGATTTTCTCTATTTCGGACCGGATGCGATTAAGAAGAAGGGCATGACATATCTTGGCTGTAATAACAGTGAGAGTTATGCCTCTGTAGTTTTTAGCAATTCCGAAATCTCCCTTTTTGGGGAATGGGAGGATGCAGCCTTTCGTCCATTTATCTATTCTATTTTGTCTATATACTGCATTGCATAGCCTAAGCAGTATGTCATTGAACTTTCCTATCTTCCATACCTCTGGGGGTATTTCGTCAAGTCCTGCTGCTTTTCTACCTTTTAGCTTCTTTAAAACTTGGTTGATTTCATCTGTTGTGAAATTCCCCAGCTTGATATCTAGTTGTTTATCTACAATCTTTTGGATATTATTTTCTATGATTTCTTTTTTTTTTGGGGGGGGGGTGTTCCCCAGCAATTTCTGGAAGTGGTCTTTCCATTTCTGAAGTCTATTTTTTGGCTGGTTGCCTTTAGCTTTGATTTAGAGGTACTTTTCCTACCACTAATTTCGTTTACTGTTTGCCATGCTAATTGCGACTGTCTGTCTTCTACCGATTGTCTGATATTATTTATCTGTACTTGTATGTATTCTATTTGTTTCTTTTTGTATATTTTGGTTAGGTCTACATGGGCTTTCTTAAGGTTGCGTAGGTTGGTGCTAGTTGGGTTTGTTTTATTAATTTGGTTTTGTTTTGTTTTACGGCATATCAACCCCAGTGGGTCATTTAATGCCAATAAAGTTTTGAAATAAATCAATTCTTAATGGATAATACAATTTTTCTATAAATACATTTGTCTATTTAACCCATAGATGGGACCCTAACAGGTACTACCACTCCGGGTCAGAGTGGACCAGGGAGCAATGGTGATGAAGGGGTGCTCCACATTCCTCAAACCTCCAAAACTGGAACCTCACCATCAGAGTTTAA
This sequence comes from Doryteuthis pealeii, assembly GCA_023376005.1. Classification (NCBI taxonomy): domain Eukaryota; kingdom Metazoa; phylum Mollusca; class Cephalopoda; order Myopsida; family Loliginidae; genus Doryteuthis; species Doryteuthis pealeii. The sequence continues at coordinate 61,497,869 of CM042139.1, forward strand.
CGTCATTCCCATGACATGTAGACCCGCAGTCATCGGCTTCTAGCACCCATATGATAAAAAGGGGTTGGGGCTTGCCATAAGAGCAATAGGGTTGGGAAAATCATATAGGTTCTAGGGCCTGACGTGACCAGCCGATTGATCGGAGGGGGCCTCTCCGACCGCCCGTCTAGCCCAAGATAGGGCCAAAGTGGAGTATTACATGTCATGAACTGCTCATCCACCTGGGCTCTATCCTCAAGCATCACGGGTCGCCACCCACGGCCAACAGGTGGCCCCATTGGGGGAGTCTTACCCCTCTGCAGAGGTGCAGTCGGTGCATTCTAACGCCCCAGACGACAGGGCGGTTATTAATTTGGGCTGCTTCTTTGATATTATTTCTCTTTTCTCTAACTGCTTCTGTCTCCCAGGGGACAGAGCGTTTGGCTCTTAGTTCGGTCTGTACGCACTCGGATGCTGCTTCTAGGTTGGGCACTGACAAAGTTTTCGTATTCCTCGTTTGGAGTGGGGCTTTCAGATGTCTCCTGGAGGATATCGAATTTGTTTCTTACTACCACAGCGAAACGATTGCATATATCACTGTTGACAAGTGTCGACCAGTCGTATCGTACAGATTTACTGGTTTGCTTTTTGTTTCTACGTAGGCTTAGTCGTAATTTTGCTGTGACTATTCTGTGGTCGGAGGATACTCCTTCAAAAGAGGAGTATGCTTCGCAGTTCATTGCACTATTTATCCATTTTTTATTTATTAGGATATAGTCTAATTGGGCTTTTGTATTGTTTGTGTATGTGTAGGTCCATAGTTTGCCTTTTCTTTTTTGGTATTTTGTATTTAAGCATACTAGCCTGTTCTCAAGGGAGAACTCGGTTAGTAATTCGTCGTTTCCATTTGGGGTGTTATGTAGGCAGTATTTATTGTTCTCGCTTTTGCCTATCTGCGCATTCATGTCGCCCCCAATGTCCAGGACATTGTGTTTGGGAATCTGTCTGCATAGGGAGGATAGCTCATTACAGAAATTTGCTATGTCCGTTTCTTCGCTGACATTAGTGGGGCTATAGCACGAGACTACTGTCATGCAGGGATTCCCATTAAACGTAGTGCATATGATTCTCGGTTGGATTTTTTCTATACTGTTTAGTGCTCTTATAGCTCGGGGGCTGAGGGGCATTCCTACACCTCCTATGGTGGCATTTGTGGAGTTTTTCCACGCAGATGCAGACACGAACGTCCATCCATTACCTGTTTCGTGATATTTTATATCTAGTTCACTATGATCAAATATATGCTCTTGTACGCAGATTATGTCTATATTTTTGTCCTCTGCATATGGAGTTAACTCGGGCAGTTGGTTTATCGTTTTTAGTGTTCTAACATTGAATGTTGCCAAGTTTAAGGTTTGTTTACACCTTAGTATGTGTGTTTTACTTCTAGGTTCTATGGTTGTCTTTTTAGATATGGTTTTCAGAGCTACGACGTTGGTAGTGGGTGTGTCTTGTTTGTCTGCTCTGGGTGTGATGCGGTTTGTGTGTGTTTGATGTTGTTGGGATATATATATATATATATATATATATATATATATATATATATATATATAGAGAGAGAGAGAGAGCACTTGCCTAGGAATCGCTAGGTTCCTGGTTCGATACCGGTCCTCGCCAACTTAGCGTATAAGTAGCACAGGGCTCTGTACGGTAAAATGAGGATCTGATAGTAGGTATGCCGCTCCACCTCAGACGCAAAAACTATCTCCTTGGTCTAGCAATAGTGAAAAGGGGATAAACTCCCTCGCTGTCTGGCTGATGCCGATATTAGGCCACTCTGCTAACTTTACTCTTTTTATTTTTCATATAATCTTTTTTTTAAAATTTCCATCAAACAACCTATTCAGACTTGGATGCAAACTTAGTATTAATGTATTTTGTACCGATTCACATTACCGGAGTTATAACATTGTACGAGTTGACCGAACCACAGATGATGAACCACAGATGCAGAACGTCATACGATAATCTCTTCTCCTCTACGTTTCACCGAAGTAAACAGAAGAATTATTCACCTGACCCGAGACAGCGTTCACGAATCAATTCAAAGCGTGACTCATCGCTTTAGAGAAAGCGCTAAAACTACTTAGTAGCCATGAAATTAAAAAAAAATATTCATTCGATCTGTGATTTAATTTGTAAACAAAAACTATTTGATACACCGCACGCCCTCCCCCCCCAAAAAAAATAAACAGCTTCATTTAGCCCTTTATGTACTTCGAACATCATTAGATCCCATAAAAGAAAATGGCCCCACACACAAAAAAAGCAAGAAGCAGGCGATATCCAACACAGACTATTACGGATGCGGACTGCGCAGATGATCTGGCACTTTTTGCAAATACACCAGCACAAGCTGAATCCCTGCTACATGACCCGGAGAAGGCAGCACGGAATATAGACCTCTATATGAACTCCGATAAAACTGAGTTCATGTGTTTTAAAAAGAAAAGGGGTACTCCACACTCGGTGGTAAACTTCTAAATCCAGTAGAACAATTCACGCACCTAGGTAGTAATATCTCATCCACAGAAAGTTGTGTTAATGCATAGTGATGGCATGGTCTGCTACAAACAGATTAACAGTCATATGGAAATCAGATCTCACTGACAAGTTAAAGCGACAATTCTATATTCTGTATCAGTGCTACTGTATGGCTAAACCACGTGGACCTCCCCAGAACAATAAATGATAGGGATGGTTGGTGAAAGATTATCATGAATATCTGCGCTGCTAGCGTGACATGATAATGATGATGATGATGAAATTGTTATTCAGGAAACCAATTTTTTTTGAATCCTCGAATTTTCCAAACTTTTATTTGTCTTTGACGATGCTTCAAAACATTAATTTTTAGCCTCTTGCCATTTCGGCTTGTTGTCACTTGATGTATTCCAGAATCACCTTTATATTTTGAATTTCTTTTTTTATTTTCATGTTTTATGAGAGTTTTATAATTTCTTTGACGCATTGTGTGTATATTGGTATGGCGGTTAGTTATCAAGGCTATCACAATACAAGTGTAAAGAAAAAAATGAGGTAATTAGGATGTTCTTCGTTTACCTTTGATTTATTTTCTTTATATTTCGGGATTAAAATACCTTCATCAGAAGATTACTGAAAGCTCGGAGCTTTTTAGAGATATGTTGATTGCTGCCTGAATCAAGTTATTTTGTTGTAGTTTATAATTGTGTGTGTGTGTCTTATTCTTCTGAATAAAAACGGAATTATCTATTATTTAGCCGAGGTGACGAAACTGATAAGAAATAAGAATTCGACGGATAAGCGAAACCAGAAAAATATAATAAGAAAGAAAGAGAGTAGTGGAATGATAGAGAGAGGGGTGAGCGTGCGGAAGCGATAACGTTAATCTATTTCAATCAAACATAATGAAAAGATGAAAAGAAGGAAAGAAAGATTGAAAAAAAGAGAGTGAGAGAAAGTTAAATCAAGATTATTATACTTTTTACATATTGAAACTCATAACTAAACATATGAAACAATGTAATAATTAAATTATCATACTGTGGTATATCCGCAGGCCCCGCTAGTTTGTATTATTTCGAATTCATTTTATTTAGTTTATACTAAAACAAATACTTACGCCCGGCGAGGGAGGGGGGCGCATATTCTTGCTATTATAGATTCAGTTGCATTATTTTATCTTCTTTCAGAGACTCTCCATATATTGTGGCCACAGACAGCAAGCTTTGAGAATACATTACAACGGTAATTTTTTTTTCTTTTTGTAGTACCTACAATTAAGGTGTGTGTTTGTGTGTGTGTTATTGTGTGAGAGGAGTCCCTGTGGCGTAGTGGTTAACGAGATGGACTGCGACAGCGTAGTAAGTGAGTTCAAACTCCAGTCGTGCTATTACATTCATTTTTAGACTAATACCTTTTTGTAAAAGGTATGAACCCCCAGATATGGGTTAAATAGTACCACTACCACTTTTTGTGGATTACTATATATATTCATATTCTTATGGACTACTATATATATATTCATATTCATATTTTTGTGGACTACTAAATACATTCATATTTTTATAGACTACTATACACATTCAAACTTTTGTAGATTACTATATACATTTATATTTTTGTAGACTACCACATAAATTTATATTTTTGAAGGCGACTATACATATTCATATTTTTGTAGACTAATATACATATTCATATTTTTGTGGACTACTATATATATTCATATTTTTATGGACTACTATGTATTCCTATTTTTGTGGACTACTATATACATTCATATTTTTGTAGACTAATATATATATTTATGTTTTTGTAGACTACTATACATATTCATATTTTTGTGGACTACTATATACATTCCTATTTGTGTGAACTACTATATATATTCATATTTATATGAACTACTATGTATTCCTATTTTGTGTACTACTATATACATGGCTTTTTTGTGTACTACTATATACATTCATATTTTTGTAGACTCTTATATGCATTCATATTTTTGTAGACTACTATATATATTTATATTTTTGTAGACTACTATACATATTCATTTTTTGTAGACAAATATACATATTCATATTTTTATGGATTACTATATACATTCATATTTTTGTGGACTAATATATATATTCATATCTTTATGGTCTACTATGTGTTCCTATTTTTGTGGACTACTATATACATTCATATTTTTTGTAGACGCCTTAATACATTTATATTTTTGTAGACTAATATATATATTTATGTTTTTGTAGACTACTACACAAATTCATATTTTTGTACATTGATATTTTTGTCACTTGTTTTGCTTTGTTGGCTTTTTCGTATTTATTTATCCATGCTTTGAAAAATCATATTTTTTTTTTATCTCACGAAACACAAACTCTCAAGTTCTCTGAATTACCGAACCTGAATATTCTCTGCGTTTAAAATTTCTTGAATGTCTTGATATATACAGAGTGATTGTAAAGTAACTCAATATTTTAAAAATCTTATGTTAATTTGCAACTTTCGCCACATGGGAAACATTACAGTTTTAAAATCGATCTACCCTATTGTACATGTCTTTGTGCGTATTTTTGTTTAATAATGTCTCCAATTTATTTGTGTGTGTTTGTGTGTGTTTATGTGTGTGCGTTTGTGTGTGTGTGCTTATGTGTGTGGAGTGTGGTAGGTCCCATTCATCTATATATTAGTACTCATGTTCTTTAATTGTCCGACTGTTATCATCTTGCAACACCTTCTGATTTCCTAGATGAAATGCAAAAATGTAAATCCTGATGACCTGGTGTCGCTTATCCGTCGAATTCTTATTTCTTATCAGTGTCGTCACCTCGGCTAAATAATAGACAATTCTGTTTTTATTATAAAGAAACAAAAGGAAGAAAAATGACAAGCTTCACAGAAAAATATAATAAGAAAGAAAGAGGGTAGTGGAATGATAGAGAGAGGGGTGGGCGTGCGGAAGCGATAACGTTAATCTGTTTCAATCAAACATAATGAAAAGATGAAAAGAAGGAAAGATTGTAAAGTAACTCAATATTTTGAAAATCTTATAATTTATTTCTGAATCATTAGTTTTTTACAAAACATGAATATGAGAAGAACACATATAACATGAAGCTTTATTTAGAATTTTATATGAGCACCAACATTTGCCTCCAGACTCTCGAGCCGCTTGGGAATCGCATCAATTGATATTCCCAGGAACTCTTGTGGAATGGCATAAATAAATTCTTGTATTCGTCCTTCAAGTTCTTCCAAAGTCATTGGTTTCGTAGAGTAGACTTGCTCCTTCAACCAATGCCAAAGAAAAAAGTCGCAGGGTGTTAAATCAGGGCTTCTGATCAACCACTCATGCGGATCACGTCTACCCATCCATCTCTAAGGAAAATGGTGATTCAGCCATTCACGAACAACATAGCAAAATATGGACGAGCATCATCAATAACAACACAGAATTAATTGACATATAAAAGAACACGTGGAGACACGTGGCGTAATGGCTAGAGTTCAAATCCTAGATGAGGTTGTTTCCATTTCACATAGCGCTAATACCCTTGGGAAAGGTATGCATCCACCTACTCTCCTTCCAGCTATGGTAAATAGTTGGGCAGACTGGTCTCTTTAACCGTAGTTACGTATCCAGTCTAGGAAAAGGAAAACTCTGATTTCACACCTGTTAAACTCCGCTTAAGAAATTGACTTTGTGTCACATCCTACTCGCGTGGAGGGTTTGTAAATATATATATTAAGGATAAAACTTTAAATAATTGACAAAAATGTAACTGTATATTAAAAAATATTATAAATAGTTTAAAATAGGGAGTTACTTTTCAATCACTTTGTGTCATATCCTACTCGCGTAGGTAAATATATATATCAAGGAACTAACATTAAAGGATTGACAAAAATGTAACTGTATATAAAAAAATATAAATAGTTTAAAGTAGGGAGTTACTTTTCAATCCCTTTATATTTCCTGGTTAAGCAACGCGACTTTTGAATTTAGAATTTGGAACGAATTTATACTTTTATAAAGATCTGTTGAAATAATTTTTGAAAAAAAAAATGTATGTGGCCTACCTTTTTGATTCTGTTATAGTATGTGGCCTACCCGATTTGAATGTGTCCTACCTCAGTAAGAGTATATTTATAGATATAAGTAGTAGGCAATTTATTGAAACTAATTATTTTTCACATATATTCAATTTCAAGAAATGCAATTCAGTCATAATCTGTATATAGTAATTAAGAATAATTAAAAAAGAATTTATCCATAATTTACATAAATCAGAGATCTGTTTAATTCTAAAATATTCTAAAATTCTGAAATAGGGTTAGGGTTAGGGTTAGGGACTAGGGTTAGGGTTAGGGTTAACAGTTATTATTTTAACCTTATAATATGCTTTTCATGGTAGACCACATAATATAAGAGAGACATGATTTCGTAGGCCACATTCAAAAGGTAGTCCACATACTATAATGGTACTAAATGTTTCATTCTAGAGGCCCAAGGGGTTGGGAGACAATACACAGCAAGGATAGCTGGTTAATGTCTTGTCACATGAGTAACGATCCAAGAAAAACGTATTTAATCAAGGAAGTTGGGCTTGTCAATTCACTTTCAAACATTTAAAAATAATGATATTTTTTATTTATCCTGCCCCTCCGCCATGCACAGGATGTGACACAAAGTCATTTTTAAGCGGAGTTAAGCTGCTTTGAATTCAGAGTTTTCCATTTCAGTTCTCGTGGATTCAGTTTCTAGTGAGATTATCATTTGTCATGCTCGTCTACAAATCTTAGGTTGGTTGGTTGGATTTTACGGCATTTCAACCGAAGACATTTTGTTCTATTCATGCTTGATGGGTAATTTAATTTTTTTTAAACTCCATTTTTTAACACATTTTCTAAAACTCATTTTTTCCCCTGTTTAGCCCATAGATTGGACCCTAACAGGTACAACCACTTCGGTTCAGAGTGGACCTAAGAGTAATGGCGATGAAGGGGTACTCCACACTCTCCAAAGCTCCAAAATTGGAACTTCGACATTAGATGTAGTTTAACGTTTATACCCACGACATGAGTTAAGCTGTTTTTTTTTTCCATTTCCGTTCACGTATCTTCAGTTTTCAGTGAGATGATCATTTGGCATGATCGTCGAAAAATCTATATATTAATACTCTTGTTCTTTAATCTTCCGACTGTTATCATCTTGCAACACCCCCAGGTTAAAAACGAGACCGTCCAAATCGTCCAAGATGAAATGCAAAAAATGAAATCCTGATTATCTGGTGGTGCTTATCGCCGAATTCTTATTGCTCATGAGCGTAGTCACCTCAGCTAAATAATGGACCATTCCGTTTTTTTATAAAGGAAGAAAGGGAAGGAAAAGGATATGCTACACAGAAAAATTATTATAAAAAAGAAAGGAAGAACAAGAGTAGGGGAATGATAGAGAGTTGGTGTGGGCATGCAGAAGAGATAACTCTAATCTGTTTCAATCAAACAAAACGAAAAGATGAAAAGAGGGAAAGAAAAAAAAAAGAGTGAGATAGAGTTAAATCAAGATTATTATACTTTTTATATTTTGAACTATTTGGCAATAGCTATTAAGTAAACATATTAAACGTTGTAATAATTAAATTATCATACTGTGGTATATCTACAGGTCCTGCTAGTCTTAGGTATAATCCCTCAAAATCATCGGTGTCGAATTGACAATTAGTATTGGCCAAAATGAACGACTCACATAATTTTTTCATGTACTTTTCCATCATGCAGTGTTCATTCATTTCGTATGTGATAGATTCGTTTTGATTGGTCAAATTGGATGGCATTATTTTTCCGATCAAAGAGTATTCATTTCTATTGCACGTTCTCGTTCAGGTGGGATTTAGCTGTGATTTATAGTGATATAAAGTCTGGTTACCAGGCATAGTCCCAGTTATCACACTCTGAGTATTCTAGCCGATCTTAACAATGCTGTTGTTTGTATGGTCTCGATTATTATTATTATTATTTGCTCCTTTTGAGTTTTCACATCAGCATCAGCTGATGGTCTTTCACTGGAGTCTGAGTGACAGCAAGTCTCCCCAGGTCTCCAGGACTCTTCTGAGTATTCTGGAGATTGCAGCAGTGCAGTGTTCTGAATGGTTTCAATCCTTCCTCTGATTTCCAAATTTTCCAAACCCTTTTCTAATCCTTTTGGGACTGTTCCAAGTGCACCAACTACAATTGGTATCACTTTCACTTTCATATTCCATAACTTTTTCAGTTCTCTGGCAAGGTCCAGATATTTGTCCATTTTTTCATTTTCCTTTAGCTTCACCCTGTGATCTGCTGGCACTGCAAAATCCACCAGTTGACAAGTTCTTTCTTTTTTGTTTATCAACACTAGGTCTGGTCTTCTTGCTGGGATAAGGTGATCCGTTTTTATTTCAAAGTCCCAGAGAATTTTATGCGTTTCGTTCTCAAGAACAGATTCTGGTTTATGCATATACCATTTTGTTGTATGGCCAAAATTTAATTTTTTGCATAATTCCCAGTGGATCACCTTCCCAACCCAGTCGTGTCTAGTTTTGTATTCTCGTTGTGCTAGTTTGCTACATTCGCAGAGTATATGGTTTACAGTCTCATCTCTATTACCGCAAAGTCTACATTTACTATTTGTTGGTTCTTATCAATTTTCGCTTTCATATAGTTTGTCCTTATGGCATTATTTTGTGTAGCAATTATTAATGATTCTGTTTCTCTTTTTTCTTAACCATGTCCAAGTCTTTCCATGTGCAACCTCTTCGATTTGTCGTTTGAAGTGTCCATATAATTGTTTTTCTTCCCATTGTTGTTTTCTAGTCTTTGTTGTTTTTCTGTTTGTCCATCTGTCACTTCTACTATTGTTAGCCGCCATAAGTAATTTATTTATTATTATTATTATTATTATTATTATATTATTATTATTATTATTATTATTATTATTATTATTTCACTCCTGTGAGTTTTTCACATCAGCGTTAGCTGATGGCATTTTACTGGAGTAAAACAAGTCTCCCCAGGTCTCCAGGACTCTTCTGAGTATTCTAGCCGATTGCAGCAATAATAATAATAATAATAATAATAATAATAATGATAATAATAATAATAATAATAATAATAATAATAATAATTATTATTATTATTATTATTATTATTATTATTATTATTATTATTATCATAGAGGTTTTCACACCTGCCGTAGCCGGTGGTTCACTGGAGGCTGAGTGACTGCAAGTCTCCTTAGGTCTCCAGGACTCTTCTGAGTATTCTAGCCGATCTTAACAGTGCTGTAGTTTGGATGGTCTCTTATTATTATTATTATTATTATTATTATTATTATTATTATTATTATTATTATAGAGCCTAACAAATTTTGATGCTGGAAATGAAAGAAATATTTTCCCTCTCGTTTTGCCATTATTTTTATCTCAGTTGACTTGTTAAAAAGTGGTTCCTTTTATACAACCGAAACACAAGTCCCAATATGAGATGAAAAAGATCTTTCTTTCATCTATACCAAGTAAAAAAGAAAAAAAGAATCATGTAAATGGCATTGCCACTTTATCTTGTGACCGGTTACTGAAGTGACAAAAAATAAAGTAAAAAAAAAAACAAAAAAAAAACATACAAAAAACCCGCTGCAAATTTTGTTCGTATGCAATTTCTCCCTGTTCGTTGTCTGCACAGACTTCAAACACACACAATATAGAAGATAATAATGTTACTACGAGGCATGTTAAAAAATATCCAGTCAGAATCTGTATTTGTCAAGACTAAAATGATTGATTTGGTTTCTATGTTTAATGGCATATAAACCTTCGTGGGTTATCAATGCCAAACAAATCCTTGTAGAAGAACAGTAGCGGTACTATTTAAACCAATATTTGGGGAATTAGGAGTTTCATACCTTTCGCCAAGGGTATCAGGCCGAATGTGAACGTTACAGTATATCAACCCTTTTCGAGTCATTTAATGTCAAATCATGTCTTTTTTGATAAACAAACGTTCACTTTTGGACTGATACCCTTTGGAAAGGTATGAACCCTCTCATTCCCTAAGTATGGGTTAAATAGTATCACTATTCAATGGGTCCACCTGTTGGCCATGGGTGGCGAGACTCGGGATGTTTAAGGATGGAACACTGGTGACTGAGTAGTCCATAACTCTCCTTATTTTTAATAATAAATTGTCATTGATGCAGTGCCACATTAGGATTTTCCTACCTATTGCTATGAAAAAAATAGTTAATTCTAAGACAGTTTTGATAGTATTTTGGGATTCCCTGGACCAAAAAGCTCTTATAAACCAAT
>CM042139.1:61513745-61556245 GCA_023376005.1 Doryteuthis pealeii
CTAAATAACCCAGTCATCCCTACTATTTACCTATATCTGGAGAGAGAAAAAATGAATCTATGCCTATTCTAAGGACATAAGCGAAATAAAACGCAAACAGCCTAATCCATTTCTTAAGACGATAACCGTTACGCTAAGAACTAAACCACATTGTGAGCAAAGTAGCTCTGAACGAGTACATGAAAAGACATGACTGATTAGGATGGGTGCTTCGCTGGGAAGTGTGCAAGCTAGTGTGATTTGACAGTGCAGAATAATGGTCTATGCATAGACGAGAATCTGTCTGTGACAATGATATTACTTCCCTTGCATTATTTTATGGAGTACCGTATTTTTCGAACGATAAGGCGCACCGGATTATAAGACGCAGTATCAGTGAACGGATCTATTTTCATATATAAGGCGCACCGGAGTATATGGCGCATAAAGCAGAACAAAGCAGTTGGATAGGTCAGGCTTATTCAAGTAACTAAAAATAACTATCAATATTGTTCACTTGTAACACACAAAGAACAGAAAAATACGCTAACTTTTTCAATCATTCCTCTTCTACAAATCCGTCAAATTCTTCATCTTCGGCGTCGGAGTTTAACAGTTGGGCGATAGCGGCATCAACCAAACATGAATCCCTTTCGTCATCCTCTGAGTCAGTCTCATTGCTGTTGTTTGGCTGTTCAGTGGTAATTTCGGCCTTCGTGAAAGCTTTGACGATAGTTGAGACCGATAGCTTGGCCCAGGCATCGACGATCCATTGGCAGATCAGGCGTAACTAGCCTGGCGTTGCCTCCCTTGAATGTTTTTTTTCTCGACCCAATTTTTAAGAGACCACACAAGTGATTCCGTTACAGCAGTGAAAACATAGAAATTGGTTCGAGGTCACAAGGCCTAAGCACAACCAGGATTCATACATAAGGCGCACCGGATTATAGGGAGCACTGCCGATTTTTTAGCAAATATAAGGATTTTAAGTGCGCCTTATAGTCCGAAAATTACGGTAATAATAATGGACTCTCTCGTCGATTTCGACGCATGAGGGTTCATCCAATGAACAACCTACACAGTGTTTTGTTTATAGCGGTGAAGACTTGTATTGGACCATCCGCACTTTTCAGTCTAGGAGAAGGAAAACTCTGAATTTAAATCCGCTAAACCCCGCTTAATAAATCAACCTTGTGTCACTTCCTACTCGTGCGGGGGGTGGGGTCGGTAGATATATATATATATACAAGGTCCAACAAGAATATACATTTCAGAATATAATACATCCCTCATTTCCACATAGTAGTAGGGTTTTTAAGTATTTTGAAACCTAAGATTTAGCTTTTAGCCTAAACTAAAAAATACAACTACACCAGCAGTGAAAACATTTCTATTGATGTATTTACTGTGGAATATCTTAAAACAAGAATGTTCTTATTGTATTACTTTTATTCAGATACAAAACCCAGGAAAATTAGTGCTAATTGTTTTTCAGATTACATCTTATACCCGCAGGTGGAACTTTGTAATTTTCATACCAAAATTATTTATGATAAGAACTGTTTTCCAAGCTTAAGCTCAAATTATGGGTGAGTGAGGTCATTTACTTAGTGGGAAGAACAGTTACTGTTGGGGAAAATGGAATTGACAAGCTGAGTTCAAATCCTGGACGAGGCTGTTTGCTTTTCACATAGCGCTAATATCCTTCGGAAAAGTATGCATCCAAATACTCTCCCTCCAGCTATGCCAATTACTCATACACAAAGAGAAAGTGGGAGATATGTAATAATAGTTAATAAGAAGCAAGGTCAAATATTTGGTAATAGTATATTTATTCGATCAGGAATTCATTTACATACTAAGTCCCATCTTGTCTGTGTTTATAAGGCAGATTTCACCATTCTTTTATGGTCTAGAGGGGATGTAGGTAATCCTATACAACATATAAAGTAAATAGTAGGACAGAATTGATTATTCAGCCTTGATTAGACAACAATCTAGAAGGAAAACTCAGAATTCAAACCAGCTGTACTCCACGTGAGAATGAAAACAGAAAAACTGTCGTACTCTGTGATTCAAACGGGTCACACAATCCAGGTCATAAAACCGAATCCTGTTGTGAAGAAGAAATAAATAAAATGTCAGAATTGATTTCACTGTAAATTAGAGAGTAAAACTGAAAAACGAAAAGCTGGATAAATATCTCAATCTTGCTTGAGAACTGAAACAATATGAAATGTGAGATGGCAGTAGAGCCAATCGTGACTTGGACCCTCGAAACGGTTCCGAAAGATCTAACAAAGTTCAGATAATCCAAAGTAGAAACAAGACCATCCAGTCAATAGTTCTAAAATCAGGTAGGATACTGAGGAGACTCCTGGTGCATTGAGGAGAGTTACTGTCACTTGATATCCAGTCTTGCAAGGCGTCTTTGTTTGCTTGCTCATGCTCTTCGTCGACAACTCGGTGACATCATCCGTGAATCCATCAACACAGTACCACCCCAATGCTAGAAAGAAACGCCATGGGGTCAACTGAAAACCTGGCTCAAAACAGTCATGCAAGATGCCAAGATGATCCTAGGCCCAGGCCTTTATGGAGTTCGTCGATGGAACCGCGAACGGCTGACGCTCATATCATCAATTGCGTTGGATCGCCGTGTATGATCTGCCTTCATTCGGGATACGGTGAATTCATTTGGTGGAACCTGTTAAAAAAACAAAAACAAAAAACAAAACAAAAACAAACTGATAACAGTACATAAGAGCAGGTAGTTGTGTATAATGGTTACTATCGTAGGAAATGGCGACTCGTGTTCAAATCATGAACAAGGCTGTTTGCATTTCATATAACGCTCATACCCTTCGAAAAGGTATGTATCCATTTATACTCCCACCAGATATGGGTAAATAGTAGGGCTCTTTAACCTTGGTATGGAAACCGGTCTAGGAAAAGGAATTCTTTTGAATTCTAGATTGTGTAATTTTCCTCATTATAAACATATTAAAGTGTATGCGCAATTTTAATTTTAATGCTCAATGACATCTCTTTATTAGTCAACACGTACATCCCAAAATAGACGTGACACCATTATATATACTAGCAAGAATATGCGCCCTTAGGGCGTAAGCATTTAAGTTTTAATGTAATGAAATATATCAAATTAGAAAGATTAACGAAATTAAATAAGAACTCATATAAAAAGATTTCATATACAAAATTCACCTCCCCGACCACCATTTAGTACATCTGTGTGTTTATAAAATCTGCCATACCTAAATGGCGTATATATATATATATATATATATATATATATATATATATATATATATATATAATTCCATTTTATTTGGTTCTATTTAGTTATAATTTCCAATTAAGTCATTAGCACACACGTCTCTTACTTAAATTCTGCCAGTCACTTTTCCCCTCTCTCTATATATCTTGATAAACTACCCTTAAGAGTTAAGAGTAAGGAAATGAAACCGACGGTATATGTATAGATAAAAGAGTATGAAAACACAGAATATTGTTAAAATGAATATATTTTTATATCATTTTCATTGCTAATATAGACAATATTTCGATTTTTATCATTATGCTATGATGATGATTTTTTAAAATCGAAATATTGTCAATATTAGCAATGAAAATGATATAAAAATATATTCATTTTAACAACATTGTGTGTTTTCATACCATTTTATCTATATCTATATATATTATTATGGACTCTCTCGTCGATTTTCGACGCATGAGGGTTCATACATACAATAAACACCCACACAGTGATTTGTTTATAGTGGTGAAGGCTTGTGTTGGACCATCCACACTTTTTGGCACAGTCGATAGGAAATAATTGGTGCATCAAGAGTTGCCACAAACCCAATCAACGACCGACCTCAGGAATTTGGAATTCAGAGTTATCCCTCTCCTAGACTGGTTGCCTACGCAATATGGAGGCGCGTGGGCTAGTGGTTAGAGTCGTGGAAAATGGACTCGTCGATTCGAGTTCAATATATATATATATATATATATATATATATTACTCTCTCTCTGTCTCTCTGTTTCTGTCTGTCTGTCTCTGTCTGTCTCTGTCTCTCTGTATATATATATATATATATATATATATATATATATATATATGTATGTGTGTGTGTGTGTGTGTGTGTGTGTGTGTTTGTGATTTGGAAAGAGAAGTCTGCAAACTTTTTAGGGCAATTATTTAAGTTAAAAACGTGTACTTTTGAGGAGATTTGGAAAGAACGACAAAAGAAAGCGAAAAAGACGAGACTAACGTAAAAGTAAAGCATCGTCTCCCCTTTGGATGGAATGGCTTCTTATCTATTTGTTCGCCAACCATTGCTGGCACAACTAGCACCCCGGCCAGGCCACTCAATAGAGAAGAGTCCGCTTCGGAATAAAGGGAGGCGACTCGCTGCAAATTAACCAAATCTAGACAGGATTCACTGGAGATCGCGCTTCTCACGAGTCGCTGAATGAACGATTGAATGAAAGAATAGATGGAGAAATAAAGACTCTCTCGTCTTGTTCGGTTCGCCTGCTCGTTTCGCGTCGCTTTTACGGTCCACATCTCTCAGCCGACAATTATTCCCGCTTTATCATCACTGAAACCAAATTAGCAGAGTGAAGAGAAATACATTCTCTGTAGTTCTGAAAAGGGGTTATACTCATCAAACAGTGTATCAGGACCGCATCGAATTGAAATGTGCGCCCACTCCCCAGTCATGGCCTCACATCCTCCACATCCATCGTCTTTTGCGTGGACGTAACCAAAAATCCCCTGAAGAAATGGTTAAATAGTAAAAGAGTGTGAGAGGAAGATAGAAAAGAAGAGAGAGAGAGAGAGAGAGAGAGAGAGAGAGAGAGAGAGAGAGAAGAGAGAGAGAGAGAGGGGGGTAAATTGACGGGGTGAGAAAAGTGAGAAACGAAGAGAAAAATGGAAAAATGGTGGGTGGAGAGACAAGAAAAGTTAAGAGAGAATCAAGAGTGAGAAGAGAGAAAAATAAGCAAAGGGGAAAAATAGAAGAAATAGAAAAGGATATAAAAATAATGTGTGTGTGCATGTGCGTGTGTGTGTGTGTGTGTATGTATGTGTGTGGGGGAAGAGAGAGAGAGACAGACAGACAGACAGAGACAGAGAGATTGGATAAGGAGGTAAAGGGAGAAAGATGTATGTAGATGAATAATTTGAGATACATTTTAGAAGGGGCGGTGAGAAAAAAAAGAAAGTAGAGAGAGAAGAGAGAGAGAGAGAGAGAGAGAGAGAGAGAGAGAGAGAGAGAGAGTGGTGAGAAATGGACAAGATGAGAGAAGGATAAGAGAAATAGAAAGAGGAAAGTATAGAAAAACGAAGTGTGTGTGTATAAGAGAGAGAGAGAGAGAGAGAGAGAGAGAGAGAGAGAGAGAGAGAGAGAGAGAGAGAGAGAGATTACTAGAAAATGTACTAGGAGTGGAAAGAAAAAGAGGGGAAGGGAGAAGTAGGGGAAGAAGGAAAGAAGAGAGAAAAGGAGAGAATGAGAAAGAGGAGAAATTTAGAAGGAAAGACAAGGAGAAGAGGAGAAGAGAAGGAACAATAAGGGGGGGGGAAAGAAAAAAAGACCGACAACAACAACAATAACAACAACAACAACAATAATAAAGAAAGAAAGAAAGAAAGAAAGAAAGAATAATAAAAAATAAAGGAGAGATGAAGATAGAGATATGATGTGAAATGGGTTTGAGAAGAGAGTAAGGAATTTGAATGCACAAATTTGAACAAAGTTGTTTCTAAATTGGTACCATGGGGGGGGGTATGAGGGGGCTACAAAGCTGATTAGGTTTATAGCGAAGCGGCCCACCGAAAATTATTCGCTAGGGGTAAAGCAATTAACAAAATGATGCTATTTTCAGAGACGCGCAGGTGAGCACGTATATCAAGTATATAATTGAGTTTCACTCAGCTTCACTGCTCCCCGTTTCAATTGTAGAATCTCTTTAAAAACTCCAGCCGGCCATTCTTCCACCTCTCATTGTCCGTGTTTAAATCTTTACTTATATAAAACTTTAAACATTTTTCAAACATTTTTTATTTAATCATTACTTAAAGGAGAATCGACAATGACGTGTATTGGCTCAATCTTGATCCGAGCCAAGGTTAAGTTGGATGTAAGATTATAGTCGAAATCTACCTTGTTCGGAGTAGAAATTAAAGACCTGATCTATCTCTCTCTCTCTCTCTCTCTCTCTCTCTCTCTCTCTCTCTATATATATATATATATATATATATATATATATATCAGTGTGTTCATTATCTATCTATCCATCTATCTATCTATCAATCTATCTATCTATCTCAAGTGTGTTCATTGTCTATCTATCCAACCATCCATCTATCTATCTATCTCAGTGTGTTCATATCTATCTATCTATCTATCTATCTATCTATCTATCTCAGTGTGTTCATTATCTATCTATCTATTTATATATATCTCAGTCTGTTCATTATGTATATATGTACGTACGTACATATCTATCTATCTATCTATCTATCTATCTATCTATCTATCAGTCTGTTCATTTTCAATCCAGCTATCTCAGTCCGTTTATAATTTATCTATCTATCTATCTATCTATCTATGTGTCTCCATTAGCTATCAATCAATCAATCAATCAATCTATCTCAGTCAGTTCATATCTATCTATCTATCTATCTATCTATCTATCTATCTGTCTGTCTGTTCATTATCTATCTGATATATAAAATAAATCTACATGACCTACATCAACTGATTATGGCAGAAGTTTATCATGAAAATTATTTGGGCAAACATAAACCTCACCATAACCCGTAGAAAATTATATGGTATGGCCGACACTTATGAAATTGTTCCAAACTAAATTAACATTATTAAATCTTTGGGTAGATCACCTTAGAGTATTGGTTACCAAAGTAGTCTAGCAGATAATCACTACTTTCAAATCAGTTTGATCATTACTGAGGAACTCATATTTGTAGCCTCGTACCAGGCTTAGTTAAGTTTGTAAAAATAGTTTTATTCACTTAAATAAAATGACAATTCTTCTACCATATTAATAAATATGAAACTTTGTACGCTGAATAAACGTATTATTTTAGTTTAACAAATAAATTTAATGAAAATAAATTGTCGAGGATATGAGCTATATTTTCCGGAGAGCATATGAATTATATTTTCTTGGTAGACTATGAACTATACTCCTTTTAGGGGAATATGAACTATATTTTCCTATGAAGTTAGGAATTATATTTTTAGGAGAATATAAAATACATTTTCTTGGAAAGGTATGAAGTATAATTTTTGGCAGGATATGAACTATAATTTTCTCATTTGGATATGAGCTATATATTCCTCGGAAGATATGAACTATATTCTAAAGGATGATATGAACTCTATCCTCTCAGGAGAATATGATCTATTTTCTTAGGAGAATATGAATTATATTTTCATAGAAAGATATGGACAATATTTCTAAGGAGAATAAGAACTATATTTTCTGAGAAGGAAATGAGCTATATTTTATTATGAAGATGTGAACTATATATTTTTAAGGAGGATATGAGCTATATTTTTACGAAAGCATATGAACTGTATTTTCTTAGGAGGATATGAGCTATATTTTCTTGAAAGCATATGAACTATATTTTTTAGGAGAATACAAAATACATTTTCTTGGAAAGGTATGAAGTATACTTTTGGCAGGATATGAAGAATAATTTTCTCAGTTGAATATGAGCTATATATTCCTTGGAAGATATGAACTGTATCCTAAAGGATGATATGAACTATATTCTCTCAGGAGGATATTATCTACATTTTCTTGGGAGAATATGAACCATATTATCTTAGGAGGATATGAACTATATGATCTTAAGAGGGTATGAACTATGTTTTCCTAGGAAGCTATGAACTATATATTTTTTTAGGTGGATATAAGCTATAACTTAATAGGACTTAATGAACTATATATTTTTAGGATTATATGGACTATATTTCTAAGGAGAATAAGAACTATATTTTCTCAGAATGATATGATATATATTTTATTATGAAGATGTGAACTATATTTTTTTAAGGAGGATATGAGCTATATGTTTTTGAAAGCATATGAGCTGTATTTTCGTAGGATGATATGAGCTATATTTTCTAAATAAAACTAGACCTTTTCATCAATATCTAAATGTAGAGCGTTCCCATAAAGCCTTTTCATTAGCCAACATGATCTATAGAAAATAAACAATCTATATATTAATACTCGTGTTCCTTATTCGTACGACCGTTATCATCTTGCAACACTTTGGTTAAAAAGGAAACCGTTCAAATCGTCCAAGATAAAATGAAAAAAATGTGATTATCTGGTTTTGCTTATCCGCCGAATTCTTATTTCTTATGTGTCGTCAGCTCAACTAAATAATGGACCATTCAGTTTTTATTATAAAGAAAAGGAACAAAAATGGCATATTACACAGAAAAAATATAATAAGAAAGAAAGACACAAAATAGGAAAAGATAGAGAGAGTGGGCGAGTGCACAGAAGCGATAACGCTAATCTGTTTCAATCGAACATTATGAAAAGATGAAAAGAAGGGAATAAAGAAAAAGAAGAGTAAGATAGAGTTAAATCAAGATTATTATACTTTTTACATATCGAACTATTTTACAATAGTTTTAGAGTAAACGTTGTAATAATTACATTATTATACTGTGGTATATCCATAGTTTTTGCTAGTTACTATTATTATCGTGTACAGCAGTAGCTTCGTCTTAACTTTTTTTTCCACTAGAGATTATATTCCAATGAAAATTCTTCATACAGTGATTTTATTGTTAATAAATTTCATATGATTTGTTAAGAGCAAGAAAACTCATTTCTCTTAGGGCCTTTGAGATAAAGAGTTCCTGAAAACCATTTGGTACTTTCTATTTCGTAACTTGTCGCTCCGAGTCCATTAATATAACGATTACAATAGACATTTTTCTGAAAGCCAGGATATCTTTCATGCTCCCTGATGGTGAGACTTCCCCTTACAAATTGGGAACACTAAAAATCTATCGACTTTGTTTATTTCTTTTTTTTTTTGAGGGGGTTAGGAAAAATCATTTTTGTCAGCGCGTATCGAAGAAAAAAAGGCTCAACAGATCTTTATTGCGAGTTATACATGCGAATATAATTTCATATTGGTTTATCAATAGGAATATCATTGGAATGGTGAGCCTCTCTGTCCCACAGGCTGAAATTGAAATAAAAAGAAGCGGAGATACACCAATTCGCAAGAGTAAATCCTATCATTTCTTTCAGTTGACCAATTCGAAAGTAATCTTGAATTGTGTATAATCTCTTGAGGGACAAAAATCGAAAATGGATAGCAGAAGTTGCTCGTAAGAACGGCTGACCCTTCATATCAGTCCTCAGGTTCCAGGCAAATGAAACTAACCCCTTTTATGTCCCTGCTTCAAACCAAATCTATTCTCTCTTCCGGGTGTAATTCTAATGGATTCTCATCGACCAACCATTATATTTACGGCTATCATCAAACTTTAGCCATTCAAGAAATTTGAACGTACAATACGTGCCGATTTGAATTTCGCAGGTCATTCAACTTTTGAGAGAAATCTGAGCGCCAATATGTTCCTGAAAATTGTTTCTGTGGGCTGTGAAAGGCAGAATCCATGAAATGGAAAGTCAAAGTCCGTAGGAGAAGTTTGATTATAAGCCAGGGATTGGCATATTGTTGTGTCGCTTTAGTTGAGCTGAGATCTCTAACGTTCGAATGCATTTAGACACCTATGTTCAGGTTCAAATAGACAACGGTAAACATCAATTTGACAAAATGAACGTTTGGATTTTATTCAGAGTGTTTATCTATCTATCTATCTATCTATGTTAGTCTGTTCATACCTATCTATCCATCTATCTATATATCTATCTCAGTGTGTTCATATCTATCTATCTATCTATCTATCTATCTGTCAGTCTATTTATATCCATCTATCCACCTATCTATTTCAGTAGGTTCGTCTCTCTCTCTCTCTCTCTCTCTCTCTCTCTCTCTCTATCTATCTATCTATCTATCAACCAAACAATCTATTTATCTATCTCGACCTCTTCATGTATATATCAACCTGTTCGTATATAAGTGGGTCAATTCAGATCTATCTATCTATCTATCTATCTCGACCTCTTCATGTTCGTATCTAACTCAGCCAGATCATATCTATCTTTCTATCTATCTCAGCTTATTGTAAATGTATGCATTTGCCACTCCCTTCGCACGAGCAGGATGTTACACAAGGTAAATTTTTAAGCGAAGTTTAACAGGTTTGAATTCATAGTCCAGTCTGCCCTACTATTTACCCATAGCTGGAGGGAGGATAATTGGAAGATTTGTCACCGGCTTCTCCATGTTGATATTTACCTGTTCTCGACCACTCCGATTTTATCTATCTATCTATTTATTTATCTATCACATAGTACTCATTATATTTCGAGATCCTTGAGGGTTGTCTTCGTAGCGTCTCTGTCACAGATTTAGCTATTAATTTTGGTGTTTACTAGAACAAAAAAGGTTTTTGAATGCGTATTTTTAAAATTCTGTGTTTTTTTATACCCCCTTACTACGTATATAATATGTCAAGAGAGTTCTGTTCTTCTTATGAGGAGATGAGAGGCATTCGTAGTTATATGTCTTCTGAATATTTAAGTCTTTTCTTACTTACTTGAGTAACTCTCTTCATTTCTTCTAACTGGTCTGGTTCTGTAATCTGTAAAAATGCTGGTCTGACTTTAAGATGGTTTGCCAAGGCTCCAATTAGCAAAGACAGCACGAGGCTTATTTTTTATGTGATCACATTTCTATTCAGAACCAGACTTTTCTCAACAGCGGTGGAGTCGAAGCCGGAACGTCTTTACATCACGACGTATCCGGCCTAACTGACTGACTCGTTCCCACAGTCTGTGTGTAACCGGAAAAAAAAGAAGCTTACTTAAAGGTTATTTCCTATCAATCATCTAACCCTACGGATTTCGAATTTCAACGACTCTTAATTCTAAATCTAACGCTACACGAACCGTCCAAAAAAAAAACAAACAAAACAAAAAACAAAACAACGGGTCATTAATAAACATGTGTTGTTTTTGACTTAATATTTCCTGTCTTGTGACAATCCATTACATAGTTGTGAAAACCTGCAACTCTCAGATACATTGTCTGTACACTACGTACATGCGCACACAAATGCACAAATACTGTATATTTACATAGCCTATGTTGCGAATGTGTTATCGAAATGTATAGTGCCTTATTTTTTACAGGCTTGACCTGTGGATATACCACCGTATGATAATCTAATTTATACAACGTTTGATATGCTTACTCATGAGCTATAACGAAATAGTTCAATACGTAAAAAGTATAATAATCTTGATGTAACTCTCTCTCACTCTCTTTTTTCTTTCTTTTCTTCTTTTCATCTTTTCATTAGGTTCAATTGAAACAGATTAGCATTATCGCTCACCCCTATCTTTCCTCTACTTTCTTACTTTCTTTCTCTTTTTCTTTCTTTCTTATATTTTTTCTGTAGAGTATGACCTTTTTCTTCCTTTTCTTTATAATAAAAACGTAATGGTCCATTACTTAGCTGAGGTGACGACACCCATAAGAAATAAGAATCCAGTGAATAAGCAATACCAGATAATGAGGATTTACATTTTTGCATTTCATCTTGGACGGTCTTATTTTTTTAACCAGAGTGTGTTGCAAGATGATAACGTTGTACAAGAACACGAGTATTAATATATAGATGGTATCGTCCTTTATCATGATTTCATGTCATTTAAAAGTCTGAAAATTGGTGACATATCCATAAATGAATAAATAAATAGAATAAAATCGAAAACATAAATAAAATTGAAAAAAAGAAATCCTTCTTTTGATCGTATCTGGTAAACGTTAACAAGACGTCGTTTCTTGTGATTCCAATATTTTAAAGGTTTCAACAAAATGATTGGCGTATTAAATCAGAAAATGAAAGAAAGATTATCGTATTTTGATAAATACTATCTCAAGAATTGATATTTATATGTGTGCCTAGTCACGTGATTATAGATAATGATCTAGTCTAGAAGACAACACTAATGGGTCGTGGTTTATCATCCTCAGTGAATGA
The DNA here is from genome assembly GCA_023376005.1 of Doryteuthis pealeii. NCBI lineage: Eukaryota > Metazoa > Mollusca > Cephalopoda > Myopsida > Loliginidae > Doryteuthis > Doryteuthis pealeii. The sequence goes on from CM042139.1 coordinate 61,525,931, forward strand.
ATCACACTTGTGGCCCTGTACTTTTAGTTGGTAATTTCAAAGAATCTAATTAAGCCAGGATACATACTAAAAACACACACATTGTGAAATAAAAAACAAAACAACACCATAATGATTTCATAAAAAACCTAATTATTCCATTAAAAAACAATTGCTTGATAACCCCCCCCCCAAAAAAAAAAAACAAAAAAAAAACCCACCAATTATGGTGGGACTTGAAAAAAAATAACATAACAATTTCAACCAAAAATTTTATCGCTTCATAAAAAACATCATAATCATTTCGTTAAAAAAAACAATCGCTTCATAAAAAACACAATGATGACTTCGTAAAAAAATATTCATTAAAAAAAAAAATAATCGCCTCATAAAGATATCACGACTTCGTAAAAAACAACACAATCATTTCATTAAAAAAACATCACAATGACTTCATAAAAACAACATGATCATTTCATTACAAAAAACAATCGCTTCATAAAAACATCACAATGACTTCATAAAAACACATGATCACGTTATAACGAATCAACATAACTTTGTAAAAACCAACAACTTAAAACTGTAAATATAATGTACAATGTAGGCGATTTCCTAACTTCTAAAAGTAAAATAGGGGAGGACAACCTTTACTCCCCCCTTTGTCTTCCCTCCCCATCCTTCTTTTACCCTTTAATCCATCGAATCCAGTTACCCAAATTAGAAGAATGGGACGTCATGGTCAAACCTTTTACATAGTTTTACGTGGAAGTATTCATGGTGTAGTGGTTATCATCATAAGAAATTGACACGGTGACTCGAGTTCAAATCCTGTACGAGGCTGTTTGTATTTTACATAACACTATTACCCTTGGGAAAGGTAAGTATTTGAGACATCAGGTCGCAAGTATGGGACATCCAGCGAAGGTCGAACTCGCTTTTCAGTAGTACTAGATCTGCGATAACACCACTACAACCTACACTTGGGAAAGATATGAATCCAACTATTCTCCCTCTAACTATGGGTAAAACAGTTGGTAAACCTGGCCTTTTTAACCCTAGTTAGGCAACTATTCTAGAAGGATAACTGTGAATTAAAACCTGTTAAAACCTCGCTTAAAAATATCTTGTGACGCATCCTCCTTATGCGGAGGGGTTGGGTAAATACGTGGAAACTTTTACGAATATCCTTATTAGATTTCCTTGTTAGCTATTACTCTTCGCCAAGCGTTCAAAATATTTTTTTTTAGATTTGAAACGGAAATGCATTTTCAGCTTTCAAAATTGCATTTTAAAGTATTTTTTTGATTTATTATTGTTGTTGTTGTGTTATAACGAGGTGAGATGCATTTCCGTTTTATGTTTATGTATAAAATTGTATTTATTTGTAAGCAAGGTCTTTTTGAAGAAGAGTGATTGCAACGGAGCTCACTGTGGAGATCCTGGGGCGATGATTCACAGCGTAAAAATATCTTTAAGTTAAAAAAAGAAAACGAAGGTAATAAAGGAAAAAGCGTCCAGTGTCATGCCTGAAGCCTTTCGAACTCGTCGCCTCATTCTTTGCTAAAACAAAATATCTTTAAATTCGATTCAGTGTTTCATTTATTTATTTATTTATTTAAGGAAAAATCAACTTGTTTATCAGCTCTTAGGCATTCAAGGAAAAAATAAACAAGATATGGAATGTGCGGGAAAATTGAGAAAGTAAACTGAAAAAAAGAAAAATATATATATATATATATATATATATATATATATATATATACAGAGAGAGAGAGAGAGAGAGAGAGAGAGAGAGAGAGAGAGAGAGAGAGAGAGAGAGAGAGAGAGAGAGTTGTTATTTAAATGGATAAAGAACGTATATATATAGAGAAAGTCATAGACAATATGCGGAATATAGTGATGAAATAGGGTACAGAAAGAGAGGAATATATGGAGCAGAGCAGAGCAGAGAGAGAGAGAGAGAGAGAGAGAGAGAGAGAGAGAGAGAGAGAGAGAGAGAGAGAGAGAGAGAGAGAGAGAGAGAGAGAGAGACAGACAGACAGACAGACAGACAGACAAAGAGAGGGTTATTTAGATAGATAAAGAATGTATATCTAGAGAGAAAGAAGGCATAGACAGAATGTGGGGCATAGATTTGAAATAGGGTATAAAAAGATGTATACAGAGACAGAAAGAGAAGAATATATATATATATATATATATATATATATATATATATATATATAGTGATGTTCAAGGATTGCCAAGGGAGATAATTTTTTATAAAATTTCTTAATTTTATAACAATTACCAAAAATCAGGGAATTGTCCAATTTTAATGGAATTTTCACCAAATTATTTTCCGACGACTTAATTTTATAACGATTAGCTTATTTTATTAAAGAAACTTCAAGAAATATTTTTTTTATCAATTCAGAATGTGATGGGGGGTTTGACCATTTGAAGAAAAAAAAATCCCGGTCCCTAATTTTTACATTTAATGAAAGATCATATCCTGAAGAATATATAGAAAAATAAAAAAATATAAATTCAATACCCTAAAAATGTGATTTTAAAATTTAAAAGTTATTTTCTTATAAATAATGTTGCATGGTTTTTTTCGTAGTATTAAAAAAATTATTTTATCTAAGTTAAACTGAATTTTTACGACCTCAATTTCAAGGTCAATTTTACATGTCTGACAGCATCCGGGACTAACTTGAAAATTTAACAAAAGATAGCCCTGAATATTATCTTTGAAAAAAAAATCTAAATTAAAAAATAAGCTATGATGTGCTGCATATTTTCCAAGAATTTTAAAGATTTTTTAAAAAATCGTCAATTTCAAGTATGGCTGACAAAACGGGACGAATTCTCTCCCTGTCTAAATAAATATGTCAATCGCAACAGAGAAAAGTCTTTTTGGCTACACTTCCAAGAATAAATATTTTTAAAGATATTGAATAGAAAATCCCATTTTTATCTTTTACTTCGAAATACCCGGATGTGAAAACATACGAGATAGTAAAAGATTTTGAGTTACCATGAAAAAAATTTCAACAATCCGATCTAAGGGGGATAATCGCATAAACAAAATAGGAGAAAATAGGAGTTATGTCCCTTTATTTTGCATATATATATATATATATATATATATATATATATATATATATATATGAATAAGATATAATGAAAAAACAAACGATGTTTACAACTGAAATAGGCTCATCAGAAGAGAAAGTGTGCAAACCGTTTCGGGGCCAATTCACTTGACGGTTTTAAAAAGCAACACTCGGCCCATCCTCAACTAATATGAGGACCCTATTGCATTATAATGTATCAACCGCACGTGGGTCGGTCATCAACAAAAACAAGACGGGAAAAAGACCGTTAGTAAAAACAGAACGCTGCTAGTCAAACGTTGGAATTAATAAAAAATAAAAATTAAAAAATTAAAAAAAATAAAATTGTGCTGTCTGCATTAAAAATAATATGAATTTTATTTAAAAATAAAATGAATTTTATTTAAAAATAGAATGAATCTCATTTTCAATTTTGAAAATAATCAGAAGCATTATAGTAATGAAATAAGACTCAAAAAAGTCTGATGTAAAGTTATAGAAAAGTGTAACATATGTATAAAAGGTGTATATGGAATATCAAAATTATTGTAATACATTCCAACTGTAAAATAAGTAGCCCACATTTATAAGAAAAAACTTTACATTTGAATGTTTACCCCTTTTTGATGATATCCATTAACACCACGGATTTACTTATAAATGTGGGCTACTTATTTTACAGTTGGAATGTATTACAATAATTTTGATATTCCATATACACCTTTTATACATATGTTACACTTTTCTATAACTTTACATCAGACTTTTTTGAGTCTTATTTCATTACTATAATGCTTCTGATTATTTTCAAAATTGAAAATGAGATTCATTCTATTTTTAAATAAAATTCATTTTATTTTTAAATAAAATTCATATTATTTTTAATGCAGACAGCACAATTTTATTTTATTTTATTTATTTATTTATTTATTTTTATTAATTCCAACGTTTGACTAGCAGCGTTCTGTTTTTACTCACGGTCTTTTTCCCATCTTGTTTTTGTTTGATGACAGACCCACGTGCGGTTGATACATTATAATGCAATAGGGTCCTCATATTAGTTGAGGATGGGCCGAGTGTTGCTTTTTAAAACCGTCAAGAGAATTGGCCCCGAAACGGTTTGCAACACTTTCTCTTCTGATGACCTATTTCAGTTGTAAACATCGTTTGTTTTTCATTATATTTATTCATACTGTCGGATTAATTTCCATTTTATTTTCACATATATATATATATATATATATATATATATATATATATATAGAAGAGAGAGAGAGATTGTTCTTTAGATAGATAAAGAACGTAAACATATAGAGAAAGATATATATAAAGAAAGGCATTGAGAGAATGCGGGGTATAGATATGAAATATGGTATAGAAATATATATCGTATACAGACAGAAAAAGAGGAATATATATATATATATATATATATATATATTATATATATATATATATATATATATATATATATATATAGAGAGAGAGAGAGAGAGAGAGAGAGAAACTTTATTGAGGTGTTTCTTGTCGAACTCGGGAACATAGCGCAACGGATAAGGTTTGAGTTAATACACTTCTAAGTGACAATCATCTCTAGGTTGCACGTTGAATCATGTTCAAAGGCGATAATAACATATAATACTTAACACAGCTTAACACTTGTACCCGGTCATGGTTAACGGAATGAGAACAGCAAACCCCCGTGGATTGAATAAAGGGTTCGGTTCGAAGTTCCATGAAGGCTCCCGAGTTCGACAAGAAGGTTCCAGTGTTCGAAGAAAAGGTTCTTGAGTCCAAGAAGGTTCCTGAGTTCGACAAGAAACACCTGAAGAAAGCCGGAGGGCATATCGGCCGAAACGTTGTGCAGATACAAGAAAGATGAGGACAATAGTCCGAATAATCTTTATAACTATTGAAGCATTTCTTATGATATTGGAGCACTTTCTTTTCATTGGCATAATTAATTAATTAGATGCCACACAAGAAAAAATTGAATTGACTACAAACATGTCAGTCGAATTTGCTTATCATTTGTCTGTGTGGGTGGAGAGTTTTTATGTGTGGGAGAAAATGATGGGAGGAGGGATTAAGTGTCATAATAATCATTAGATGTAAAAGACGTAGAAAGTCAGATAAGACAGCATACAGGTGGGCACATTAATCTAATAAGAAAGGTGAGAGGAAATAACAAAATGCAAACGATAAGTGAGCAGACATCATGAATTTTCGAAGCAAAATGGAGGAGAGTTCGAGTCTTGTTGAAATTTTCTTCCTTATGATTGCCGGTTGCGATAAAAAGCAATTGGAATTATAATGAATAGAATAGTAGAAAATAATAATAGTTATAATGTATTGCTTCTTTGGGTTATTTCGAGGCAGTAAAAGAAATACGGTACTTATTTCCAGAAATAACCTATTTAAAATAAACAGCCTATTTAGGGTAATGTTGCCTTAGTCCGCTTCAAATTACTATCTTTGGTATCTAACAGAATCCCTTATATATTTTAAATGAATGCAAAATCCTATTTCTTGATGGCCATCAATTCCCGTGTCACGTTTTCCTAAATTTCGTTCACGGTATTTTAACAGCAATTTTGTGATTGATTGATTTTAACGGCCTGTCAATCCATATCTGGTTATTTCAGAGGTTAGGGAATTTTGTATATAGTACGTTTATATTTATATTTTTGTGTTACATGATATCAAACATTACTGAATAATACAATTTTCAAAAAGATCTGTTTGACCCAGAGATTGAACCCTAACAAGTACTACAACTCTGGATCATAGTTGACCTGCAAGTAATGGCAATGAAACAGAGGTCCAGAACTGGAGCCTCACCACCAGATACAGTTTAATGTTATATCCAGGATATTCCGTTTTGGTGGGTAGGGATCATACCCCTCTGCAGAGGATACAATCAGTGTATTCTAAGAATGAAGGAAAACATGCATGAGACGTAGCGACTGGGCTGGCGTACTTTATTTTTTGAATGCGGTGGTAACACGGTACACAAGTTCACTTAATGAAATCTTACTGCCGATTGAGTAACCCCATGAGAGCGTGCTTGTACGCACGTGTGGATAAGGTTAATTTCTTTTAGTATGTTAAAAAGGAATTGTCTACTTACCGTTAGGTCCAACCCTGCCAATGAATTATATAAAAAAGTGTCTGTGCCTCATGGACCTGTTTATAACACCTACTCTGAATGCTGATTGGCTCCCGCATTAGCCAACCAGATGTACAGAAGCCGAGGTTTGCGGTGGCAGAACTCTATTTAAATCCTGTTTATCTGCTAGCGTTGAACAAGATGGGTGACGCACTAGGGCTTGATCGTTCTAAGGGGGTATTATGTTGAAAGACCCGAACCCCTCCCAATGAACCAGTAATAACACAACTGACGACGTCACCCAGCACTGTTTAATAGTTCAGGCGTATCTCAAACATTGTGATTGTTTGCCAAGTTCGAACGAATTCAGCGTAACCATTTCTCCAGATATTCAAGATGGCAGGATACTTTCTGGAGAAACCTCGTTTGTTTTATCCTCTGGGTTACACCGATAAGGAAAACTTATAATAGTTCGAAATAGGAAATACGTTTCAATGTAGATTACGATTGTCAAAATCACTTGAGTGTTTAAGTGAAAGTTTGAGTGCGCTAAGCAAATCATTAACATAAACTACAATCTAATACTTTGACGTCTGCCTTACGCCTACAACCTGACAGTCAATTTTTATATTCAGTGCTATAAACTGAGGACCAAAGTAACGAAAGACAACTATAAATTCATTATTATACGAGGCGTGTTCAAAAAGTATCGAGATTGAAGCAGAATTTACTGAGAAATAAACGATGAATAAAACTTTTATTTAAAACTTCAAGTATTTTATACAAGCAAAATTAAAGTCGACGGGGTTGTCTAATGTCAGTATAAGCCAGACAGCGAGGGAGTCTATCCCCTTTTCACTAGCGCCAGACCAAGGAGATTGTTTTTGCTTCTGAAGTGGAGCGCCACACCTACCATCAGCTCCTCATTTTACCGCACAGATCCCTGTGCTACTCATACACTGAGTTGGCGAGGGTCAGTATTGAACCAAGAACTTTGCGATTTCTTTGAACCATTGATGGGACCCAAGATATACTGTCGGTCATTAAAACGAACAGCTATTAAAAGCAAACTAGCAGGACCTGTGAATATGCCACAGTAAGATAATTCAATTATTCTGACGTTTGATATGTTTACTTAAGAGCTATTGCCAAATAGTTCAATATGTAAAAAGTATAATAATCTTGAGTTAACTCTCTCTCACTCTTTTTTTCTTTCTTTCTTTTCATCTTTTCATTATTTTCGATTGAAACAAATGAGCATTATTGCTTCCGCGCGCTCATCAACTTTCTCTATCTTTCCCCCTACTCCCTTTCTTTCTTTCTTTCTTATTAGTTTTTTCTGTATAGCATATCCTTTTCCTTCCCTTTCTTTATTTATGATAAAAACAGAATGGACCCTTATTTAGCTGAGCTGACGACACTCATAAGAAATAAGAATTCGGCGGATAAGCAAGACCAGATAATCAGGATATACATTTTTGCATTTCATCTTGGACGATTTGTACGGTCTCATTTTTAACCAGAGGGTGTTTCAAGATGATAACGGACGGAAGATTAAGGAATAAGTGTATTAATATCTAGATCTTCGACAAAAATTCTCTGTGTTATTTTTTTTTTAGATATCAGACTTGCCCGAAAACATAAACCGTTTATCATAATATGACAAATGGAAAGGTACAATTTTCAAAATGGCGTCTAAGATAACCGCCAGCCAAAACGTTTAAAACTTTCATTACTTGTTCATTATTCAGTCTAGACAATATTTTTTAATGTTAATTCTTAATATCAAGTGTGATTAATAACATTGAGCATACTTGCCCATGACTTGTTAATTATTTACTTTTTTCAAGATTTTCAGTATTTTTTTCTATTTTTTTTGTAGTGTCAGTCTCAATAACATACTAAAAGTCTACCGCAATCAAAAAATAAAAAAATAGAAATAAAAATAAAATAAAATAAAGTTTTATTTTTAAGGTGTCTATGATAGCCGCTAGCAAAATCCTTGAACTGTCCATTACTCATTTATTTTTTAAATTCTAGATTTGTTTTCTCAGAGTTATTTTGTTGTATCAAAAGTGCATAATAACATAGAAATATCTATTACTGTCTGACATTGAAAAGATTTAATTGTTATAGTAGTACCCGACATCTTTTGTATTCTTCTTCATCATCATCTATCATCAAGGCGTGCTGACAGTACGGATGCCATTGACTCTCTCTCTCTCTCTCTCACAATCCATCCCTATCGGTCCTCGCCCTTGGTAAGTCTTCTAGACGGTACCTAGTGTTTTTTTTTGGTTGTCCAACACTGGTGTGTCCACGTGTAGGGGTCCATTGAAAAGCGTCGCTTATGAGTTCCTACTTATTTCTTCAGCAGTACCAACCATGTCTGGATCGTCTTACTCGGATGGTTTGCGAGATGGGAGATAAGTGGCCGTACAACTGCTGTTTTGTTAAGTACTGCTTGCAAGATTTGTTCAAAACAGCACGCTACATCTTTGGCAGGTCCCATCGAGGCCACGTGATGCAACCATACAATAGTACAGATGTAATGTAATGAACTGCTTCGAGTAAAATTAAATTGAACCCCCCCAAAACAACCCTTCAAAAAAAAACAAAAAAACAATCAAACAAAAACAAAAAAACAAACAAACAAAAAACGGGAATCTAATTTCTGGGGAAAGAGAAATAGAAAAAAAAGATAAAGAAAAGAATGTGTTTTTAGCAGACAGAGAGTCACGAGCGACCGTTTAAAAATTGACCCTTGAGTGAGTCAGGCCAGAGCACTCATTCTAGCCCAGCCAGTGATGGGTGAATGACTACTAGTAATTAGGCAAAATAACTAGATAAAACCCGGAAGCCTCGAATTTTCTACGTAAGTGTAGAAATACCAGAACCGGAAATAACATTTAAAATGCTTCTTTCATGCTTCTTTTTCTTCGGTACAGAGTACTTGTTGACAGACCCGCGTGCGCCATCATTCACCGACCGCAAAGGTCATCTGGTTATTTCCATTACCGTGTGCGCGACAATGCGTCGTTTATTTTCATGGTCTGTTCATATCTGGTACAGAACACCTCTTTCTCGGGCACTCTCCCGGCATACCCTATCAAACAACACGTGCGCTTGGGAACAGGGAGATCACATGCCCAGCAAATGGCTCAACCATCTATTGTATTTTTAAATAATAAAGATAGACAGCTCAACTGGTGTATATGGAAATCTAATAGATTGCAATGGAGTTATCAGAATAATATTTAGTTAGAATAATTCATATTTTTTATTGTCTAAAAGAACGATAATGGTTAAATTACAAAAAATACTAATTGTACCGGGTACTCGCTTGGTTACCTCATTTTAGGAATGACCCCCATCTCCTTAGAGGTATCAGGTACTTTTTTTTAATATCACAGTTTTTCCTTTTCAGAATACATGTCTGGTACATGACATATTGTGCACAAGATTGTGCTACATCCTACTCGTAACGGAAGGGTTTGGTAAATACGTGCTTCTCGCTGTTTTCCGGTTAGCATGAGTTACGGTAACCTTGGCGACTACATTACTACAAGGCTTATCATCATTCGTCGGTAGTATAGCTTCCGCTATAATGGTAACTCCCCTGATTGAGACTGGAAGCTCTGTAGATGCTGGTAGCTTTTCACATCGTTGGTAGAAAAAGTATACCGCATAATTAGGACCACACGGCATCAGTAACTTGAGAAAAAAGAAATAAAAGTGTGATAAAAATTGAATGTCTATCGTTATCCTATCATCATTAAGACGAAAAATCTATTTCTGCGTGCTAAATAGAATTACATATCATATCTTATTATCAAGAGGGTCCCATCGTGGTGTAATGATTATCAAGATAGACTTGCAGACCCATAGCAAGTTCGATCCTCACTAGATTCTCCATTACACAACTCCCAATAACCCTTCCTCACATATATAAAAGCATTAAAAAAGAACCCAACTCAAAGAGGTTTTTTTTTCACGGAACAGATGGACTCGCTACTTTTAATACACTCCTCTACCCGGATTATAATAGCATTTCAAACCCTCAAAAAATCTTTCAATTTTGATAATTCTTTAATAATGCTCCCTTTCAAAAAAGCTCTCTAAAAACGATTTCTTCAAACAATAAATTTTCTCCTGACGATGACCTATGGACAAAACTAGTTGAGAATAGATAACATATAAGAAATATTCCTGTTTGTCTTATCACTTTTTGTTCATACTATATATATATATATATATATATAAGATGTAAGATAATTTTGAGCCTAACAGTTTTTAGATAAACAATTTCTCACCCCCCACCCAATACGATGTATGGCATTGAGCTATGATCGTTGCAATGCGAGTCAAACAAAATAATATTAAGTTGGCAATATTAGATCAGTTATATCCTCAGAAGATAAAATAACCCAGTCGACGCTAAGTAACCTTATTTGCTTTCCATAAAATATTCTAAATGTTTCTATGTTTATTTATGAAAGTTTATATTAAATCAATTGCACCCAAAATGGAACACTGACAAGCCAATTTACTTTTTTTTTCTTTTACCAGAGATCGAATATTGATACAGTAAGATTTCGTTATCTGTAGTTGATAGGTTTCAAGATAATGAGGTATGTTCAAAAGCTTTCACTGAGAAATCGACAATCATTTTTGAAACATAATAAAAATTGAAAAGAAAAACGTCTCTGATGTATACTGTGGCTGTGGTCAGATTTTTTTCGTTTCTAAACCTTTCAATTTGCTGGTTTATTATACTTATCTAGGGCCGGTTTAGCACAGTCGGTGGAGCGTCCGCCTAGGAACCACAAGGTTCCTGGTTCGATACCAGCCCTTGTTTAGGGGTAAATCTGACATTTCGCAAAATGGACTTGTGCGTTGATGCCTTACTACCACAATATGGTTGGCTACCGAAATTCTCTTCTCTCTCACTGTGTCTAAACAACCAACTGCTAACTTTTTCCGTTCATGCGACTCCCTGCTACTTACTACCCTAGGCTTGAAGCTCCTCTTCCCTGTGTCGCAATTTCTCTCTCTCTCTCTCTCTCTGTCTCTCTCTCGGAAATGATCTGACTATCTCCTGGTTTATCCCTTGGATATATTCAACATTTTACTATTGTTCTTCATGAATGGCTGAATCACCATTTTCCTGGGAGATGGATGGGTAGACATGGTCCGCATGTGTGGTCGCCTAGAAGTCCTAATTTAACATCCTGCAACGTTTTTTCTTTGGGTTTGGTTGAAGGAGCAAATCTACTTTATGAAACCAATGACTTAGGAAGAACTTGAAGGATGAATACGAGAATTTATTTCAGCCATTCCACAAGAGTTCCTTGGAAGATCAGTTGATGAGATACCCGAGTGGTTTAAGAGCCTGAAGGTAAATGCGGGTGCCCATATAGAATTTTCAATAAAACTCCATATTATGTGCGTTCTTCTCATATTAATTTTTTTGTAAAAATAATGATTCAGAAATAAATTAAAAGATCTTTAAAATTGGGAGTTACTTTACAATCACCATGTATAACTATCGCTAAACCTTAAAGAACACTTAAACATATTTTGGTCATTAAAAAAAAAAGGGTCACAATGAAATTTTGTTGTTTGCCTTATAATTCGTCCTTGTTTTTTTTTTTTAGCTGGATATCGAAGGAGTCTATCTCCTTTTCGCTAGCGCTAGGCCAGTGAGATTGTTTTGCTGAGGTAGAGCGTCACACCTACCGCCAGCTTCCCACTTTACCACACAGTTCAGATTATCCAAGCTGTGCTACTCGTACGCTGAGTTGGCGATTAGCGGTATCGATCCAGGAACCTTGTGATTCCCAGGCGAATGCTCTACCGATTGAGCTAAAGCTGCCTTAAAATGCCTTAATTATGACGAAGAACACTTTAAAATGAACATAAACAACACGTGGAAGAATGTAACTCTTGTTAAGCCAATGAAGAATTTAAAGAACATTTAAACCGTAATCTGATTTACCGTATTTGACGGCATATAAGACGCACGGGCATATAAGATGAACCCCCATTTTAGCAGGTCAGATTCAGGAAAAATTTTAGTGTATTTAAGCATATATTGTTGAAAACATTCTAGCCGTGCATTACACAAGCATAGCTGTATAAAAGCAATTTGGTAGTACAGGCAAGCAATATGCGTACACAAGACATTTCAATAGCAGGAAATAATAATAATAATAATAATAATAATAATAATAAAAAGGCCTACGGGAGGTCTCAAATTTCACCTATGATGTATAAGACGCAGGGCAAGTTTTTGAGCCACAATTTTGGAAAAAAGTGCGTCCTATATGCCGTCAAATACGGTAAATCTATTGTAGCTCGAAGTGCACCTAAATATTACATCTAGGAACAGAATAGGTTATAGTGTCACAAATGAACGATCCCCACCCCCACCCCCAAAAAAGATTAATTTGAGAATTTCTTTTCTCTAAGTCTTTGACAGTTTTGAAAGCATTTCATTTTATTAAAATTTTATATTCTAAAAATTATTATTATTATTTCACTCCATTCGAATTTTCACACCCGCCTTAGCAGGTAGTTCACTGGAGGCTGAGTGACAGCAAATCTCCTCAGGTTTCCAGGACTCTTCTGAGTAGTCTAGCCGATCTCAATAATGCTATAGTCTGGATGGTCCCGATTCTTCTCCTGATTTCCAGTTCATCCAGACTCTTTTCCAGACTCCTGGGGACGGTTCCTAGGACACAAATTAAATTCATGTTCCACAGTTTTCTTAGTTCTCTGGCAAGGTCTAAGTATTTGTCTATCTTTTCGCTTTCTTTCACTTTCACCCGGTGATTGACCGGGATGGCAAAATCCACGAGATGACAAGTTATCTTCTTCTTGTTGATCAACACCAGGTCTGGTCTCTTGGCTGAGATTATTATTATTATTATTATTATTATTATTATTATTATTTTTGAGTTTTCACATCAGCATTAGCTGATGGTCTTTCACTGGAGTCTGAGTGACAGCAAGTCTCCTCAGGTCTCCAGGACTCTTCTGAGTATTCTGGCAGATTGCAGCAATGCAGTGTTCTGAATGGTTTCAATCCTTCCTTTGATATCCAAACTTTCCAAACCTTTTTCAATCCTTTTGGGACTGTTCCAAGTGCACCAACTAGAATTGGTATCACTTTCACTTTCATGTTCCATAACTTTTTCAGTTCTCTGGCAAGGTCCAGATATTTGTCCATTTTTTCATTTTCCTTTAGCTTCACCCTGTGATCTGCTGGCACTGCAAAATCCACCAGTTGACAAGTTCTTTCTTTTTTGTTTATCAACACTAGGTCTGGTCTTCTTACTGGGATAAGGTGATCCGTTTTTATTTCAAAGTCCCAGAGAATTTTATGCGTTTCGTTCTCGAGAACAGATTCTGGTTTATGCATATACCATTTTGTTGTGTGGTCAAAATTTAATTTTTTGCATAATTCCCAGTGGATCACCTTCCCAACCCAGTCGTGTCTAGTTTTGTATTCTCGTTGTGCTAATTTGCTACATTCGCAGAGTATATGGTTTACAGTCTCATCTCTATTACCACAAAGTCTACATATTATTATTATTATTATTATTATTATTATTATTATTAAGGACTACTGTTTTAGTTTATATTTCATTCGTTTGAAATGTACGAGGGAGAGTCAGAAATTATACGCGCTTTCGCCATAACATCTATGTATCAATACTCGTGTTCCTTAATTGTACGACCGTAATCATCTTGCAACACAATCTGGTTAAAAATAAGGCCGTCCAAATCATCCAAGAGAAAATACAAAAATGTAAATCTTGATTATCTGGTGTTGCTTATCCGCCGAATTCTTATTTCTTATGAGTGTCGTCACCTCAGCCAAATGATGGATCATTCTGTTTTTATTATAAAGAAATAAAGACAAGATAAAGAACTTGCTACACAGAAAAAAAAATAACAAGAAAGAAAGAAAGAAAGAAAATAGAAAGTAGGGGAAAGAGAAGAGATGAGCACACGGAAGCGATAACGCTGATCTGTTTTAATCAAACATCATGAAAAGATGAAAAGAAGGAACGAACAAAATAGTGTGTGTGTGTGTGTGTGTGTGTGTGTTTGAGAGAGAGAGAGAGAGAGAGAGAGAGAGAGAGAGAGAGAGAGAGAGAGAGAGAGAGAGAGAGAGAGTTAAATCAAAGAGTATTATACTTTTTACATATTGAACTATTTCGAAATAGCTCTTAAGTAAACATATCAAACGTTGTAATAACTAAATAATCATACTGTGGTATATCTACAGGTGCCGCTAGTTGTATTAAATGCAGGAAAATTAGTTAGGCTTTGTAATTTAATATTCAATTAATTTATTTTGGCGGTGAAGGGTAAAGGGGTGGGGCATCAGGTGAATTTTTTGAGAAGATCTGATATAGACGATTTTATGGACAAACCTAAATTTGGCAGGTCTTTGCTTATATACATATTTATCGACAAGGCTGATTACATTACACGTAGTGCTAATACCGTTGGAAAAGGTATGAATCCAACTAATCCCCCTCCAGCTATTAGTAAATAATAACTAACTCCGCTAAAAAACTGACCCTGTGTCCCATCCTGCCCGTGCGGTGGTGTTTATATATATATATATATATATATATATATATATATATATATATATATATATATATATCAACGCATCCGCACGAGTAGAATGTGACAGAAAGTCTATTTCATAAACGACGTTTAACAGGTTTGAATTCAGAGTTTTTCCTTTTCATAGACTAGTTACCAATTAAGGTTTAAGAGTTCAGTCCGCCTTATTATTTACTAATAGCTGGAGGGAGAATAGTTGGGTGCATGCCTTTCCCAGGGATACTAGCGCTATATGAAATGCAAACAGCAGAATTTGAACTCGAGTTGACGTGTCCATTTTCTACGATGATAACCATTGCACCATGCGCCTCCATAAATCTTCGTTTATGTAGGAACCAGTGATGAATAAACAACATTTCAATGGTTTGGAATGGTTCTTAAAACGAACTCTTTGCACTAGAGGTGATTGCTATACACAGTTTTAACCCTGTGCATTTGCTAATAATATTATTCACAATTATTGATATAAACGAAGAGGGTGTTTCATTTTATTTTTTCTATTTGAAGAAGAATCGGGAGAAGAATGTGTAATTTTACCCGTCTCACCTTCTCATTAACTGAAAAATCCTTAAAATATTCAAGAAACTAATTATTCCTTAGCTCATCCCACAGAGTCGGGACTGATTAAATCATACACGGAATTATTGATAACGAATAGCGTGTGGTTGTCATGAGGGTGAATAACTGGGCACCATGACCGAATGGATATGATTCTAATTGGGTGATAAAATGCACAAAGCCATATAATGTATTCGTAAAAGTCAACTTTAACCTTTGCTAAATTAAACAAGGCTTCAAAGTTACAATTCAAGTTTCATGATGACTCCTGTTTGTGAATCACATCCTCGTTAGCCATGATTGTATTGTAGCTGATGTATACGAACTAAACATGATTATAATGTAGTTAATCTATATAAACTAAAAATGAATTTAGTACAGTTAATGTATACAAACTAAAACTGAGTATATTATAGCTTATCAATAAACTAAAATGATTTTTATTGCAGTTAATGTATACAAACTAAAACTGAGTATATTGAAGCTAATGTACAACAACTAAAATGATTATATTGTAATTGATGTCTACAAACTAAAAATAATTTTATTACAGTTAATGTATACACACTAAAAGTGATTATATTGTTTGTTTGTTTGTTTATTGATTTTAATGACATATCAAACCGTCTTGGGTTATGTCATGCCTAAAGGTTAGGAAGTTATACATATTGTGTATTTATATTTATACTTTTTGGCAATTGGTTTTAACAATGTGTTAGCATTGTTGGGAATTATGTTGTATGGTACTGATTTGTTTCATGTCTATATTCTATGGTATAATTTTATTTCCCTAAAAAAAGAGAGAATATCCTCCATGTTGACATTTTCAAACAGATCTTTCATATTATTTGCTTTAAAATAACGGTTTCTGATGTGAGCAAAAAACCTGCATTCCATGAATAAGTGTTTAACTGTCAAAGGTGTTTGACATGTTCCACATTGTGTTTGTTGTTCTTGTTTAAGTATACAGGAGTGCGTTAGTCTTGTATGACCAATGCGTAATCGGGACACAATGACTTGTTCCTTTCTAGACTTCCTTAAAGTTAGTCTCTAGCCTCCCAACGTGGGTTTGATTAGGAAGAGTTTATTGTGGATGTTGTTATTCCAGTGTTGTTGCCATTTTTTATGAAGGAATCTATTAATATTAGGTATAAACTAAAAATGAATTTATTGTTGCTTATGAACACAAACTAAACAGGATTATATTGGAGCTAATGTCTACAAACTAAATAATGTTTTATTACAGTTGATGTATACAGACTAAAAGTGATTATGTGGCAGTATACAGACTAAAAGTGATTATTGTATGTCTACAAACTAAAAATGATTTTGTTGTAGCTACATACACTTTACTAGACTAAATATCAATTCAGCCAACCTCAATACATTCGACATTATGTCACTCAACACCGTCACCTACGGCGCTTTTGTCCTTATTAATACTGTTGGCCATATCGACATAGTAATAATATGCAATTGTATTTATATATACAACAAAATAGCGGTTTAATAATAAGAAAATAAAACAATTATATTATACAAATAATGAAGTAAAGAACTGTGTCTAGATTCAGGAAATGTATAATTTCTTGAGACAATATATCCAGCCATTTCTTGCATTCCCCTAAAAACTAACTCTTGTATGCTAACAGGACTTATGTATAAAAAAACTAAAAAGAAAATCGTCCA
This sequence comes from Doryteuthis pealeii, assembly GCA_023376005.1. NCBI lineage: Eukaryota > Metazoa > Mollusca > Cephalopoda > Myopsida > Loliginidae > Doryteuthis > Doryteuthis pealeii. The sequence goes on from CM042139.1 coordinate 61,543,016, forward strand.
TAAAAAAATTAATGTTATTATTATGTATTCATTACCACCATCATCATTATTACCATCACTATTATCATCATCATCACATTACCATTAATATTATATTTAATATTTTTTATTACCATCATTATCCTTATTATATTATTATTATCATAAAACTGTAGAATTTATTTAACCTTTAAAATTCAGTCTCTATTTAATTTAAATATTTATATTTAAAGATTGTCAGTAAAAGGTCATGAAATAAACACATTTTCCTTAACATCTATTTAAAATAAATAAAATGCAAAAAAAATAACAATAAAAACTAAAATATATCTAAAACACAATAAAAACATATTAAAATGTATATGCATTACAATAAAATATACATCGAAATCTTGTAAACATATGTACGTCATGGACAAGGCAGATGATCTAGCACTTCTTGTAAATACACTTGCTCCAGACGAATTTCTGCTGCATAGACTGGAGCCGAAGACATTGGTCTCCTATGAACTCATGTATATTAACACTGTGTGCCGACCAGCAAATACGTACATACATCAGTTATGTGTGAACACTGGGTGCCGTCTAGACGACTTGCAAAGAGAGAGAGAGAGAGAGAGAGAGAGAGAGAGAGAGAGAGAGAGAGAGAGAGAGAGAGAGAGAGAGAGAGAGAGAGAGAGAGAGAGAGAGAGAGAGAGAGAGAGAGAGAGAGAGAGAGAGAGAGAGAGAGAGAGAGAGTCGCCTTGATGACAATATATTTCCACTATCTTTGCCAATGTAGATAACATGATTTTCTTAATGTTAACATAATTTTCTTAATTTCATTCATTATTTTTTTTTTTTACAAATTAATACTAATAGTGTTTAGATTTTTTAAAAGGGTTAACGAGAGTTAATTCGGATGTTGTTCACACTAATTGTAAGATGTTAGTCATCATGTAAATAATGGGTGGGTGGGGTGGAGCCATGAGTGTAATCTGATATGTAAATTAGCACGGAAAAGTTCTTAGCAAGGATTATGTGTTAGGTGAGAATGAAAAAAGGTTAATGCTGAATCATCAATGCCACACAGCATGTTTCTATTGGACGAGTAATGAGACGTGGCGAAGTGTGAGAGATGAGAAGTGAGAGGTCAGAGTGTGAATTGAGTTTGGAATTATGAGTCGACAGAGTAAGAGGTGCTCTCAGCTGTTGTGACTTGGGGGAAATAAAAATCTCATGAATAAAAGAAGTGGCCTTGTGTTATTACTAAAAACCCTAAATGTCGCAAGGCAAGATATCCCCCAAGATATATCCTCAAGTTGGTCTTCAGACTCCAAACATCCAGGAATTGTCAGCCAACTGCAGCGTAGACTCAGCAACCAAGATTCGAGCCTCACCAATGTAGTACCGCTCCAGAGAGATAAGTATACAACTAATATTTCCTTTTCAACACATCATCACTCCATTCCGAAGATAAGAACCGTAACGCAACAAACTTTGACACGTCATGACTCCATTCCGAAAGGAGAGCGTAACGCAACATTATTTCGCATGTTGTTTACACTCAGTGTAAGGTGTTTTTCATCATGCTGAAAGCATTTTTAAGGGAAAATCACAAGGCCATCATCATCATCATCATCATCATCATCATCATCATCATCATCACGTCGCGCTAGTATCACGGATATCCATGACAATCTCTCGCCAACCGTCCCTATCATTAATCGCCCTCGGGAGGTCCTCTGCGAAGCATCCAGTATCCGCACAGAGTTGGTCAATGTAGGTCTTTGCTGGACGACCCATACTGGCATGTCTATGTGCTGATCTCCTCAGGTGAAGGTCACTTATGCGTTCATCCTTGCCTCTCTAGTAGTGTCCAGAATGTCTTGTACGTCTCATTTGGATGATTTATTTTCTTGGTACCATGAATTGACTAACTATATGTGAAGATGTGGATGTTATTTCTTTTATATAATCCCGATGAGATTGTTAAAGACGTCAAGAAGGTTTTAATAATTAAGTTTTGCTTGTGTATATTACAGGACCACAAGGTGCTTATCAAAGTTGGTGTTTCTAAGTAGTCGGCAACTTAAAGACTTGCAAGCTTCAGTACTGAAGGTTGATATGATTAAACGAAGACAGGACACTTTCAGCATGACTTGACCCTCAGTGTAGTGTTAAATAGAATATTTAATTGACTTTTGTCAGGAATATTATGATAATGAGGACATTTAGAAGAAGAAGAAGAAGAAGAAAAAGAAGAAGAAGAAAAAGAAGACAAGAGAAAGAAGAAGACAAGAGAAAGAAGAGAAAAGACGACGACGACGAAGAAAAAGAAGACAAGAGAAAGAAAAAAACGAAGAAGAAGAAGACAAGAGAAAGAAAAAAAAAGAAGAAGAAGACAAGAGAAAGAAATGAAAAGAAAAGAAGAGGACAGGAAAAAGAAAAGAAAAGAAGGAGAAGAAGAAGAAGAAGACAAAAGAAATAAAAGAAAAGAAGGGGAAGAAGAAGAAGATGACATGAGAAAGAAATGAAAAGACGAAAAAGAAGAAAATAATGAGAAGAAAATGAGAAGAAAATGAGAAGATAATAATAATAATAATAATAATCTTATTATAATGGAGATTGTGTGTTTGTCTGTCTATAACCGAAACTATATTACTACTTAAATCACAATTCCCTTAGTTATTTACGTCACATTCTCCATGATTTTATTTTTATTTAAACCTCAATTATTAATAAAATTATTTTACATTATTAAGACTGTTAACCATGTCTACATACTGGCAACATGCTATTATATTTATATATACAACAAAATAGTGGTTTACAGTGTGAACGGGAAGGCTAATTTGCATATTAATATTAAAAAATCGAATTTAATAAATATGTGCTTAGTATTATTGATTTCTAACTGTTTGGTTTTATTTTATTGAATATAAGCAAAAATCTCTTCAATAAATCTTAAACGAAATCCATTAACAAGAAAAGATAACTGTCATTTTATTCTTTACATCCTCTTTTAACAAAATACTTACATTTAAAAAAAAAACAAAACAATGAAAGACGAGAGTGATGAAAGAGTAAGTTTCAGTTGTTCTGTTTTTCGATTATACCCCCCTCTGTTTCAAATCTTTTTATCTGCATTCTTATTTAATTTCATTAGCCTTTCTAATTTAATATGATATTTTATTACATTTAAACTTAAATATTTGCACCCGGAGGGTGCATATATTTGCTAGTAATAATAATAATGATAATCGGCTAAAATACTCAGAAGAGTCATAAAGAGCTGAGGAGACTTGTTGTCACTCAGACTCCAGTGAAATATCATCAGCTAACGCTGGTGTGAAAAACTCACACGAAGTAAAATAATAATAATAATAAATCTCATAATCGCAGCACAAAATAATACCATAAGGACCAATTATATCAAAGTGAAAATATATAAAATGCTACAGAATAGTAAGTATAGGATGTGTTGAGACAGAGATGAAAACGGCTAATTATATAATTAGCGAATGCAGCCAACTAGCACAAAAGGAGGACAAGATTAGACACAACGGAGCGGGAAAAATGATCCACTGGGAATTGTGCAAGAAATTAAAATTTGTCCATACTACCAAATAGTATATACACAAACCAGAATCCGTAGCATGTCCTTTTTCTACCGTTTCTTTCTCTATGATAAAAATGGGATGGTCCATTATTTAGCTGAAGTGAAATCACTCATATGAAATAAAAATTCGGCGGATAAGCAACACCAGATAATCAGGATTTACATTTTTGCATTTCGTCTTGGACGATTTGGATGATTTCATTTTTAACTGGTAGGTGTTGCAAGATGATAACGGTCGTACAATTAAGGAACACGATTATTAATATATAAATCCGAAGCAGAAAAAAAGAGGGAAATTTGGAAGGAAGACGAAGGTAAGTCCATGGAAAAGATCAAGGAATAAAAACTGTAAAAAAACCCACAAAAACAAAAAACAGACAATAGACGATGAAGAATGAAAAATGTTCGGGGATCAAAAAAAAAAAAGAAAAAAAAGAAGAATGAAGAATTTATAATGAAGATAATCAGAAGAAAAAAAAGAAAAGGAAAGAAAAAGACAAAGACAAAGAGGAAGAAGAAGTGTGATTAGTTGCAAGAATAAAAACAGATAATATAAGTAGTGTGTTGGCCACATAAAAGATATATCCTAATATCTAAAAAAAAAAAAATGTCATTCTTAAATTTCAATCCCATCACAAAACATTCTCAATTTTCACTTAGTCGGAAACGTCCTTTTCAACTAGAAAACAATTGTTTAAATTCAATACACATTAGCGACAACAAATTTCGCTGTAAAAAAGAAAGAGAAAAAAATATTGTTGGTTGGTTGGATTTTACGACATGTCAACACTTGTTAGGTTGTTTTATTCCGAAGATGTTTTGTTTGATATTTTCGGTTGCTAAATTAAGCTAATCTTCATAAATGACTATTTTAGACCCTCACATGATGTAATGCTAAACAAACTAGGCTAGCAGACAATTGATAGTGAATTTGATCGTGGCCTATACTTAGTAAATAACAATATCAAATTTCTAATAACTATTTGATGGGGTTACATCAGTTACCTAAGTAGGGATAAATGTTGAATTATCAATGTAATCTTTCTTTCTTTCTTTCTTTCTTTCTTTCTATCTTTTCATTATGTTCGATTGAAACAGATCAGCATCATCTGGAGATCTGCCACATTACTTCGAGTGTTAGTACCTGTTAGGGTTACAAATAAATCCGTTTAGATATTATTCGTATTCGATAGGACCATGTGCAAAAAATTAAGAAACTACACAAACATGTAAATATGAACGTACAATGGAACGCGATTACCTAACTTCTAGTTCTATTCGTTTTGTAGCTTCTCTTTTTGTGTTCACTAGCAGAATCTGTAGATATACCATAGATAGAACATAATGAAAAGATGAAAAGAAGGAAAGATAGAAAAAAAGAGTCAGAGAGTGTTAAATCAAGATTATTATACTTTTTATATATTGCACTATTTCGCAATAGCTCTTAAGTAAACATATCAAACGTTGAAATAAATAAATAATCATATTGTGGTATATCCACAGGTTCAGCTAGTATGCCCTTTTTCTTCCCTTTATTTCTTCATAAAAAATGGAATGGTTCATTATTTCGCTGAGGTGACGACACTCATAAGAAATAAGAATTCGGCGGATAAGCAACACCAAATAATCAGGATTTACATTTTTGTATTTCATCTTGGACGATTTGGACGGCCTCATTTTTAACCAGAGGTTGTTGCAAGATGATAACGATCGTACAATTAAAGAACATGAGTATTAATATATAGATTATCAGATTGTCGGATTTCTCAAAACCATATTCCATTCGTGGATGAAGATTTTCTTTGCATTACGGTTTCCAATTCCCTTTTGTGTTTGGAATTTTTAAAAACATGATTCAGTTGGTTTATCTTTCGAATCTGTATCCTCATTTGCATTTTCTTGCGATATAATTTAGCGATATCATGGCTATAACCAACAGTAACGGGAATAACAAGTCTCCGTGGAAGAGGCCTCTTTTTATAATAACTTCTACAAGGAGTTGTCATAGTTTCACACTCCATAGCTCTCGTGATAAAGTTCACTACTTGGAAATTTCTAATATTTGTAAACATTATATTATCAAGTAACTTAAAAGCCGCCATATCGGGCGGTAATTAAGCTATCTTCTGTATAGCGCTCTTGGTTGAATTCGGTACAAAAATTCGTCACAAAAAAAAAAAAAAAAAAAAAAAAATTCGCGTAAAAAATCACTGAAAACAATCGCAGTAATTAAAACTTGTGAATAAAAAGATTCAGGATTGCGGGTCCTGATTCGGCCCGGAATGTTTTTAATGTGCTCTCGGAGTCGGCCTGCTTCTAAAATGCTATGTTTTATTGGTCTACGGTCTCTAGTTAAAAAAAAGGGACACACCGACACACTGACATTCGCATTTATTATTAGAGATGCTTTGTAGAATAATGTTTTGTCTTTGTATTGTCTATCTCTGCCCTGCCTAGTTTTTTTCCTGATACTCCTGCTTCTCGTTAATATTTTACTCCTTGAGAGTTTTTCAAACGAGTTCTAACTGATGATTTTCCCTAAAATCTGGGCCATAGCATGTCTTTTCAGGTCTTCAGGATGCTAAGTATTCTAGTATTCTATACTTTATGCAATATTTTGATTTTCCAATTTTAACAAAAAAATTTCCTTTAACTAACAAAGATAACTTTTACACTTCCTCTTTCGTTAAAAATTAGAACTCGCCGTGTTATACTTAGCAGTGCTGTTGCCTAGATGATCTCCAGTTCTCCCCAGTAACTTTTCCAGGTCTTTGGGGACCATTTCACGGGCTCTAAATACAACCTTCATGTTCCACAGCCCTCTGGCAAGGTCCAAGTATTTGTCTATTTCTTTTTTTTTCACTCTGTGGTCCGCTAGAATGGCAGTTATTATTTTACTCTTTGCGAGTTTTTCATACCAGCTCAAACCAATGTTTTCCACTGGAGTTCGAATAACAGCAAGTCTCCTCAGATCTTCATGGCTCTTCCAAGATCCCTAATTGATTTTAACAGTGCTTTGATCTGGATTGTTTCATTTCTTCCTCTTGTCTCCAGATAACTCGGTCTCTTTACCAGTTCTTTTTTTTTTAATGTTCGAGGAATTCCAGCTAGTACTGGTATAACCGTCACCTTCATCTTCAACAACTTTTTCAGCTCTCTGCCAAGGTCCAAATATTTGTCCAACTTTTCGGCTTACTTCCCTTTTGCTCTGTGTTCTACTGAAGACAAAATCCACTAGATGACAAGTTATTTTCTTGTTAATTAACGCTTAGACTGTTATTCTGGCTTGGATTGGATGATCCGTTTGTTCCAAAGAATTTTATGTGTTTAATCTTCTAGGACAAATCTATATATCAATACTGGTACTCCTAAATCTTCCGTTCGTTATCATCTTGCAACACTCTCTGGTTAAAAATGAAACCGACCAAATTGTCCAAGATGAAATGCAAAAATGTAAATATTGATTATCTGGTGTCGCTTATTCATCGAATTATTTTTTCTTATGAGTGTTCTCATCTCAGTTAAATAATGCACCATTCCGTTTTTATTATAAAGAAAGAAAGGACATGCTGCACATTTTGGCAATATCTCTTCCATCTTAGATTCATATAGCCTATCTCTATCGTCTCTAGGGTGTAAAGCCTTGTGCAATGTCATTAATTTTCTAGTCCTTTGGTCAATTTGTCTGAATTCTTCTTTTGTTCATTTTAAGAATGGACCAGAGTATCTTATAATGAGAACGGTCCCAGTATTTATTCCTTTGATGAGATTTCTGCTGCTGAGCTTGGTTTATAGGAGTTTTCTTTTTCTCCTGAGGTATTCTTTTTTTCAACTTTTGCTTTCATCTCTGATTGCTTGATAGTGTCTGCTTCTAAAATTCCTTAGTATTTGTAACTTTCTTTTTCTCCAAGTATTTTTATAGTGTCCTCATTTGTCCTCATTTCCCCCTGCTTTATCACTAACATGGCACATTTTTCGATTCCGAATTCCGTTCCAATAACTTGGCTGTATATTTTAATGGTCTGACAGACAGTTGGGTCATTCCATGTCAAAACACCAGCAAAAAGTTGAAATCTGCATCCACCGACACCGAATTACCTGAGATTTGGCACAAATGTTCCCCTTCATGAGTTAGGAAAGTGTGCCAAATTATTTTGTCTTAAACATTACCATTCCGATTTTAGAGGGGGATATAATTTTCCTATTTTGCCTCAAAATTAAGGCCGTACGGTGTCGCAAGATCTTAGTGTTTTTTTTTTTTTTAGTTTTTAAAAAATACTTTCATACATTCAATATTTCTTAAATTTGGTATGTAAGGCAAATAAGCACTGTAGAATCCCAATATACAACTATTTTAACCCTATACAGGGGTTATAGGAATTTTTATTTTGCCCACCCAAATGCATGACTCCAAAATCAACAACTTTTCACCTATGTAGCTTACGGTCAGTCTATCAAAAATATGTCCTCTTCAATTTTCATAATATTTTTTCTTAACATCAACTATGTCTGCCTAAGTTCATCAAATAATTTTGTGTGGGAGCAAAGTCTACTTTAGAAGATATGAACCTGCCAAGTTCTGAGGGTTTTTTTCCAATGTACGTGCAGAATTTCAGTGAAAGATTATAATTAAAGACAATCATCCTTATGCTCCATGAACTCTCAAATGTTGATATTGTGCTCAGTGACTTCTTAAACTATTCAATAATATTGTTTTTATTAATAAATTTTGCAGATATTGCTTTTTTTAGATAGTCTTTAACAACTGGTAAACATTGCCTCAGGTATGATAATTAGAAGTGCATAGAATATTTGTAGATACCACTAAACATAAAGTTAAAAGAAATTCTTTCTGTTTGTGTTTTTTTTTCCATTTTTATATTTTTTACTATTTTTCAATTATTTTCATCAAACAAAAACATTTGATTGTTTCATTCAAAAGAAAGTGATAATAAAAATGAATATATAAGTAGTCTTTAAAACATTACATCTTAAACTACACTGTGCCATACATTTTGTTGTATATATAGACCATCTTGGACAGATGATAAACTCTACCATTTGGTGTTATAGGGAGATCAACAGTGCACAGAATATTTGTGAATGGCACAAAACATGTCCTTAACATTCTCTTCCCAGTAAAATGAACAAGATGGAAGAGCTGGGTGCATAAACTTAATCAGCAAGTCATTATCTGTATCAATCCAAATTTTATTGTCACACCTGCAACAAACATATCCTGAAACAACAAATTTCACTGTTTTTCTTCAGTTCCAATAGAGAATTCATATGTTAGGTCATAGTTTTCATCTTCACTACATTATTTCATTGCTATTTTATCTCTGATGAGTGGAATAAATTGATGAAAAGGTTTTTTTCCAATGTACGTGCAGGATTTCAGTGAAAGATTATAATTAAAGACAATCATCCTAATGCTCCATGAACTCTCAAATGTTGATATTGTGCTCAGTGACTTCTTAAACAATTCAATAATATTATTTTTATCAATTAAAAAAAAAACAAAACAAATTAAATACGAGGGTGAGTAAAAAAGTAATGCCATTTTTTAGCACAGGTATAATTACCGTCACAGGAACATGTATTATGAATTAAAATGAAGTTGGTCATCTGTGGATCACCTCCCTACTTTCCCACAGTCACGGTTTCTCTCAATAGCAATGTTCCACCTTCAAATGAGAGTATGTATCCCTATTCTGTTAACTGTTCTTTGAGCCACTTCTTCACTATAGATTTCACTTCCTCATCACTGGAATAATGTTTTTATTGAAAAGAAAGAATGAAAGATAGTTTTAGAGGCAAACATTATTGTACTATTTGTACTGAGCTAACAGTTGAAAATGTTATTCCATGATAATCAGGTTGGAGTGATTCCAATTGATCAGTTGGATGCGATGGATATAAAGCTTATTGCCTATAGAACAGGATTGTGATGAGGATAAAATACAGACTATCTGTTGCCATCACAAACAGACCTTGTTGACTAAATATGAATGGCTTGAAAAGAGATGTTGTATTCCATTTAAAAATCATAAAAAGCAAATTAAAGGCAGTTTGAAATCAATTTAATTGGAGATGGCAGACAAGGCAAAGGCTAAGTTGGTACTAATCCCAGACCAAAAACTCTGCCCTAATTGTCAAATACAAATCTACAAACTTCTTCCTGATGAGGAAATAAAAGAGCTTGAAGCAGGTACTTCTGCAGAACCAGAAAAGAGTAGTAATAATGAAGAACCAAGACATGTATCAGACCAGCGATGAAAAAGATTGATACAAGTACTTCTGCAGAAACAGAGAAGAGAAATATCAATGAATGTTTCTCTGTGATTGGAATTTCTCCAATGAAAACAAAATGACTTCATTACTCTGGAAAGGCTCATTTCGGTAAGAGAAAACATTCTTCTGCATTGCAATGTATAAAGACCAAAGTAGGCAGGTCATTAAATGTTGACTCTGAGCTGTTGAATGATGAGGCTTTGAAATTAAAAAATGAGATTTTAGATAAAGCTAAGTATTTTGATAAAATGATAAAGCTTCTTGTAGCAAAAATGAAGAGAGTGGAATCAATCAACATAAAAATACAAATCTTGACACTTGCCCCTACCGACTAAAAAAGTCATGTGTGTGTTTGGAGTTTCAGAACACATTGTACGCAAGGCTCACAAAATGTGTTCGTAAGAGGTATTTTAGCTGTGCCAGAACAAAAAGGGGGCAAGTCTTTGCCTGCTAATATTGCACAGCTAGTGGAAGCATTTTACCAAGATGATGAATATACTCGACTGATGCCAGGCAGGAAAGACTATGTTAGTATTAAACATAATATTCATCAGCAGAAAAGACTTATCTTGTGCAACCTAAATGAGCTCTTCAGACCATTCAAGGAACAGAACCTAATAGTATCCTTGGAGTTTTCAAAATTGTGTAGTCTAAGGCTGAAATGCTGTGTCCTTGCTGGGAGTGCGGGTACACATGCCGTATGTGTATGTACCATCCAACAAAACATTAAATTATTACTGGAACCACTGAATGTATCATATCAAGATATCTTGAAATATATTGTCTGTAATACCAGTAGCAGAGAGTGTATGATTCATAAGTGACAAATTGTCCTAAATCATCAGGGCAGCTTGCAAAAAAAATTATGACACCATCGAAGGAAATATTGATAATGCTGAATCAATAGAGATCTCCCAATGGATAACAGCTGACTGATTGACTTTGGAAACACAAAAGGAAACCTGTCAAGCTTACATTTATTTAGTTGTTTTGCAATTGAATAAATTAGCACCTCATTCTTAATTGGTTAAATCACAATCCAGATACTTAAAGCAAAGGAGGAGATTAGTGATTGTGAAGTTTTGTTCCTGGGAGATTTTGCCGAGAACTACAAATTTGTAGTTCAAGATGAGATCCAGAATTTTCATTGGAGTACCTCCCAATGTACTTTACATCCAGTAGTACTCTACTTTAAACTTGAAAATGCAATGCAAAATCATTGTTTCTGCATTATGTCGAGTGACAACTCACATGTTTTAGCATTTGCTTATATGGTACAGAAAAAAATTGAGGTAATCGGGCCTACCTTGCCAAATATAAAAACATAGTGAGTATTTTACTGATAGTTGCACAGCGCAATACAAGAACTTTGTCAATTTTGCAAACATCAGAAATATTCGTGTCTCAATACAAAATGGAATTTCTTTGCAACAAGTCATGGTAAACAACCATGTGATGGTATAGGTGGGAGAGTGAAAAGAATAGTGCCAAAAGAAAGTCTCCGAAGACCAACTACCGAACAAATTCTTTCCACACATCTATGTTTGAATATTGAAGTCTGCAATTGAAGGTATCAAATTCATTCTGGTTGAAAAGGAGGAAGTTGATGCAGTAAGGAGGAGCCTCAACAGGAAATTTAAAAATGCATCCACAGTCCCAGGAACAAGAAATTTTCATCAATTTATTCCACTCATCAGAGATAAAATAGCAATGAAATAATGTAGTGAAGATGAAAACTATGACCTAACATATGAATTCTCTATTGGAACTGAAGAAAAACAGTGAAATTTGTTGTTTCAGGATATGTTTGTTGCAGGTGTGACAATAAAATTTGGATTGATACAGATAATGACTTGCTGATTAAGTTTATGCACCCAGCTCTTCCATCTTGTTCATTTTACTGGGAAGAGAATGTTAAGGACATGTTTTGTGCCATTCACAAATATTCTGTGCACTGTTGATCTCCCTATAACACCAAATGGTAGAGTTTATCATCTGTCCAAGATGGTCTATATATACAACAAAATGTATGGCACAGTGTAGTTTAAGATGTAATGTTTTAAAGACTACTTATATATTCATTTTTATTATCACTTTCTTTTGAATGAAACAATCAAATGTTTTTGTTTGATGAAAATAATTGAAAAATAGTAAAAAATATAAAAATGGAAAAAAAACACAAACAGAAAGAATTTCTTTTAACTTTATGTTTAGTGGTATCTACAAATATTCTATGCACTTCTAATTATCATACCTGAGGCAATGTTTACCAGTTGTTAAAGACTATCTAAAAAAAGCAATATCTGCAAAATTTATTAATAAAAACAATATTATTGAATAGTTTAAGAAGTCACTGAGCACAATATCAACATTTGAGAGTTCATGGAGCATAAGGATGATTGTCTTTAATTATAATCTTTCACTGAAATTCTGCACGTACATTGGAAAAAACCCTCAGAACTTGGCAGGTTCATATCTTCTAAAGTAGACTTTGCTCCCACACAAAATTATTTGATGAACTTAGGCAGACATAGTTGATGTTAAGAAAAAATATTATGAAAATTGAAGAGGACATATTTTTGATAGACTGACCGTAAGCTACATAGGTGAAAAGTTGTTGATTTTGGAGTCATGCATTTGGGTGGGCAAAATAAAAATTCCTATAACCCCTGTATAGGGTTAAAATAGTTGTATATTGGGATTCTACAGTGCTTATTTGCCTTACATACCAAATTTAAGAAATATTGAATGTATGAAAGTATTTTTTAAAAACTAAAAAAAAAACACTAAGATCTTGCGACACCGTACGGCCTTAATTTTGAGGCAAAATAGGAAAATTATATCTCCCTCTAAAATCGGAACGGTAATGTTTAAGACAAAATAATTTGGCACACTTTCCTAACTCATGAAGGGGAACATTTGTGCCAAATCTCAGGTAATTCGGTGTCGGTGGGTGTAACGCCCTGGTGAACTGACATGGAATGACCCAGTTACATAATATCCATTATTATTATTATTATTATTATTATTATTATTATTATAGTTTTTCACACCCGCCTTAGCCGATGGTTCACTGGAGGCTGAGTGACAGCAAGTTTCCTCAGGTCTCCAGGACTCTTCTGAGTATTCCAGAATGCTGTAATCTGGATGGTCTCGATTCTTCATCTGATTTCCAGTTCATCCAGACTCTTTAGTCTTCAGCTTTATTTTCGGTTTCTTATAATCGTTCGTCGGGTCTTTACCTAAGATTTACAGTGGAAGGTAGTGATTATATTCATTCTACACATTTGCATCTTTGTGTTTTGTTTTGTTGTCTCTTTTAGGTTTTATTTTTCCACTCACATTGATAATACTCT